>SMDT01002772.1:0-388794 GCA_005392925.1 Aquilaria sinensis | reverse complement strand
GGACATACCATCTTGGATGATCCCATAATGTACCATTACATCAATAATAGAAACCTCGCGTTACATTCGAGGGGAGTAAGGTGAGAAGAGAATGTACAATGAGAGTGATAAGAAAAGGCACGACTCGTAGGCCGTATTTACAAGTACAACCAATCAGCATATCATGTCAAATCTTTCTCAACAAAAATGCATGCCAATTGACATGCATTGATTAACCAATTTTTATTTATGTGGCACTTCGCATACGGCAGTCTCGCTGGCTGGTCAACACCCCCCTGGCGCAAAAAATTATCTTACGATTGCTTTGCCTGAGATCTTCTATTTCGAGCAAGTAGGCACCCGAGACTCCTCCATTCAAGCCACCAAAAATACCTTACTTTCGGTGCCCAAATAGGCCGAATCCAAACCAAGCTAGAGTTTTTGCAACTATTGCAAGAATCCTAATCCATATAGGTATCTCATACCTATCAACTTCGGGTTAATCTTATTAACCAATTTGTGTCGTTTCTTCATATATGTCATATGTTCATTATGAGTTCTGGTTTCATGCATCATGAATCAATCTATTTAACCATGGCCGAAAGCAATCGAACACATAACATCATGCGATTCAACATTCAATCCCGATTTAGGTTTTCACCAGTAGCTCTAATACCACTGTTGGGTTTCGGGAGCCAAACAGCGCAGTGGAATTTAACCGAAAGCCCCAGGATCCAAGTGAAACAGGGTAAACCGGGTGTTTGAAAATTTTCATACCTAATTTTTGGTTGAGATCTCTCACTCAACTGTAGAGTCGAATCACAAAACCTAAACAATTGACGTGTTCAAGCTCTCTATGGTTTCCACACGAGCCTCTTGGGATCACCATGCTTCCACCATGTCTCAGGAGATGCATTTCTCTTGTGCTCGCAGTGCTAGCTTGCGTCCTCTAACGAATGGCAAGAGAAGAATGCGGCTGTCCTTTTGGTAGGCAAGGGCAAGAAGCTTGAATTTCTCACTAAAAATTGTATTTATAGTGAGACTCCACTTCAATGTTACCCACTCTGGGGTAGTCCACTTATGGTGCCAAAATTGTGCATTTAGACTCCCAGGATTGATAATGTTCTGTAGGCCATCAGAACACTACCCCTAGTGTGCATACTCAAGTGACCCTCATGAGCACTATGTAAAAACATGCATATTGGTCTAACCATAACACATATATTTACATTTATGCACATTATGGAAGCTAAGAAGGAAAAAACTGGTACAAGTCTTAATCTTGGCTACCACACATTAGACAATCTTCTTAAGTTTTAGTGACCAGCCACTGCCACCTGTAAACTTTCCACAAATATATTGTTGAGTTAATTCTCTTTAGCCACATTCCCCCCCAACCCTATTTTATTTGCTCCATTATCAACAGTAACTCAGCCAATTTTGCAACGTCATATCTTTGGCTATAACAATCTAAATCCAGAAATTACGAATTCCAGTTCAACCTCTAGATGTTCTGTAGTGTAGTCAAAATTTCAAACCAAGATTCATTCTACACAGAGAGATATTAAACTTTAGGTACATGGTCGAAATTCTGGCAGCTTTTGGACCATTTTGCCCATACAATTTTTCCAAACCATGCAAACACTTCATTCACAAGGGGAAATCCCTCCAAGGCTATCCCATATATGTCCATTACACATAGGAATTACATTCCCTTTCTTTTAACAATTTTATGTGGCCAAAACAGAATTTACAAGTAAGTAGCCCATCATTCACACTTAGGCAGCTTTGCACCACATCACTTACATAGCCAAAACATTACTCAAATGTTCACATACTTGTCTCATTTTTCATATAATACATGTAAATGCATACATGCACTACAATGTGGTCTTAACTCAGCTAAATATGCACCCTAGGTTACAGGAGGTCCTGAGATACAATGGACTCCAAAAACAGGATGCTGGACAGCTGCTGCACAACATAGTAAGTACCACCTTCAAAAATACCAAATGTGCTCCTAAAATCACCAAACTTTCCAGATCAAAACTAGACATATGGAAGTTCATGTACCTGAAAGTTCAGATCAAAACTCAAACCACAAAGGTTAGTTTGAAGGTGATCTTTCTGCTGGACCTGAAATGACAGAATTGAGGGGAGTAAGTTTCATTGAGAAACTTAGTAAGGGTAACACTTGGTTTCTTAAGGTAATGTGATCCTCATTAAAACCTGCATCCAAAGACACTAAAACAAAAAAAGCACAATGCATATATACGAGATATAGCAACCAAATGCAGCTGCCAAACACAAACAACAAACACATGAAATGTGGCAGCAACATATACCATAGGTTAGTCCATAAAACACATAATAAGCATAACCAAATCACTATGGCAGCCCTCCTGAAGCTAATGCTTGGTCTTAGAAGGATTTTAACAGTAGTTAGTACTAACTTTGGGCTCTAGAAACCCTCATTTTACTGCCATCTTTGTGCACTTGACAATAGGCCACAAAACTTCAATAAGTGCACTCCCCTCAATAAGCTTGGTTCATCAAGCTCATGGCTCTCTTCCAAGCTAAGCGATAGCTCCATGGATGTTTGAAAATTACAGAAAATAGTCCATGAGAGCAAGAGAACCCTTACCAAAGTGGGTAGGCCGAAAATCAAGCTTGATTTTTGAAGTATGCAAGAAATAGCTCTAGTTTGCTTCCAATTGCTTCCTTTTGCCTTCAACTTCAATCAATTGCAAGTTTGAAGGTGTGGTGGCTATGGAGGAAGTATGGCTGTGTTCTTGGGCTAGGGGAGGACGAAAATGAGAGAGGGATAAGTGATTTGGCCACTTAAATCGCCCTAAATGAGCTCAAGGGCACCAAAACACACTTAAACAAGCTTAACCTTGCTTATGTCATTTTCCTTTTCACTAATTATGGTTTCTTTATCTTAATCTCATTGCTACACATGTGCCCAACATTTTTGACTAATTATCAAGTCATGGCTGCCTCCCCATTGTGGGATAACCCCACAATTCCACCCTTAGACTTCAGTCAAAAGCTTGAACGCCTTAAGGTTTACACTAGGACATTTAAGTCCTTATTGCCTTTAGTGTTTCCTTTGTCCAAACTTGTCTTCCATGAGTAGTATGGTCCTACAATAGCAATTTCATACGATTCATATCCTTCCCATAACTCTCCAAGTCTCTTTCTTGAAAGTTTTGCAATTGAGTACCCGAATTCCGAAAACCTTATAAAAAAGTCCATAGGTTGCCTGACAAACAAGCAATCCTTAAGGCTTTTCCTGGGGACCAAGTTACCAACTTGGAACACTTTTAAGGAGGTGTTGATCGTGCCTTTTACCCCCCACACTTGAATCACTATGGTGAGAATTACACAATATAATGGTTTTTAGCCATTATGACACACTTGTAATTCTTCCATTTTGTGAGGTGGTAACAGGAAGTGTTGTAGAGAGGGCTGGCTTTCTTTTTGCTGGTGGAGGCTGAAATTTAGAGAAGCAAAGGTGGTCCTGACTACTTAAATAGTCAAAAGTACACTAAACACACTCAAGTAGTCTTAACCTTGTCTTATGTCATTTTTATTGCTACAAGATTATGGTTTCTTAGTCTTAATCTCTTGGCCCACATTTGACCATCCTTATCTTCCTTTAGTAGCCCTCCTTATATGGGATAACCCCACAAAACTTTAATTTCACTTAAGTCATAGACATACACATCTTAAGGCCTACATTAGAACACTTAGGTCCTTTATGCCTTTTTATGTTTTCTTTGTCCTTAGTTGTCTTCCATAAGCAATTTGGTCATCCAATAGCACTTGCATACCATTTATATCCTTCTCATAACTCTCCAAATCTCTTTTGTGAAAGTTTTACAATTGAGTACCCGAATTTACAAAACCTTACAAAAAAGTCCATAGGTTGCTTGACAAAAAAGCAATCCTTAAGGCTTTTTCTTGGGGGCCAAGTTACCAACTTGGAACACTTTTAAGAAGGTGTTGATCATGCCTTTTACCCCCCAAACTTCAATCACTATGCTAGGAATTACACAATATAATGGTTTTTAGCCATTATGACACACTTGTAATTCTCCCATTTTTGTGAGGTGGTACACGTGGATGGAATTGTGAGGAACAGACATGGATGGAATTATGAAGAAAGGACATGGATGGAATTAAGGATATTTTTGGGGACCAAAGTGCTTGAGAAGGCAAAGTTGATCAGTTGTGGCATAATGCCAACTAAGGATCCAAGTGTCCACTTTTTTGTCTAAAGTTTTTAATGGTCTAAACGAAACCTATAGAACATGCATAACTCCTGGGAATTGACACATTAAATATGGTTATTGTATTTAAGCAGTCGGAGTGGCAAAAGATCAGTTGCTCAATTGGAGGAAAAGACATGCCTATTATGTTAAGTGAAACTGTGTGTATGGTATATGTGTATGCATCCCTTTTTGATTGTTTGTGTGCACTAACCTTTGAATTATGTATATAAGTATCTTGTATTATGTTATACCTTGTCTCTTTTGTGTTTTCCTTGTCTTTGGTTGTAGGTTGAATGATGAAATTTGAGGTTTATATGAATAACAGTGTTTAAAACATTGTGTAGGCACTAGGTGATGAATTGAATCCATATTGGGTACTTGTGTGGTCATGCCCTTTGTTGCCCATTTTAGGCAAGTGCTATCACCCATAAAGACCTCCTAAATGGCTAACTGAACACCACCATCAGAGGATTTGTAATGCCCACTTCTAGAGGATTCTCTGCTCCATTCTTAGAAAATATATGTGACCAGCTTTGGGAAAAGGGGGTCTTCTCCACCTTCAGAGGGCACACTACCAACCTCGAAATCATAGGTCCATCACCCTCAATAGAGGAAAATCCCTCCCAAGGATGGTCCTCCCATCTGAAGAGCCTTCTCTAATAGCCCTTGGGGAAAATCCCTGCCATAAGGGTCTCACATCCTCAACGGGGTCCCATGGAGAAATGACAAATACAGTTGAGGAGCCTCTGAAAAAAAAAGCCTTACACGCGCCCCTACTCTCTGGCCGAAACTACCTATGGCCAGCTGGTGGTACCTGCCTTTGAAGGTACAAACCAGATTAAGATGAACACGTATCATGATCTACATAGGCTGTGCAAAATGGCCTCCTCCATCCACCTTCCTATAAATACTTGAGAGACTCCTTGGTAAGGACACGGTACTATCTCATTTATACCCTCTGCCCTTAAACAACTTCTTTCCTGTATACTTACTTGGGTGTCAATGGCTCTTCCACTGGAAACACACTCCGGGGAGCTCCTAACCCACTTTCTTGAAGATCTTGCAGATACCTTCTCACCAGAAGTCTCTCTCAGGCTAAGCATGTCATACAATGAAGATGCTACCGGCCATCATTTGGCATCATCTATGGGAACTGATTCTTAGATCACTATTGTTGAGACTCAACGTTCAAAGTACAAGAAACCCCCAAGGTCCCAATTTGTGATAAAAACTCAATCAACGGCTTAACAACCTGCAGCAGAGAGTTCCTTACTAGAGGAAAAGTGTCCTCTAACAGTCATAACGGGCTTCCTCCATAATTTTCAGCACTCTATCATGGCTGAAATGACACAACAACTCGACCTAAGGTGTTCAACAGCACCTCCAAAGGGAAAAGCTTCCCCCCTAGATGCACGTCTGGGGAAAAATCCAAAGTCACCTCGTCGGAGGTCTAGAAGCGGGGGTTCTCACAATGAGTCCTCAACAGAGAATATACCATCTTAAGGACGTCACACTATGGGAACTGAGTCAAAAGAGCCCATAACTTCCCACTGGCAAAGTCTATCCCTAAACGAGAAGTCCCTATCCTTGCACTAGAGAAGTTACTCATTAAAAAAAAGATGTAATTCTCCATTGCTTGTGACTATCGGGCAATGAGGAGAGGACAGTACTACCATCCTGATGGAGAAAATCCTGGAAAGGTTGGAAAAGGTGGAAAAATAGGTCTCTCGAAAGCCTGTCTGGTCGAGGCTATCGGAGACCTTCACCGAAAAGGAGTCCTCCTTCATTCATACAATAGTAGAGGTGCCAATGCCCAGCGACTTCTGAGTACCACATCTGGAGACGTATGACGGTCACAGTGATCCCTAAGCCCACTTGATGAAATATAGAAAGCGCATGGTATTGCTTGGTGTCGATGATGCCACCCTCTGCAAATGTTTCGAAGTCACTTTGTCGAGGCCAGCAACAGCATAGTACAACTCTCTTGCCCCGGGAACCATGATGGGTTTCCAGGAGTTATCCACGACCTTCACCTAGCAGCTCATTGGAAGTAGGCTGACGATGAAGATGCCTGTCCAAATGTTTGATATAGCCCAATAGAATGGGGAGACCATTCGAGGCTACGTCGAGAGATTCAAGAGAAAGGCACTAAGTGTTCCTGACTTTTTCCCTAACATTTGAATCGTTGCTTTGACTATGGGCCTAAAGAAGGACTCGCAGCTCTTTTACGAGTTCTCCAAGGATCCCCTGAACACCCTCTAGAAGTTTTACCGAAGGGCCTAGCAACAGATGACAATCGAAGAGCTAAGGATGGGCAGCCCGAAGTCTGATCATAGTCACTTCAAGGGTTAGAGTCATCAACCTTGGTATTCAACTGATGGAAGGGGCAGACCTCATAAAGCAAGGGGGAAAAGGGCGACATCATTTACTCCCTTAAAGACTACAAGAACAAACATCCTGATTGCCTTGCAAAAGGCAAGGAA
This sequence comes from Aquilaria sinensis, assembly GCA_005392925.1. Taxonomy (NCBI): domain Eukaryota; kingdom Viridiplantae; phylum Streptophyta; class Magnoliopsida; order Malvales; family Thymelaeaceae; genus Aquilaria; species Aquilaria sinensis. Next base: position 382,055 of record SMDT01002772.1, on the reverse strand, counting down.
CCACAATTCAATGTCTTAAGGCCATTACCTCGGACAACAAGAAGAACTTGAGGAAAATTTGTCAATTTTATTAGGACCACAGGCACCATACTGAGGATTGCTTCCAACTGATAAAGTATATTAAATTTCTAATCAAGCAAGGGCTACTTCGATGCTACTTGCGGAAGCCGTCACCCAAAGCCCAAAAAAGAAAGGAAGAAGATAGAAAAATAGAGGATGAGGATTATGATTCTGACTGACATCAGAACTGATGTCCCAGAAAACACCCGCCACCTCCAGTTGGCATAATCTAGGCAATAACAACTGGAATACCCTCGGTTAAAAGCAAAAGGAAAGCTCAGGTAATTGCAATGATGGAATTAAATACCCAATGAACAAGCTTGTTTGCAAAGATGGGTTTATAGTGAAGTTTCCACATGATGACCATCTCTTGATCATAGCAAGGATAAGAAGCTAAGATGTCAAGAGGGTGCTCATTGATGGTGGGTCAAACACTGACGTTTTGTTTTCCCATTTGTTACCGAACTTGGGTATCTCCAAGGGTTATCTTAAACTAGTTACCTCGCCCACCTTCGACGTTGGTCCCTCATAACTCCCAGTGCTCGGCTGGATTGATCTACCCTTGATGCTAAAGGGTAGCTCAATCCAGACTAAGGAAGAACTCTTTGCTTATTCTATGACAAGGTTCATCATCATAGATGTCCCATCTTTATATAATGGCATCCTTGGAAGGCAGACATAGGGGAATCTTCACATTTGCCCACGTGTGAAATACCTGACTATCACATTCGACACAGAGGATGGTGATGGAGAAATACTCATCGACCAAGCTGAAGTAAGAAAAGTTTTTGTCAAAGCAAGATATAGCTCAGTGATGGTTCACATTCAGACTTCAACAGAGAAAAGCATATTAGGCAAAGCTGAGGTAGATAGTGACAAAAATGATCTTCAAAAGATAGAAACAGAGGATGTAGAACTTGTCCCGGGCCATAGTACCCGAGTGGGGAAAAAAATAGCCGAAGATGAGAAGGAAAAACTTGTATCCCTTCTATTAATGAACAAAGATCTATTTTCTTACTATCCAAAGGATATGTTTGGGTTAGGCGCAGGTATAATTCAACACAGTCTCAAGGTAACACCTGAAGCAAGGCCCGTTCAGCAAAAAAAGCTTAGCCTCTCGGTGCATAAGAATAATTTCAGCAAAATCGAGGTCTAATGACAAATGGAGGTAGGCATAACAAGGGAAGTCAAGTACCCTGACTAGCTTAGTAATGTTATTGTCATGATAAAGGGTGGACGTAATAAACTTCGAATGTGCATCAATTTTTGAAATATAAGCAATGCTTGTCTAAAAGACTCGTATCCTTTTCCACCAACAGACCAATTGGGGGACCCAACTACCGAATACAGTCTACTTAGCTTCCTCGATGCTTTTAACAGATACCACAAAATTCATGGATCCTAAAGATGAGGAACAAACCACCTTCATTACCCAATTTAGGACCTACTGTTACGTCAGAATGCCTTTCAGCCTTAAAAATGTATGAGCTACATACCAAAGGTTGATAAACAGGGTATACAACTCCCAGGTTCGGAGAAATATGGAAGTGTACATTGATGATATGATAGTTAAGAGTATACAACCTAGTAATCATATCACAGACTTAGGGGAAACGCTCCACTAACTTTAAAAATTTGGAATCCACCTTAACCCCAAAAAGTGTGTGTTTGGGGTGACTGCTATCACATTCCTCTAATTCATGGTATCCAAAAGAGGTATAATTGCCAACGTTGAAAATTTTGACCTTTGCTAGCCTTTCAAACTCCGACAACAACAAAGGATATACAAAGGCTCATTGGAAGAATAACTTCCCTTGGCAGATTCATATCTAGATATGGAGATCGGTGCTGGCCGTTCTTTGAGGTACTTACAAAAATAGTCAGAAATGAAGGCAACCTCAGAGCTAGGGAACATCCTCAGAATAAGGAATGCCAGAACACTTGGGAGGAGCTAAAAAATTGCATGGCCCATTTGCCGACACTTCAGCAACCGAGGGAAGGAGAACTGCTCATCCTTTTCCTCGCGGTAACTGAGAAAGTCATAAGCTCGGTTTTGGTCAGGGAGGAAGGATGGAATCAGAGGCTAGTGTACTGTGTGAACAAGTCCTTGCATGGTGCTGAAGTCAGGTATCCTCTTTCATAAAAATCCATTTATGCCCTAGTATTGGCAAGCAGGAGGCTTTGACCTTATTTCTAAGGACATCCCATCATAGTGCGAAGTAACTCACCTCTTTAGGATGTCATGAGAAAGGTGGACCACTTGGGCTGATTATCAAAGTAGTGCATTGAGCTCAGTGCGTATCGTATCATCTATGAGCCAAGAAGAGCAATAAAAGCCTAAGTGTTGCCATATTTCATTGGTAAGGTACCTAAAACTGAAGGTACCCCAAGAAACCTCAGGAATGATAAACTTGAGTGGACATTATCCATCAATGGAGCCTCAGGATCTGAACACCAGGGAGCTAGAGTAATTCTCCATGGACCCAAAGGTATGGAAGCTTTGAAGGCCATAAAATTCGGTTTTAATGTCACTAATAATGTTACAGAATACGAAGCCCTCATAGTAGGCTTACAATTGGCAAAAATAGTTGGTGTGAGAAATTTGAAGGCCCATAGTGACTTTCAACCGGTGGTTTGACAAATGACAGGGGAATATAATGCAAAAGATCTGAACTTAGCAAAGTAACATAATCTTGTAAAAAGGCTTATCCAGGGGTTCAACAAGGTACAAATAGAAAATGTACCATGATGAGATAATGTGTAGCCAGACACTTTGGCTAAATCAAAGCAATCCACTAAAGAACTGGATACCTCTAGTATAGCAATAATGGCCATCACAACCTCGGGCAAAGGGCAGAAGGATCCTATCAAAGGGTATCTCGCGACCTTGAAACTACTCAAAGACCTTATAGAAGCAGTGAAGGTACAGAAGCACTCGGGTAGATACTTATTGATTGAGGAAGAATTATACCAACAAGGGTACACAAACCTGCTACAAAGGTGTATCGGTTAAAAGGATATTAAGACAGTCCTTAAAGAAGTCCATGAGGGGGCCTGTGGGTTTCACATCAGGGCTGACGCCCTTGCTAGGGTACTACTTTGACAAGGATATTTATGGCCTACTTTCAGGAAGGATGCTAGGCAGTTCATCAAGAAATGCGATAAGTGCCAGCAACATGCACCCATCTAGAGAGTACCATCCAAGGCAATAACATCAGCAAACTACCACTGCCCCTTCATTGTTTGGGGTATTGACCTCATTGGGCCTCTCGCAATGACTCTAAGAGGAGTAAAGTTCTGTGTAGTTGTAGTAGATTATTTTAGGAAGTGGATCAAGGTAGAGCCTTTCGCAGCAATTTTGGTGAAGGACATACAAAGATTCATCTGGAAGAACCTCATATGCAGATTTGGTGTGCCGAGGGTGATAGTGGCAGATAATGGTTCCCAGTTTACTGATAAAAGATTTCAGGAATTTGCAACCAACCTCATGGTAAAATTACAGTTTGCCTTAGTTGCCCATCCTCAGAGCAACAGACAAGTTGAAGTGTCTAATAGGACAATAAAAGATGGTTTGAAAATGGCCAGGGGAACTACCGAGTGTCCTATAAGAGCTACTGGAGAAACATGATTCCCACTGGCCTTTGGCACTGAGGCCATTATCCTAGTCGAAGTCATACAACCATTTATTAGAATACAGTTGTTTGACAAAGAAGGGAACAACCTCGGGGTAAGAGCCAAGTTAAATATGATTGACAAACATAGAGAGATCGCTGAACTCAAAAGAAAAGCCTTTTAGCAGAGGGTAGCCATTGTTACGAACTCATATGTCAAACCTAAAGGGATCAAGAAAGGAGACCTTGTTCTTCAAAAGGTTGAACTGGAACCCTAAAGACCATCTCATGGCATACTTTAAGCAAATTTGGAAGGACCTTATTTGGTACTTGAGGAAGTTCAGCCAGGGTCTATAAAGTCAAAAATGCCGAAGGAGAAGAGTTGAAGAACACATGGCATTCTAACTCTTTGAAAAAATCTCTACACTTAGAATTTTCCAAATGAGTTTAACAAAATATGGTTGTTTTCAAAAGTACATGAGTGATATTGTACAAGTATTGTCAAAGGTGGATGATTGAATATAGTTAATACCGAAAGTACCTAAGTCTTTTTATATGAAGCAAGTTTTCTGAGTATAGTTGATTGAGTATGGTTAATTTCAAATATGGTTACCAAATATGGTTGATTCTATTCTTAAATGCTTAGAATGATACCCATAACTCACCGAATATAATTGGACACTACCTTTGGAGAAGACTAAGGTTGTGAGTCGTTGGTAGAATTTTTTAAAGGTAGTACATGACCAAAGGTGCTAAGCCCTACACTATTGAATATTGTAAACTAGTTAAAGATGATTAAACGCTAAAGTTCAAAATAGTACCAGAGGTCGTTCGCATCGTGGACTTAGCCAAAATTTTTGAAATAAAGTTCCATTAAGAAAGGTAGTACAAAAAAAAATAGAGAAGAACCTATCTCCTATGGGTTATTTTTCCCATCTTTGGGGTCCTCAGCAACTGTATCCTTAACATCTGTACCTTCGACATCATCCTCATCATCATCACTTACATCTTTAGCCAAAGGTGGAGGGGCAGGAAGGTTGAGATATTCAATCTTTGACCATGGCGAGGATGGTCCTTCAAGGATGCCAAGGGCTCGTAGAAAGGAGATGTTGAGCTTGGGATATTGCAAAAGGACCTGATGGCGGGTAAGGCAGAAGCCATCTTGGAATGAGGACTTGGTTGCCTCATCTGCCTTAGCTTTCTCAGCCTTAAGGTCATCCAACTCCTTCTTCAGTGCCTCGACCTCTTTCTCTACCTTCTTCTTCTTCTTCTTCTTTTTCTTCTTCTTTTTCTGCTTCTTCAATCACTCAATTTCAGCAAGGATTTTGGAGTTAATCACCAATGCCTTAGTAAGGCTAGCTATGGCGTCTTCCTTCTCCTTCCGAAAGACTTCCCTTGCCAAACTTAGTTCTACAACCCTCGTGCCAAGGTCATTAATTTTGGAGGAACAATCCTCAAAGAGTCCCCTTTGGCTCTCTAGCATTTCCTGGCTAAGTTTGGCTAGGTCCTCCCTCGCAATCTTGTTGAGCTCACCGTATTTCATGCACGAGCTCACAAACAATTCCTTGGCCTTAGCCAAGTTCTCCTTTGACTGACTTTGTATGGCAGATTGTTTGGTTGCTTAAGCCCGAAAGTAGCCTCCGTATACCAATAGCTGCGAATGGAAAATACTTGAGGTGAGCTACAACAAGGATTAAAGACTTTGAGAAATCAAAAATTTTCTAAGTACTGGGGCTTACCTGAGCAGCATGCTTGATCATTCGAGCTGCAAGGATCTCCTCGTTTAGGCAGTCCTTGGTCAAGGTTTGAAAGGTAGCTTTGGTCATGATGCCCCTTGCCATCTGAGGTACCATCTTTTGGTAATCTTAAGATAATAGATCCATGTCCTCAGTGAAGGTCCAGAATGATTCCTTGGGACCTTGTCCTTCGAAATCTTTAAGTCCCAAACTGCCCTCCACCGAAGGTGGCCCATCATCCACTCTGTTTGGGCCCTTTCTTTTGCAAAATCATGCCAAAGTTCCTTCATTATGTTATCTCTTAGCCATTCATCTACAAAGTCTAAAATACCAAAAAAATCTGAGACTCATTGATGATGGCTAAGAGACAAACCTAGTGCAAGTTCGGCGCTTTCTTCGTCAGACTCACTAACATCGAGTACTTTGGCAGGGACCTATTTTCTTTTGGATCTTCACCTTTCCTGGGCCTCCTCTGTTGAAATCTCCCCGAACGTGGTCCTTAAGGTCTTGGCAGCGACATTGGGACTTAGAGGGGTCGAGAAGATGGAAGCCCCCGAACGTGGGTCAGTACCCACTAGCGTCTGGTCTAGTGCCTCAACTTGGCCTTCAGAGGAAGGGGCCAGGGAGTCTTCCTTAGTTTTCTTCGACTTTGGCACCGAAGATGGACCAGCTAGCCTCTTCTTTCTCTTTGGAGCCTTCTTCTTCTACTCACCTTTCTCAGCTTTGTCGAGAAACAAACTCTTGTAGAAGGCTGCAGACTTATCGTCCATCTCTGCACTGGGGAAAATATTGGTGTAAGTATAAAAAATTCTAACGTTACAGTTAAAGCATCATCTTACTTTCAATAAGGCCAGAGTAAGAGAGTTCACCCCAAAAGAGCAGAACATGCCACACCTTTTTTCCATCAACCGAAGGCTTTGGCATATCTTTGTCAGTAACATGTTCAGTGATAACCCCAAGCTCTCGAAGAACCTCCTTGGTCATAAAGCTGCATCTAATGAGGAATGGGTAGAGAGAGCGTAAAGGTGCTTGGGCATCCCAATCTGCGATAACTTGAATACGACTACCAAACTCCTCAAACTGAGACTCCAGTTCTAGAGTTCATTGCCTCCTTGGATCCACTACATCGGTGGCCAGGGTACCTAAAGCCCATTGAGCTGGAAGATCTTCAACTTCTCATCAACCTGCATGAAGAAATACTTCTTATGCCATCCTTGCTAGCTGTCTTTAGTGCCGAAGATGAATGTAAATTTCTTGCTCCTAGATCCCTAAGGGAGAAAGAAGTAAAACCCCCCATTCGGGATAGGATGAAGTTTGTAGTATTGGAGAAAGAAGATAAAGTGTTGGACAATTTTGAAAACTCTACACATACACAAGAAGGCATTAAAGTAGGCATAGGACTTCAGGGACATTTGATTGATGGCTATGACATGGAAATAGCAGAAGTCGAAGACCACCCTCGGAGGAGGATAACGGAGATCCACCTTCAGTTGCACTCTGAAGATGGTAACCTCCTCTGGCCGAGAAAGGTAGCTTGGTTCATTATGACTGGGCAGCCTAATCTTTGCATAAGAAGGAAGAAAGAATTTTAGTCTCCACTTCTCCAACTTCTCCAAAGTTGCACAACTCATATGGGAGTCGAGAGGGATCCAACTCTCAGGAAAAGTGGTAACCTTGGCTTGTTCAGCTGACATCCTTGGTCACTAAGACCTTAACCTTAGACAGATGAAGGGAAAAAAAAAGAGAAAAAGGAAGAAAAAGGGAAACTTTGGAAGATAACCCACCTATTCAAAAAATAAGGGAAACTTCAGAAATTGCTACAAAATTTGCCAAAAATTGCTCCTCCACTAACATCGCCACAAGAAAAAGCTAGAAAGTTGGAGGAAGTCCGAGAACAAAAGGAATAAAAGTAGAAAAGTGAGGAAACTCCGAAGGAAAAAGCCTTTATATAGACTGAGGGAGGCAGACAAAGCATCACCATAATGACCCTTTGCAAGTGAAGGGACACAACCGATGTAACGGACACGACTGATCGCCAATGATCTGATGACATGTGTCACACAACACGAGAAACAAAGGCACAGCTTCTAACACTAGCAGGCCTATATTGCCTAAGCTGAAGTGATGCGACTGTTAGGAGCATCCCTTAGTACTTGGTTTAGGCCAAGGATATAGAGAATACACCAATTAGAAATGAGGGACTGAACTGAAATTGTGAATGAGAGTGTATGTGCAAGGCCGAGACAATGTGGGTCCAAATTGCACATGAAAAATTAAGACTATGGTGTCTTTGGCATGAAATAAAGTTTGAGGACCAAATTGTACACTTAAACTAGTGTTACAAGTGAAACTATGGAGCTTAAACAAGCAAAATTAGCCACGAAAATTAATACAAGGGCTAGTGGAGCATTAGCCACTTTCTTGGACACGTGGCATAACCGGTCATGTTTGTCTCCCACCAATAATCATGCCATGCTCCATTGTCTTCATAATACTCCATTACCTTGGAGACTTAGTTGAAATGTGCATAAGAAAATTGGCCATTTTCGGTCATTTTAAGTTATACTTGGCAATGTAGGCCAAGAAACAAAGTTAGTACCGAAATGAATATGTATTTTAGTGACTAAAAATGAAGTCATGGATTATTGATGGGCTAAAAGAGCCATGCAATTTAGTTCAAGGCCTAGAGTGGCATTAAGCCATTTTTTACTACAAGTGGCTATAACCAGTTAAGCATGATTCCACTTAGCAAATTAAAAACTTGTTTCGGCCAAAGCCTTTCATTTGTGAGCTTGGCTGAGTCTTGAGAGCCTTGTGTTGTTTTTGGAAATTCTTGAGAGTTGCTGCCGGTTTCATGCTAACTTGGAGAAGGATTGCAAGCTTGAAGGCATAATCAAGCTTGGTGTTCAAAGGAGATTGTAGCTAGGTGGCCTTGGTGTGGAGCTTGCCCTCGGTCTTGAAGAGTTCAAGCAAAACCGAGACCATTCAAGCTCAAAATTCAGGTAGGGTTCATGTTTCTACTTGGATTCTTGGTAGAATTTCCATGATCAAGTAGATAGAGCTGCTAAGTGATGGTTACATAATGCTATATGATCTTAGTACGCTTGATGGGCATGTTGAGAAGATTCGGGCATATGTGGTTTGATTAGCTAATCAATTAAAGGCAAGTGTTAGAATTCATAGTGAGAATGGCCAACTTACTATGTAATTTAGAGCTCTAGTGGAATGGGTTGTGCAAATGAGGAGGAGAAGTGAAATTATTGGACCTATGGACACTTGCTAGCCTTAGCCAAGAGGTGGTGCTGCTTTGTGTGTGTGTGTGTTGCTTGTGTTAGTATTGTGCCCAAAAAGCCAATCATGAGATGATTGTATTTTTGCACATTGAGTCATGATATTTTATTGAGGCATTAATCCAGCAATTATGTTTGTTGTTTTGTTTCTGCGTAACGTAATAAGCATAATTGTAACCCTAGAATAATGATATTCTTAAACATCCCTAGTCTAGTATTATTGTGGAGCGGGTTGCAATAATACATAATGACTAGCATATGTGGAGACTAATATGAGATATCTAGTCTACATATGGGTACAAGTTGGAGAACTTGTGTACTGGACCGACCCACCATGAGAACACTTCATGGATCGTTATATGAGTGTCATAAGTGATTCTCATAGTGATCATGGTATATGTAGTCCTTCGACCTAAGATCATCAAGGTTCCCTACATGTGAGTCACATACTTTGATACTTTCCTTTGTTGCTCGTAACTGAGTGAACTTGAAGGAGGTCATTGGGTATGTCACATATCATGCGGAGGGATTTGTATGATCAAGATGGGATTTGTCCCTCCTATGTAACGGGAGTGATATCTTCGGGCCCCTTGATAGAGTAAGACTTAGAAAATGCATGGCCATGCTCGGATGAGTTGATATACGATATCAATGTCATCAGTTTAAGTTGGTCTACTCGGTAATCAAGAAACCAAAGATTGGGCTATACGAGAGTGACACATTCCATGTCTCGTGCTTAGTCTTGATATCTTGGACAAAGGGACAATGGCATATATCGGTGATGATCATAAAGGTTTAGTCGAATCACCGACAATCTTGTCACTTGGGTAGCAATGATGTGTTGCTAGACACCGCTCATTGCTTATGATCATAAATGTGATTTATGATCATTGCCAACGTGGTAAGAGCCTATTGGGTCGCACACATAGAGCTATTTGGATCATTAGAGTGCATGGGCTAATAATTTGGGTTTTGGTTTCACAATAATTTCGTATTAATAATGGGCCCAATAGTTGAGCCATTATTAAGCCCGAAATTAAAGCCTAATTGGATTAGGGCTTTGAAACCCATTAGGCCTAGAAGTTGAGTCTCACTATAAATACAACTTTTAGTGAGAAATTCGCAGGTCTCCTTGCCCTAGCCTCCCAAAAGGACAGCCGCACTCTTCTCTTGCAATTCCTTGGAGGACGCAAGCTAGCACTGCGAGCGCAAGAGAAACGCATCTGCCGAGATGTGGTGGAAGCGTGGTGATCCCGAGAGGCTCGTGTGGATACCATAGAGAGCCTGAACACGTCAACTGTTCAGGTTTTGTGATTCGACTCTACAGTTGAGTGAGAGATCTCAACCGAAAATTAGGTATGAAATTTTCGAACACCCGGTTTACCCCGTTTCACTTGGATCTTGGAGGGTTTTGGTTAAATTCCGCTGCGCTGTTTGGCTCCCGAAACCCAACAGCTTGCTTGCTTGATTCTTTGTGTGTGCTAACCCACCTTACTTTATGTTTAGTGTCATATATTGTTTCAGCTATCATGTGTATATATATTGTATCTTGGTGTTTTAATGTCTTTCTTGCAAGAATTTTAAGGAGCTAAGGAGGTTAGGCCTCGGGCTTAACTAAATTGACTCAAAATGAGTTGTATACACATGAATCCTTCTGAGTATAATTACTCACTGCCCATATTGTTGTTTTTCAGGCAAGGATATAGAGCTTGATTGAGTGCTTGTGTTTGCTTGTAATTGTGGTAGGAAGTGCACATTGTTATTGAGGTATGTTGCCAACTTGTTCTTGGCTTGGAATGGTTTAATATGTGGACAAGTCTTATGAATATGGTTTTGGCCAAACTTACATTCCAAGTTTTGCAGGCTTGGTTAGTGGTGGGAATACTATCTAGGTGAGCAGGATGGATGTCTGGACGATTGCTTTGATTATGGTCTTCACGTTATGACCATGAACATGGCAATAGGCCTAGTGTTGCAGTGTGTGCTTTTCTATGGCATGCTTCAGGTTCTTTTTGGAGAGTGAAGTTCTCGGGTTGTAAGCATAATTTGGTAAACTTTGAACTTTGGTGAACCTTGGCATGTGGCCAAGTTATGTGTACTCTATAGGCTAACTTTTGTTTTACATATGTGTAGTCTCGGGTGCACCTAGGTTTTGTGGTACTTGGAGTACTTTTGTATGCCAAATTATGTTGGTGGATGATGGTTTTGGACATGTAAATGATGGGTGCTTATGAGCCAAGTAAGACTTGTATATATATGACTAATGGATGTGTTTGAATGGAAATCCTCTTATGTTCTAGCTTGGCCGAATGTTCATATGCATATGAAAGTTGGTTTTCAAACCTTAAAGACTTATGTGGGCTTCTTTGTTGCCATGCATGATAGTACACTTGAAAAGGTCACACAACTTAGACACTTATTACATGAGTGTATGCCTTGCTTGCATTGCAAGATATCTTTTATGGCCTTGCTTGTTATGCAAGTTATCAATTATAGTCTTGCTTGTATTGCAAGTTAGTGGGAGTGGGCCTTGCTTTTGTTGCAAGTATTTGTTCTAATACTTTTAGAAGCCTCCTGGGCCACCTCCCAGGCCCATTGACTTAAGAAAATAAGACTTAAAGCCCAATAACAAAGGCCGGCCGAATTGAAAAGTTTGGTAATAATATTTGAAACTTATTAGTTTGGCAACTTTTGAACAAGAATGGGTGAGTGTCACAGAATGTGCATGGGCCGGGGCCTGTGTGGGGTGTGACAGCAGCTGCCCGGTTAGAAGGTAGGATGGTTCATTGGTAAAAGGCAGGAATAAAAAACCCAGAAAGGAACATAGCTCCTCGCCTTTGAAGATACAACCTCGGTTAAATAGAGAATTCGGCTTAAGGACACAAAACAACTCCTTATATTTTGAGGTGCGACCACGCCAAAAGTAAGAAACTAGTTCAAAGTAACGTCCTCACCAAGGGCTCAAAATCAGTGAATAAAACACAAATAAGGAGCCCTGGGAATGCCAAAAATACAACTTCACCAAAAGAAAGGGTCTCGGGCTAAAAGCTAGCAGAAGCAAGTTTTTTTGCCAAAAACAGCTTTAGCCACCCAAAGAGCAGGATTTCCATGACACGCTGCTGAATGATTAATGCCAAAGATACAACTTTGGCTTCTCTGAGGGGGGCATGTGATAGTCGAAGGGCTACTGCCCACAAAGACCTCCTAAATGGCTAACTGAACACCACCCTCAGAGGATTCGTAACACCCACTGTCGGAGGATTCTCTGCACCACCTTCAGAAAATATATGTGACCAACTCCGGGAAAAGGGGGTCCCCTCCACCTTCGGAGGGCACACTACCAATCTCAGAAGCATAGGTTCGTTACCCTCGACAGAGGCAAACACCTCCCAAAGATGGTCCTCTTGTCTAAAGAGCGTTCTCTGGTAGCCCTCGGGGAAAATCCCTGCCCAATAGGGTCTCACATCCTCGACGGGGTATTATGGAGAAATGACGAATACGGTTGAGGAACCTCTGACAAAGAAGCCTCGCATATGCCCCTACCCTCTGGCTGGAACTGCCTATGGCTAGCTAGAGATACCTGTATTTGAAGGTACAGACCAGATCTAGCTGAACACATGTCATGATCTGCATAGGCCGTGCAAAACGGCCTCCTCCTTCCACCCTCTTATAAATACTTGGGAGGCTCCTTGGCAAGGATGTGGGACTCTCTCCTTCATACTCTCTACTTTTAAACAACTTCTTTCCCGTATACTAACTTGGGCGTCAGAGGGTCCTCCCCCAGAAACACACTCCGGAGAGCTCCTAACTTGCTTTTTTCAAGATCTTGCAAATACCTTCTCATCGGAAGTCTCTCTCAAGCCTAGAATGTCATACAATGAAGATGCTGCTAGGCATCAATATGTAGTCTACATATGGGTACAAGTTGGAGAACTTGTGTACTAGATCGACCCATCAAGAGAACGCTACATGGATCATTCGATGAGTGTCACAAGTGTTTCTCATAGTGATCATGGTGTATGTAGTCCTTTGACCTAAGATCATCAAGGTTCCCTACATGTGAGTCACATATTTTGATACTACTATATGTTGCTCGTAACTGAGTGAACATAAAAGTGGTCATTGGGTAAGTCATATATCATGCGCAGTGATTTGTATGGTCAAGATGGAATTTGTCCATCTTACATATTGGAGTAATATCTCTGGGCCAATTGATAGGGTGAGACTAAGAAAATGCATAGCCATGCTCGGATGAGTTGATATATGATATCAATGTCATCAGTTGAAGTTAGTCTACTCGGGGAATTAAGAAACCATAAATTGAGCTATATGAGAATGACAAATTTCATGTCTCGTGCTTGGTCTTGATATCTTGGACCAAGGGACAATAGCATATACAAATAATGATCATAGAGGTTTAGTCGAATCACCGACTATCTTGTCACTTGGGTATTAATGATGTGTTGCTAGACACTGCTCATTGTTTATGATCATAAATGTGATTTATGTTCATTGCCAACATTGTAGGAGTCTATAGGGTCGCACACTTAGAGTTAGTGGATTATTTGAGTGTATGGTCCGAATTGTTTGGTTTGGTTGGGTTTCATGATAATTTTGGATTAACAATTGGTCCAAAGGTTGAGTCATTATTAAACTCAAAATTAAATCTAATTGGATTAGGGTTTTAAAACTCATTAGGCTTGGGAGTTAAGCCTTACTATATATACATCATATAGTAAAGATTTTTGGCCTTTAACCCTAGCCTCCCAAGAAAGATGAAATAAAAAAGGTTCTGAAAGGTTCTGGCCGTACTTTCCTCTTACCTTTCCTTGGAGGATGCAAGTTAGCTATGGGTACAAGACGAACGCATCTGCCAGGAAGTGGTGAAGGCATAGTGATCTTAGAAGTTTGTGTGGATACCGCAGACAGTTTGAACATGTCAATTGTTCAAGTCTTTGTGATTTGGCTCAATAGTTGGGTGAAAGATCTTAGCTAACAAGGTAAAAATTTTTAATACCCGATTTACCTCGTTTTACTTGAATCCTGGAGGGTTTCAGTTATTTTCCGCTGCACTTGTTTGGCTCATGAAACCCTACAATTAGCTTGTAAAAGTTTGTTAGATTCGAATAAATCCAATTTCATTGTGCTATTCTATTTTGATTAAGGGAGGATAAGCCTTGTAAAGACTTGTCGCTAATAACTTCAAATTCTTGTTGAAGGAATCGATTCCTGCACTCTAACTCCTCTAGCTTCTTATGAAAGATTCTAACTTGAAGGGAATACTGCTCCTGTTTTTTTCCTATCTTTGTCTCGTATTGATTTTCCAAATCTTCAATAACTTTCTCAACTTTCTTCTCCTTAACCATTTGCTATTATTTGAACTCTTCCAATTGGGATTTGAGGTTAGTGATACTTGTTTCCAATATTGCTAATTCTGAGTTGTCAACTTGTTTGGTAATGGAATCTAACCAATAGGGAAGTGTTTCTTCACCACTGTAAATAGAATATATTTGAAGCAAGGTAGAGAATGCATAGAGTCAGAAGTACTTGCAAGCATTGGTTGTTCACGAGGCCACTTAATAGGGCACTCTTATTGAAAGAAATGTAATTTGGCCATGAATTGATATCCCAAAGCTCCCTCACTCTCATGTTCTTCGATGGAGGAATAAAGCAACTGTTGAGAATCCTCCACCTAAAACTCAGCTAAGAAATAGTCAAACAACTTACATCTACCTCCTGTGGTGGAGTTAGGAATCATAGGCTTTTTCTCTTTTTTGATAGGTTGTTTGGAGTGAGAAGAGCTCGCATTCTCTTTACGACTTAGGTATATTTTTTGGAGCCTAGACATCTTCAACACAATAGATATCATAATTGAGACTCAATCAAAGAGAGAACAATGTTGAACAATGAGCAGCTGATCTAACAACAGTCCCTAAAAAGGATAATGAAGAAACAATAATACTTGTTAAATGTAGGAGGCCAGACAAATAAAGGAGATCAAGATAAGAGCTAAAAGCCCACAAACCTAAAATTAGCAACTACACTTAACTGAAGCACACAAAAAAACCAAAAATAGAACAACATATGGTTCCAAGCAACAAGTGAACAAGCACATGAAAAAAATAAGCAATACAGAAGTAAAACAAAAACTCCAATAGGTCTGAAAACAAAATAAATGAGCAAGACTATGCCTTAATTAAAAGAGACATAACACATATCAAGGGAAAAACAAAAACTTAAAAAAACTAGAAAAAAAACAGAAGCAAAATTAGAAAACATTTAGAACTCGGGTAAGCCAAGAACAAAGGGATTTAGGTAGAATAAAAGAGATCCAATGACATCCAAACACCTAAGAGTTGAAGCCCTAAAATATACCCAACAAAAGCAGTCATATTATCTGACATCAAGAAACAATAAACCCTAAATAGGGTAGCGTAAAGATTGGAAGGGAATAGTAGGAAAAGATAAAACAAACAATATAATCATATGAGTAAAATGAAGGTATAGGAAGAACACTTAGTGATTATAAGAGATGATGGAAGAAAAAAAGAGGTCAACAGTCATCAAAGGCTTGGTTGGGCTCTTCGTCGCTCTTTATTGAGGCGCTGAAAGCAAATAATTAGAACGATAGTAAGAAACTTTCTGTACCTTTGACATTTTAAATTTTTTAGGTATTCATTATCTCTAAATAATCTTAATTCCAACTTTATATATAAAATGATAGTACTATATCCTTCTCTTGTTTATTTTTTGTGGGTATCTTAGTTCTACATCAATAATCAATTGTGACTAAATTTTGCAACTATTTGGAGGGAACTATTAAAAAATGATTGTTTTCATATATCTCGATTAATCCCTCAACTTATACATATATTAAAACCGTCCACTATATGATTTTTAATTGTTTTTTTAAAAAAATAGTTTTATTAGTTTTTCTTTTTCTAATCCTGATAAGGAAAAATTTATGAAATTTATTTATTTTTTTAAAAATTCATTGAAGTGATTTTTAGCTAATAAAAGTGATAGCATTCAAATGACAATAATTTTACATAAAGAAAATGCAAACTTGAAAATAAGTGGTGTTTTAATAAATTCTTTTTATTGTTAGGGAATATAGCCTGAAAAAGCATTAGAATTTGAGGGTCTAATTTTTTGTTTACTGTAGTAGTGTTTTTTTTAACTTTTATGCTCAACTAGAAAATCATTAACTTTTTTTTTATTTTTTTTCTTTTTTCCTAAAACTGCATATTTTTGTATTTTGAAAAGCACACAAAAATAGAAATGGCTATGTTATCTAAAGTTGCTAAAGTGGTACATGGTTTTATATTATATGAAGTATTTTCTTGTGAGAGTTGGCATCTAGTCCGTTTAGTGGTGTTCATCCATTAGTGCTTCACAAATAGATGATTTTGATCAAGCGATTTGGATGGAGGAACGTGAGGATTTATAGTATAGGTTCTCTCTAATGGATAAGGAGAAAGTGGTCTTGAAGGAGGAGGTTCAGGTGGGGTCGATGCAATCCCCGTTGGTAAACTGAGAATAAAATGTACTGAAGATGCTATAAACTCTACAAATGCCTTCTAAGAGATTGGAAAACCTGCACTTCTAACCTACCTATGACTAGAAATGGGAAGTATAAGAAGAAACACAAAGAAGCATCACTTCCTTATATGCCAAGTAAGTCCATAAAGAACTAAGGAGAGTGAGCTTCTCAAACGATATATTGTATAATTCAAATCTGTGTATTACAATGCATATTTCTTGCCTTTTTTAAAAGCAATTCCAAGCTATATAGTTGGAAATGAACAAGAGACAAACAAAGAGAAGCTATTAACGGACTAAAAGTCCTAAAACAACTCAAAGTATCTTTAAAACATTCATATAGACATAAACTAGGCTAGGCATAGCCCAAAGTAATAAAATTTGTGTGAAATTTTTACGTTTACACTAAAATACCTTAAATTAGCAAATATAGGAACTAAAAGGTCTAGTAAGCTTTGACATGGCACATTAGGGCTTGTTAGGGTGCCCTCGGGTGCACAACAAGGGCTTTCAATTCAACCAATAGGTCCAAAAAGGTCTGGCTTTGCTCTAAGGTGTCTTATAGGGTGCATACACCTTTGGCGTACTTGTGGACTAGGGTGCACCAAGACTTTCAACCTTTAAAAATGTGCACCATGGCATGTCCTTAGTCCTTATGTGTCCAAATGGTGTACTGCCTTGGTATGCATCACCTCCCCCCTCCTTAAAAAAATTCATACCTAAATTTGTATTCTCAAACAAAGATAAATTAGAGACTTTAAAAGTTGCTCTCACATTAAACTTACATGGCAAGTCAAGCATGTAGGTATTGTCATTAACTTTCTTCACAACTTCAAAAGGGTTGATCCCTTCTCAGATGTATATTTGTCCTAATTTGTGATGGAGACCTTTCTTTTCTCATGTCTACCCAAACCTAATCTCCAGGCTCCATTTGACCTTTTTTTACCTTCATTAGCTTTCCTAACGAATGTTTTGGTTTTTTCATTCTATTTGCAATTTTATCTTCTCATGCAACTTGTGAACCAAATCTATGTTTCTTTCACCATCTAAACTAGAAATATCATTTGTAGGCAAAGGTGAAAGATCCAGTGGGGTTAATGGGTTAAATCCATAGTTGTCACAAAAGGTAAAAATCTAGTAGTACTTTGTTCAGCCCTATTGTAAGTGAATTACACATCAGCTAAACAATCTTACCAGGATTTAAAATTATTCCTAATGATAGCTCTAAGCATTGCACAAAGTGTTCTATTGGTTGCCTCAGTTCAACAATCTATTTGTGGATGAAAAAATCTAAAAAACAAAAGCTTTGTAGCAAGCTTCCAGCACATGGTTCTTTAAAAAGTGACTCAAGAACTTTAAATCACTATCAGAAATAATGATCTTTGGAACCCCATGAAGCCAAACTATTTCCCTAAAAAACAATTCAGTACTATTAATGACATCATCTATTTTATTGCATGGAATAAAATGTGTCATTTTAGAAAACCTATCCACTACAAGAAACACAGAGTCTTGGTTTTTCCTTGTCTTGGGTAAACCTACAATGATGGAGGACCATCAAGCTTGAAAGCTTCTAGGACTTCGAAGGATCCATTGGTGATAAGCGTTAGACTTCTCTCATGAAAAAAAGCCTAGGAGACACAAGAAGCACTTTAAGCGCTCATTACGGAGCACTTACAAGCCTACTTAGAGCCTTCCTACACAATTTTAGGTTACAGCCAACCAATAATTGTCTAGGACCCAAAGCACTTCCTTTCATACAATATTATGAAGATCCAAATTGAAGAAACAAATAAATGTTGGCTGAAACAAGGGGGCCCAAGCATGAACCCTAAAGAGCGATAAGGGTGCACTCAAGAGCCACCTTGGAGTCCTTCCTAGACATTTTAGTATGTGGAAGAGTTTTTGATAGTTTTTCTTAGTTAGTTCATGCTTTCTACATGTTATTTAGTTAAGGGATAGATTTGTGGCATATTTCACATAAGCCATACAAATTTCTTGAGAAGAGTGTTCAAAGCATGTTTTCAAACCCTAGTTTGATCAGGTTTAGTTCTTTTCATTTGCTTAGGGTTCCTAGTCCATCGAGACTTTGTGTGGCTAGTTAACCTAGCTTATGTTATTGTAAATAAAGGCCATAATTCATTTTTTACACATATAATTAATAAGAATACAAGTTGTTTTCAGTAATTCTATTCTTTTTAGTTCCTAACTCCTTAGTGCACTTATGCCCCAAGTTTTTCTAACATCCCTTTTGCAAGTCATCTTCTCACCCTTTGTTCTATTTCTAACTGCCCTTCTTTCTCCCTTATTCAATTTCATCCTTTTTAGACCATGTTGGTGAAACATACGTTTGGGTTCTCTTGGAACTTAGGATCCTTGGGCAACAAGCAAACCCCATCAAGTGGTATCAGAGCCAAAGTTCCAGAAGCAAGACCCATCTATCCTTGTTGTGTGTTTATTTGGCTTTAATTCAATGTTTTCTTGAATTTTTTGATTAATTCTAATCTATTTGTTCTTGCCTTTTTCAAATTTTCCTTGTTTGTGTTCAAATGCCTTCAAACTAAGCCCCTTTTTTTCTTCTTCATTCAAGTCCATCTAGTTGTTGTTGCAAATTGTTCTGTGCTTGGGTTTTTGCATCCAAAATATCTAGAAAATACCAAAAAATATTTCATTCTCAGTTTATTTAAGTTTCACTCTTGATTATCAAGTTATTTTTTTTTCAATACAAGATACTTTCTCTCTCTTGTTGCAAGCACTGATTTTCTTCATTTTGTTTGCAGCTAGAAGATGATTTGAAATGTTGAATAGCCAAGTCTTGCAAGCAAATTGATATGATCAAGTTTATTCATGTTCTCTATGTGTTTTTCCATTGTATTTGTTTATCTTTTGATATTTTTAAGCTAGGGTATAGTGCTTAATTGGTATTTTATTTTTACTTCATATTTTAGCTTCATTTGAGTTAGGAAGGATTTCTACAAAATTTTGGAGCTGAATTGCAAGTTTTGAAAATTTTTTGGAGCAGACACACCTTTCTACAAGCCTATGTAATGCTTAACACACTCTATTACACTCCTGTGTCTGAGTTATAGCTCATGTTCCAAACCATTTTTAAATTGGTAAGATTTTAAGTTCTTGAGAGGCTACGTAGCCTTCAACATGCCCATGTACTAGATCGTGTTTGTCATATTTTTAGGTTTCTCGAGTTATTTTAGAAAAAAATGAGAACATAAAGGAGAGGTAGAAAAACACATAAAAAAGAAAATTTTTGATGGAGGAAGGCAGCTGGAGACTGTTTGGATTATTAGCACCGTTTTATGGACATCAGATCAAAGATCTCTTAGAGACAAAGAAATTCAACCATGTATTATTCTTTTTCTTAATTTTCTTTTGATTCTGTTGTATTTATTTCATGACACTATGAGCTAAACTTTTCTTACTCATACTTAAAGTAAATGAACCCTATGATGATTTTGTGATTGTGATTGCTTTTTAGTTTAATATGATTATCTATTTTTCTTATGATTTATCCAATGTTTGTTGTTGTGTTGATTAAAAGTAGCTAGCCTATTAATTCAATAAGGGATGATGAATATGCATTAGGTAGTATTCAGTATGTTTGTTGTGGACCACTGTTGGATTAAAGGGATATTATTGTAATTGAGAATAATAGGTGTGGTATAATACCTTTGTACTAGGATGAAACGTAGTAATGGATCATAGGAATTGAATGCATTATTAGAAAAGCACGATAGGCCTACAGACCCTATTGGTGACTTAAGAATAAGGTTTGTGTAACAGGAAAATAGGGAGCTAATTTACATTAGGTAGTACTCCACGGACCATGTAGTGTCCTTACCCCAAATGTGGTCCTCTTAGGAAGACAATGGAACAAATTTCCATACTAGTT
Source organism: Aquilaria sinensis (assembly GCA_005392925.1). Lineage (NCBI taxonomy): Eukaryota > Viridiplantae > Streptophyta > Magnoliopsida > Malvales > Thymelaeaceae > Aquilaria > Aquilaria sinensis. Next base: position 361,909 of record SMDT01002772.1, on the reverse strand, counting down.
GTAGTTGCCTAGTTATTTACTTGTCCCATTTTAAAACCTCTCATGCATCTAGTTATTAACCTACAATACACTACGCGTGCACTTGCTTTGATTTGAATTTCACTTTTGAAAAATAAATCAAAACATTGCCATGGCTCTTATAAAACATAAACAAACCACAAGGCAAAGCATAAAACATAAGTGTATTTACTAGAAGCAATAACCATGGACATGCATCATTACTTAAGTAAAGATTATGCACATGCCCAAAAGCAGCTAAAATATGACTCAACCTAGAGACATTGGAGGCTACCTAGCATATAAATGTATCCTAAAAACAACAACTGAGATCCATGGTCTACTATGTCATTCCTTATGCCACTACCCTCTGCAAGGCCACAAGACAACTATAGTTATCACAAACAACTTAACTAGTAAAACTAGAATCAATAAATGATTCACTTGGTGGTTACTTGCATGAATGCACTAGCACAACAACGTTCAAAGGTTGTTAGCTTCTTATGAACAATATCTACACAATAACACTATAAGGAGTGAGAATATGAACATTCCCAGTAAGGGATTTAGGTACTTGCAAAGAAACAATAAAACCTGTAAAAAAAACCATAAGAACACTCATATATATAATATATGAAAACTACTCTAGGTCCAATGCAGTCTGAGGGCTAACATATGCGCATATATTTGGGTCCCTTGAGACCCTTCCTCATCGTAGTCTTTGCACTAACGTCACCTCATGCCTAGTGAATTCTAGCCTTTAACTAGCTCCTAGCATGACTTGGTTGTTGACATCCCAGTGGGCTAAGCTCGTTGATTAACCTTCCATTTGTTGTTATACAGGTGAACATGGTGGATGCTCATTGCCTGAGTTCCAAAGAACTCACTAGGTGTACTAGGCTTCCACATAGTGCCTCAAGCCATTTGGCTCACCTAGGCTATTATGGTACTAAGCCACACCCATATAACCTACCAAGGATGCACCAAGCCATCACTTGTGCCTCAAGTCATAACTCCGCTGGACCACAAGTACACTAAGCCTACATCCATGGTAATGTACTTTCCACCATTGCTTGGTTCACGCAATCCATGGTGAGATACTAGGTTACTATGTTCGAAAGGACTTCCTTAAGCGCACTAGGATCCTATATTGGAACCTTAGGCCCAAGGCCTCCAACTAGGCTACCAATGTCACTAAATCCTTCACTCATACTAATGGCATGCTATTGTAGTTATCATAGTTTATTGTGCCTTTTTTTTCATGGTTCCTCATTTCTAGAGTGAAATGACATATTCCCTAGGTAGATTTAGAGTTGGGTAAAGCATCAAAGTTAAAGATCTTTCTCTTAGCTTTGTAGGGAATCTTGAATTGCATCAATTGGACATCCAAGTGAAAAGTTATGGTTAAAATACTATAATATGTGAATGTTGTCGAGTGCTGGTGCCACAATGCCAGTAACTGGTGCTACAGCACCACAAGCATTTTCTCTCGAATTCCAGATTGGTTTTTGGGCACCATAGTGCCAGGCTTTTGAGCCCAGCATCTGCAAACATGCCTTAAAGCCTTTTGGGAGGCTTCATATGGCCTCCTAAGGCCTTAGGGCCATTGCCTCGAGCTTCATACCTTTACTATGAACTAAAATGATCAATTTTATGCCATGAAAACCTAGTCCTTAGTGCTCCAACATACCATACAAGTCCTTAAACCAAGCTATCTCTCCACTAACACACTCTATAACAAATACAATTCTCACAATTCACAAGAAACTATAAGCGGGCAAGTTAAGAAATGCATCAATGGAGTGTGTAAACTAAATCCCTTACCTCAATTGAAGAGAGCAAGTAAGCATCATGGATAACCAAGTAAATTTGGCTCATTTAAGGGGTTCTTATGGTTCCAGCAAGCTTATGCAACCTCAAGAATCCAAGAACATATAAGAAAATACATGGGAAAGGTGTACCTAGAGCATGCCAAGCTAAAAAATGTCCTCCAAGGCTCACCACAAGAAACCTATGCAAAAGGACGCTTTTTCGTGCTTATATGCCTCAGGGGGCTTTGATTTTCATAAAGAATTGAAGGAGAATTAGAGATTTGGCCATGGATTTTGAAAGGGGAGGGATAGCTTTAGGTTTGAAGGTTAGGGATAATGAATAGTAAAGTCCCAAATGTCCCAAATTGGCTTTAAAAGCCTCATTCTCCATGTAGTCCCACAACTTCTTTAATTTTTACAAATAAACCCCAAGCTCAAAAAGTGTCATAAAACTTAGGCAATTTTGTCATAACTTTGGTTTCTTACAACCTAGCTCTAAAAGAACTACTTTTAAGCTTTAAATCTGAACATATCATCTTAGGGTGTAAAAATGACCATTTTGCCCCTGATGACACTTAGGCACCAAAATGACCTAGGAACCATTTAACCCTTAATGAACTTGCTTTATTTGCTCATTCAAACTAATTAAGGCATTAAACTAGGAATTTTGACTTAATTAAAATTCTTAATTGGCTATTGTGGGCCCATTACATATAGGGTTGTACTAGTTTAAGTAAATCATAATCCCATTAGACCAAAGTAAAAGCAATGCAAAGGAAATCTTTGGTGATTTGATTCTAACTATGAAGTTTCTTATTGTAGATTATCTTAGTTATTTCCTGCTGCCAGTTTATAGTTTGTAGTTCATTTTACTGCATTAGTTTAGTTAATTCATAGTAGTTAGTTAAACAAACATCCTTAATTGACGGTTAGATAATAGAGAGAAGTGAAGTAAGGCAGGTAACCTCCGTTCCTTAGGAAAAATGATCTTGGTACTTAGCACTACTATACTTTGATGATAGGTGTGCTTGCTTATAAGTTCACATATTTTTTAGTATAGAGAGATTTGACACGTCCACATTATTCACTAATGTAGAACAAAAGTTTGTCTTGAACTACTAACACACCAAGTTTTCTAACACCAATGCTGGGGAATCATGTATTGAGTTTGCTACCTGAAAAATTTATGCTTATTAATCTAACCATTTATTTTATTGGAATATTTTTCTTTGAATTTATAGTTGTTTTTAGTACATTGATTTCTTCTTCTTTTCTTGAAGGAATTTTGGTGTATGACTCATAGTCATCTCAATAAAGTTGTTGAAATGGATCCAAAAATTGAAAGGACCTTTTGGGAACTCCTATCTTCCATTAGTACGGAGTCATAACAATCACATTATGAGTTGGAGCAGCAAGGAGAGAAGTAGGAAGGATCAATGATGGAAGACTGTAATCAAGCTAGGGCTATGTTGGAATATGCTAAACCTTTTCTTGAAAGAACGAAATCAAGTATTGTTAGACCTTCTATCAATGCCAACAATTTTAAGATTAAGTCAAATAATTATTTAGACGGTGTAGAATTATTTTCAATTCAAAGGCTTTGCAGATGATGATCATAATGCTCATATCGTTAGTTTATTGGATATATGTGATACTTTCAAAATTAATGGAGCTAGTAAGGATGGCATTTGATGAAGGTTATTTCCATTATCATTGAAGGGAAAAGCTACGCAATGTTTAACTTCACTTCTAATAGGTTTTATTGCCACTTGGAATGCTCTTGCCAAGAATTTATTTTTGCCGTATTTTCCTCCAAGCAAGACTGTGAAGTTCAATAATGATATTTCTACTTTCAGTCAGATGGATTTAGAAACATTGTATGAAGCTTGGAAAGATTCAAGGATTTATTGAGAAGGTGTCTACATTATGGATTACTTGTATGGATCCATATGCAAACACTCTATAATAGTTTGAGGTATGCTTCTAAGTAGATGATCGACTTAATTATTGGTGGTACTATAAATAGCATGATGCCTGAAGCAGCCTAAGAGAAGGCAATGAACAATTACCAGTGACAATCATCATCGAGGATTAAGCTAGATAGAGCAGCTGTGATTTAGAATTATGATGCTTACTCAGCTTTAGCAGCCCATGTTTATGGAAATTTATAGAGATGGACATTCGAGTAGTGAAGGTTAGATGTCCAAATGGTTTAGCAAAACAAAGCAAGTGGACATCATTGGAAATTGGCCAAGGCTACAAAACAATCCATACAACAATACATATAATCCAGGAAGGGGGAATCATCCAAATTTTTGTTGGAGTAGTTAGAGACAACAACCCCTTGGTTTTCAGCTTTGATCGCAACAAGAAAGGAGGCCAACTATGGAGGAATTTATTTCCTTGTATATACAACAATATGATGAGAGGTTCAATGTGACAAAATCAAAATTGTATAATATGAGGGCATGTATGTAGAATTTTGAGACCCAGTTGGGTTAACTTGTTAAGCTGCTTTCCAAAAAGCAGTAAGGAGCTTTATTGGTGAATACTAAGCCGAATCCTAGAGGAGCTTACAATCAATTTTTCAATCATAAGGTAGATCCTAACGCTAATGTGAAGGTGTTTAAGAGGATGGAAGAACCTCCTTGAAGAATCAAGGGAAACGTCGGGCCGATGATGTTAAACAAATGCTTCTTGGGAGGCAGCACAAGCGATAAATTTATTTTTAGTTTAATTTGTGTTCATTTACTTGGTTTGATTATTAGTCATGTGGTCTTGTAATCTATGTTGTTGATGTAGGAATCTAAGGTATTTTGGGAAGAATTTGGTATTGGAAGTGGTAGAAAAAGGTTGAGTTCAATTCCGCTTAAGCTTTCTAAAATTTTCAAAATCCAAGAGTTAAACAAGCCCTTAAACATGCCTATGTTCAAAATCGTGTTGCCTAACACGGTCTTAAACATAACTATGTTTGATTTAGAAAAATTAATTTTCATAATAATTTTTTATTGGAGCTTCAGTAGCTAAACACTATTTATGTTCTAGCCATGTTAAAAAGCATACTATATTTCACGGTTTCATACATGACCATGTTTTTACCCGTGTTCCTTGAAAACTTAAAATTCAAGAACTTAAACAGATTTAGATACATGCCCATGTTTTAGATGTTTTAGAATGTGTTTATGTTACACTATCATATACACTCCCATGTTAGGGAACATGTTTCATCTATGAGTTGAAGAATTTTTGCATTCCAGAGGACATATACAATCTTTTACAAGACCTTGTTATTAAACATGTTTATCTAAGATAGCCTTAAGTAGGGCCAAGCTATTGTGCATGTTGTTTCTCTGTTTGGAAAAATTTTTTAGCATTAGACTTCAAGCACATTTTTTTTATACGTTGATGTTAGAAGTCATGTTATCTATACACAGTCATTTATACACTGTCATTTACATGCCCGTGTTGTTACCTATGTTTCCATTATGTGGTTTAAAATTTTCAAAGTCTTGACCAGATACACGACACGTGACACACGTCTGTTTTTTAGAGTATTAGGGAAGTTTTAAGTAACATGGTTTACTACACACCTGTGTTACAGACTGTGTTTCACCTATATAAAAACTCGATTACAATTTTTGTTTCCTTTTTCATGTGAGACTCACTCAAACTTCTTCCTTGAGCCCCTAACTTAAACCCTAGCTTTCTTGCTTTCTGGGTGAGATTTTCCATCATAAAAAGACTCCATTCCTTATTCTAATTCTCGATTTTCATGCTCGTATCTTTGATTTTTTCTCTCTTAAGGTAACTCTCTATCCTTAACTTTATTTGAAGTTTATGGAAGAATACCTTTATTTCCTATTATGGGTAGGTTATATTTGAGTCAGTTGATTGGTTTTACATACTCATTGATGTTTGTTCTAAGTTGATAGTGTGATCCTTGGAATTTAAACTTTTAGGTATTATGTTTGGAAGAAGAAAAGTTTGAATTGCACGTTTGATGTATTAAATTGTTTTGTATGATGATTTTATAAGTTTCATGTCTTGAATGGATGATTATGTGATTTGTGGATTATTGAGAATACCCTGGTTGTTTTCCTTGCTTTGAAATTCCATGAACTATAGGGATTGGTGGTCTTTTGGTATGGTAGTGGATAGGTTTTTTGCATGCCAAGAAAGAGCATACTCATGATTTTTATTGAATTGAATTCCCATATTCATCATGCTTTTAGCGTAGGATATTAAGCCTGATCACCTTAACACCTAAAGTTAAATCTAATCATTATATGTGAGGGAATTCTATGGAATTTTGGGTAGAGCTTTTGTTCTAGGATTCATCATTGAATATATTGTATTTGAGATTATTGTACACCTGGAAAAATCTTCTGCATTTTTTAGCATGCCTAAGTGTCAGGAGAAGCTACCTATTCGCACCAATAGGCCGATGAGAAAACCGAAGAAAATGAACCTTCTTATCAACTTCAAGGAGGATTCACAGTGGAAAGGGTCTGATAGGTTGGTGGAGAGGCTGTTTAAGGCTAACAAATTGATTAATTGGAAGATGTTGGCTTAGTTTGAGCCTTTATGGATTTTAATGGTTGGCTGTTAGTTTTTTATTGCCAGGAGCCTACCTATAGTGAGCTCACCCTTTACTTTTTGAGCATCTTTGATTTTGACATGACATTAGGTAGACCAAACTTGATGTAGTGAAGTTTTGCCTTAGAGAGTTGAACTTTGAGTTGAGCTTGGATGAGCTGGGGTGCTGCCTTGGTTTTTACAGTTAGGAGTTTATTAATTCTAACAAGGATAAGGGCTTGATTTATGAGTTTAGCTCAACCACTTCAACTATTCAGGAGTTTTGGGCATAGATCACCGACGATGGATGCACCTATTAGCCAACAGTGTCCAAGGCATCTAAGTTAAGGTCAGCAACTGTGCCTTATGTGCATTATCTGATTGCCCACTGCATTGCTAGTAGGAGCAGAGTACAGGCGTGGTGACAAAGGCGACCCTTTTCCACTTCTTCTGTATCATCTACCCCGTGCATTGCCATTTGGGAGTATCATTTGGTTGGTGGACAAAAGACACAACTTCCCATGTGAGGATTGGGGCTATATGTGTAAGACCGTTTATGATGAGGTTGGCCTAAAATGTCAATGTTTTCTCACCAAAAAAGTTGATTATAGAGTTAGTGAAGCTGAAAGTTGCCAACACGGACTCATTGAAGGCCATAGGGATGCTGAAGAAGACAAAGCTCCTAGACAGTTTGATGAGATTTATACTACAACTGCTACTATGACCTAGACAGCCTCTACATCCACTAGTGCCCGATCGCCCACTCTATCAGATATCTTTAAGAGGCGGCAGCTGATCCTAGATCACCTCGACTTCGTGACTGATCAGATGCTTGAAGTGAGCTCCCATTTTTCTGCTGCTGAGGCTAGGACCTTAAGGTTGGAGGAGACAATATGCTTATACTTTCCTAGATCTAATAATGCCTATACCTTGTGTCATGCTCACCAGTCCTCCCAGCATGATGATGATTTGACTGACTACTTTGTGTTTATGGTGAGTATGAAGGGGCAGGATAGTGTTGACGAGGCTTAGTAAGCCACTGAGATGAGAGATGAGGTCATCACTAATTGACTGCCAATTGAGGGCATCGTTGGAGGAGAAATAGCTAGAAGAATGGTTGTTGCTGAGACTGTTGTTAAGGAAAGACCTGCTGAGGCTACTACTGTTACACTACTGTTATCGAGGAGGTTGGAGGCACTAGAATTAACGCCATCGTTGTGGAGCATGGCACTGAGGCCAAGGTTACTAAGGATCCCACCATGCCAACACAAATGATCATTGCTCCAAGCACTTCTGTCGATCTTTCATCTCCTGAGGATCATGGCCATTGCAATCCAGGACATTTATTTATATTTTATGACTATGTTATTATGGATATTGCTTATAGTCCTACTTTACGTTTCCGTTATTTTTATTCATAGTTCGTTAGAGCATCGATTTTGTCCTATGTTTAGTTTTCATACTATTTCAATTTAGTTCCTATATTTGCTTATGTTGCTTTCACTTTATTTTCTCATTGATCATCTTTTTTGTTTTGTTTGGAAGCTGTTAAACTTTCGAGTACAAGCCTAAATCAACCCTGTTCCTAGAATTTTCTTCTTGGAACATCAACTTGCATGAGAAGCAATTGATTTTTTTTTCAATGGCAGTATTGGTTTTTATCACTCCTTCTTTTTCACTTTATTTTCCATGCTAGTACATCCAGGGCGATGTACAATTTAGGTGAGGGGGAGTGGATTTTATTTTTAGCCCTTATTTATTCTGTTTTGCTTATTTATATCTTTTGTTTAATTTTTTTGAAAATTTTTAAATTTTTTTTAGAGCTTAAATATTTTGAATCATTTTATTAAGCATGTGCTTATTGGAGAGTGGTTGTTAATTTAATGTCTTGAGTTCTTAACTTGAGACCACGTAAGTGATTCCTAATTTTTCACTTTAGTCCTTAATTAGTTCTTAAATTGTTTTTGTGATTTGCTAGTAAGCTAGTGGAGGATAGTCTCAAGAAACTATTTTTGCATCAAGTTTTTATGTTTTGTACATTGTTTAAAGCATGCTAAGTTTTGAATTTTTGTGTTACTTTGTGGAAAGTTTGGTTGATGGATTTGCGGTTGATTGTTGATAAAGTAAAGTAAAGTATGAAAGTATGCTACTCTGCTGTGTTTAGTGTTAAAGTAGGTTGCGGCCTTCTCCTAAGTCTAGAGTCAATCACAACTCAAAAAAATGCTTAGAGCATGAGTATGATCAAAAGGTCATCTTGGATTGTGTTGAGGATTAGGTTTGGTACAGATAGAGCTCCTATAGTGTATGCCTACTACAAAAGTTTTTGGCACATGACAAGAATTGGATGAAAAGAAAAGGAAATAAAAATGAAAAAATCAATTAATTGCCGAATGCATGGTTTGTGGTTTGAAAGCATGTGCATAGTTAGCTCTGGCTTAGTGTGGTTTGTGTTTTTTACTTTGTATGAAATTTGATGTTATCCTTTCAGTTTTGAGAGATATGGGTTGCTAGCTTTAGAATGAATTATTCGCACTAAGTTATTTTTGTTTTGAAAGGTGTTAGATGGGAGGAGTTGCATGCTTAGTACTATTGTTAATTTCTCAAGATAATTAGTGTCTCAATCCTCTTTATATCTCTTTGCTCAAGGAATGATTCTATGTCCTAATCGATTTCCAAGTTTTAAGAAAATTTCTACTTTTTCTTCTTGAGTTTTTGCCTGAGGACAAGCAAATGTTCAAGTGTAGGGGAAAAATTGTTAGTGTTATGTCCAAAAGCCAATCATGAGATGATTGTATTTTGCACATTGAGTCATGATATTTTATTGAGGCATTAATCCAGCAATTGTGTTTGTTGTATTGCTTCTATGTGACATAATCAAATATAATTATAACCCTAGAATAATAGTATTCTTGAACGTCCCTGGTCTAGTATTAGTATGGAGTGGGTTACAATAATACATAAAGACTAGCATGTGTGGAGACTAATATGAGATATGTAGTCTACATATGGGTACAAGTTGGAGAACTTGTGTAGTAGACCGACCCACCATGAGAACGCTACATGGATCATTATATAAATGTCATAAGTGATTCTCATAGTGATCATGATATAGCAGTCCTTTGAACTGAGGTCTTCAAGGTTCCTTACATGTGAGTCATATACTTTGATACTTCATTTTGTTGCTCGTAACTGAGTGAACAAGAAGGTGGTCGTTGGGTATGTCACAAATCATGCGGAGGGTTTTGTATGATCAAGATGGGATTTGTCCCTCCTATGTAACAAGAGTGATATCTTTAGGCCCTTTGATAGAGAGAGACTAAGAAAATGCATGGCCATGCTCGGATGAGTTGATATATGTTATCAATGTTATCAGTTTAAGTCAGTCTACTCAGTTATCAAGAAGCCATAGATTCGACTATACGAGAGTGACACATTCCATGTCTCGTACTTAGTCTTAATATCTTGGAGAATGGGACAATAGCATATAGGGATAATGATCATAGAGGTTTAGTTGAATCACCGACTATCTTGTCACTTGGGTAGCAATGATGTGTTGGTAGACACCGCTTGTTGTTTATGATCATAAATGTGATTTATAATTATTGCCAAAGTGATAGGAGCCTATTAGGTCGCACAGATATAGCCAATTGGGTTATTTGAGTGCATGGGCCAAATTGTTTAGGTTTTGGTTTCATAATAATTTTGGATTAATAATTGACCCAAAGGTTGTGGTATTAATGAAGCCTAAAATTAAACCTAATTGGATTAGGGTTTTGAAACCCATTAGGCTTGGGAGTTGAGTCTCATTATATATACAACATATAGTGAGAATTTTGCAACTCTTGCCCTAGTCTCCCTAAGGACGAAATCAGAAGAGTTCTGAAAGTTCCAGCCACACTATTCTCTTGTCATTCCTTGGAGGACACAAGCTAGCACTATGGGCGTAAAAAGAGTGCATCTGCTAGGATGTGGTGGAAGTGTGGTGATTGCGAGAGGCTCATGTGGATACCATAGAAAGCTTTAATATGTCAACTGTTTAAGTTTTATGATTTGACTCAACTGCTGGTTAAAGATCTTAGTCGAGTAGGTATAAAATTTTCAAATGCCTGATTTACCCCATTTCACTTAGATCCTGGAGGGTTTCGTTTATCTTCCGATGCACTTGTTTGGCTCTTAAAACTCTAGAAAAATATGATATAATCTTATTTAGTCATGTTTCATGTATGTTTTTCCCTTGTATTTGCTTATCTTTTGTTATGTTTAAGCTTTGATATGGTGCTTAATTGGTTCATATTTCATTTTCAGATCACATTTAAGCTTCATTTGAGTTATGAAGGATTTTTACAAAATTTTGGAGCTGAATTGCAAGCTTTGGTGAAGTTTTGGAGAAAACATCCCTTGCCACAAGCTTGTGTAGTGCTTAACACGTACTATTATGCGCTCAGCCTTGAGTTACATGCCCATGTTCCAAACCATGTTGAAATTGCTGAGATTTTGAGTTCTATAGATGTTACATGGCCTTCAACATGGCCGTGTACTAGATCGTGTTTGTCATGGCCATGTAGTAGACTGTGTTTGTCATATTTTTAGGGTTTCCTCAATTATTTTAGGGAAAAAATAGAGGAAACAGTAAGGAGGCAGTTTTGATGATTAGCACCATTTTATGAATGTCAAATCAGGAAAACCTCTTAGAGAAGAAGAAATTCAACCATGGATTATTCTTTTCCTAGTTTTCTTTTCATTTTGTTGTGTTTATTTTATGACATTATGACCTAAACTTTTTGCACTCATGCTTAGATAGGTGAACCCTAGGAAGATTTTTTTATTTTGATTGCTTTTTGTTTAATATGATCATGTGTTTCTCTTGTGATTTATCCAATTTTCTTTGTTGCATCGATTAATAGTAGCTAGCCTATTAATTCAATGTGGAATGATGAACAGGCATCATGTAGTATTTGGTGTGTCTGTTGTGGATCACCATTGGATAAAAGGTAAATTATCATAACTAGGAGTAATGGGTGCAATATAATACCTACGGACTTGGGTGAAACTAAGTAGTTTGTCATGAGACTTGTGATGTGTTGCTAGGAGGCACGGTAGGCCTAGGTACCCTATCAGTGACTTAAGAATATGTTTAGTATAATGGAAATGATAGGTAGCTAATCTATATTAGGTAATACTCCATGATCCAAGTAAATCACAATGCTGTTAGACCAAAGTAAAAGCAACATAAAGGAATTTCTAAAGGGGTTTGATTCTAAGTATGAGGTATTTTACTGTTAATTAACTTAGTTGTTTCCCGCTGCTGGTTAAAAATTGATGGTTAAATAATGATGAAAAGTGGAGTAAGGTAGACAACCTTTGTTTGTTGGGAAAAAAAAATCTTAGTACTTACCGCTTCTATACTTTAATGATAGGTGATCTTGCCTATGAATTCACATATTTTTTACTATAGAGAGATTTGATACATCCAAATTGTTTACTAGTGTAGCAAAAAGGTTTGTTGTGAACTACAGGCACACCACAAACAAACAAATATCAACCATTCAGTAGATGGAAAAATCTTTGAAAGTAGGGAAAGCTTTAGTTTCAACCGAAACCCTACATTGGTCAAAACCCTTGTTCTCAAAAACCTTAATTTTCTCTTTCTTGGTCATTCAATCTTCCATGGGAAGAACATCCTATTGCTATCGTATCTTACCTTCCCAAAACATTTTCTAGTCTATTTTCTTTCTTTCAAGAAGAGTTTTTTAAAGGTTTTGAAGGATTTTAAAAGTGCTTGTATGCTTTGAGTGAGTAGCTTTAGAACTTAAGAGTTTTGGTTGTTTAAACATCTTTTTATTAACAAATTTGATAGAAAAGAGTGCTGTGAGGACCCTTTGATTTAAGGGTTATGTCTAAGGAAGTAGGCTGAGACAGGAAGGAGGAGGTAGAGAGCCCTAGAATGCAAGACCTATGCTAAAAATTCAATGTGACAAGGATAGGTTAGAGGAGACTCACAAGAGGTTGGAAAGGCTAGTGCAAGGTGCTTCCAAGGCACCACAAAGGGCCATCCTAGGTTGAATTATAAAAGCACCGATTAGGAAGGACCTTTCCACAAGTCATGATGTCTTTCACTCAACTGTAGAGTCGAATCACAAAACCTGAACAGTTGACGTGTTCAGGCTCTCTATGGTATCCACACGAGCCTCTCGGGATCAACACGCTTCCACCACGTCCCGCAGATCCGTTTCTCTTGCGCTCGCAGTGCTAACTTGCGTCCTCCAAGGAATTGCAAGAGAAGAGTGTGGCTGTCCTTTTTGGAGGCTAGGGCAAGGAGACCTGTGAATTTCTCACTTAAAAGTTGTATTTATAGTGAGACTCAACTTCCAGGCCTAATGGGTTTCAAAGCCTTAATCCAATTAGGATTTAATTTCAGGCTTAACAATGGCTTAACTCTTGGGCCCATTATTAATACGAAAGTAAAGTGAAACCATAACCCAAATAATTAGCCCATGCACTCTAATGATCCAAATAGCTCTATGTGTGCGACCCAATAGGCTTTTGCCATGTTGGCAATGGTCATAAATCACATTTATGATCATAAGAAATGAGCGGTGTCTAGCAACACATCATTGCTACCCAAGTGACAAGATTGTCGGTGAATCGACTAAACCTTTATGATCATCACCGATATATGCCATTGTCCCTTTGTCCAAGATATCAAGACTAAGCACGAGACATGGAATGTGTCATTCTCGCATAGCCCAATCTTTGGTTTCTTCATTACCGAGTAGACCAACTTAAACTGATGACATTGATATCATATATCAACTCATCAGAGCATGGCCATGCAATTTCTAAGTCTCACTCTATCAAGGGGCCCGAAGATATCACTCCTGTTACATAGGAGGGACAAATCCCATCTTGATCATACAAATCCCTCCGCATGATATGTGACATACCTAAAGACCTCCTTCAAGTTCACTCAATTACGAGCAACAAAGGAAAGTATCAAAGTATGTGACTCACATGTAGGGAACCTTGATGATCTTAGGTCGAAGGACTACATATACCATGATCACTATGAGAATCACTTATGACACTCATATAACGATCCATGTAGTGTTCTCATGGTGGGTCGGTCCAGTACACAAGTTCTCCAACTTGTACCCATATGTAGGCTAAATATATCATATTAGTCTCCACATATGCTAGTCGTTATGTATTATTGCAACCCGCTCCACAATAATACTAGACCAGGGACGTTTAAGAATATCATTATTCTAGGGTTACGATTATGTTTGTTAAGTCACGCAGAAACAAAACAACAAATATAATTGTTGGATTGTATTATTGTGGAGCGGGTTGCAATAGTACATAATGACTAGCATATGTTGAGACTAATATGAGATATGTAGTCTACATATGGGTATAAGTTGGAGAACTTGTGTACTGGACTGACACACCATGAGAACACTACATGGATCGTTATATGAGTGTCATAAGTGATTCTTATAGTGATCATGGTATATGTAGTCCTTCAACCTAAGATCATCAAGGTTCCTGATAGACAAAAGGCTATCGCCTCCCCCAGCATCAATTCCCCTGAAGGTTTACCGGGGAGCCTGACGTAGCTCGGAAAGAAGCATTGCCACAGACCTCGGCAGAAGCGAGATCGAGCATGACGAAGTAAGCACTTCGGCTGAAACACCAGGTTATCTAAATGTGTCGTTGACTCTCTCGGGGAACTGAACATATCGCCTTTGGGACGAAAAGAACTAGCTACTGAAAGCGGGAGAGATTCTCCCCGAAGGCGGAACTCCTGAGCTGGAGAACTCCCCGAGCCACTAGCGTGATTCCCGAAGAAGGGCGTCCGTACCAAAGGGCGACCTCGCCCAAAGGACCTCGGGAGTACGGCATGAGCATTTAAGGAGCCTCTGACAGGTCGCCCACACGCTGCCTGAAACGGCGGCCTGACACCCTGGCATCATCCAAGTCCCATCTCAGCCACAAAACTAGAAGCCTACAAATGGCTACCTGTTCCCTACGCCCAAAAAGCACAGAAAGAATCTAACCGAACATGTGTCAGGATCCAAACGGGCCAGGTACTTCTATAAATACTGAGAGACAGGACTTGGCAAAGGGGCTATCTCGCCATCGGCACTCTTGCACAACAGAAAACATATACATGCCAGACCCCATATCCATTTAAGTGTTATTATTTCACTCACTACCAGGACACTAACTTGGGCGTCGGAGGCTCCTCCCCGGAAAGTCATCCCGGGGACCTCCTAACCCTTGTTTCGGAGTCTTTCAGGTACTTTCCCACCTGGGGAACCTCTCCGTCAGACGTTCTTCCTCCTCGGAAGCTCTCCGTCAGACGTTCTTCCTCCTCGGAAGCTCGCTCGGAATTCACTATGTCGCAAGACAAAGATGCTGAAGGGCATCATTTGGCGCCGTCTGTGGGAACCCACCCTCAGGCGCGGAGGGGGACCTCGGAAGTGGAGACCCACGAGAGGAATCTTCAACCGAAAACACGCCCCTCGGGGCACGGCTTGTGGGACGGACGGAGTCCAAGCGACCCAAAATCCCGCACCAAAGGAGTTCGTCACCTGAGGCGAGGTCCCCATCCCCGAAGAGGTGCCGACGATCTCCTTTCCCGGAAGAAGAGCCTAGCGCCGCACTCCTTATGGAGAAAATATTGACGAGGTTGGAAAGGGTGGAAAAACAGGTAGCCCGCAGACCAGTCTGGGCCAGACTATCTGAAACCTTTTGTGGCGATGAGTCACCGTTCACCCACACAATAGTCGAAGTGGCCATGCCCAGTGATTTCCGGGTACCTCAGCTAGAGACATATGATGGCCGAACAGATCCACAGGCCCATCTGATGAAGTACAAACGAAGCATGGTGTTGCACGAGGCTGATGATGCCACTTTATGCAAATGTTTCGAGGTCACCCTTACCGGCCCCGCTACAGCATGGTACAACTCTCTGGCCCCAGGAACCATCAGAGAGTTCCAGGAGCTGTCCACTACCTTCACCCAGCAGTTTATTGGGAGTCGTCCTACAGCGAAGATGCCAGTACAGATGTTGGACATAGCACAAAGGAACAGGGAAACCATCCGTGACTATGTCGAAAGATTTAACCGAGAGGCCCTAAGTGTTCCAGACTTCCGGCCAGAAATACGCATCCTCGCCATGATACGAGGCCTTCGGAGGGACTCGCAGCTATTTTATGGATTTTCCAAAGACCCCCCGAACACGCTCGGTGAATTTTTCCGAAGAGCCGAGCAGCATATGACAGCCGAAGAGCTAAGAATGGGGGGGCCAAAGAACGACCATTCTCGTCCTGAAGGATCAAGCCAGCAAGCCAAGTATCCGAGAGAGCAAACAGGACGACCTCGGAGGATCAGGGGAAGGAAGCCTCCTCCGAACTTTACACCCCTGAACACCACAAGGACCAACATCCTCATGACAATGGAGAAACAGGGGTCCCAGATTCAGCGACCGAAGGCAATGACCGCTGACAACAAAAAGAATATGAAGAAGTTCTGTCAGTTTCATCGCGACCACGGTCATGACACCGAAGACTGCTTCCAGTTGAAGAAGTACATCGAGTCGCTGATTAAGCAAGGTCAACTGCGGCGCTATTTGCGAATGCCTTCGCTGAAGGCAAGAAGAGAGGAGGAAGGAAAAGTTGATGAAGATGAGTATGACTCCGACAGAAGGAGGAACCGAAGTCCAAAAAGGTGCCTCCCACCTTCGGCGGGGGTAATACAAACCATCACCACTGGACTGCCATCCTCGGGGAGAAAGAGGAAAGCCAGGGAAATAGCAACGATGGAGTACCAAAGTCCATCGAAAAAGCTTACCCGAAGAGATGGTTCCTCCGTCACCTTCCCTCATGATGACCCATTGTTGGTCATGGCAAGAATAGGGAATTGGGACGTCAAAAGGGTATTGCTTGATGATGGGTCAAACGCCGATGTCCTATTCTCGCATCTGCTCCCAAGCTTGGGAATATCCAGCATTGACCTCAAGCTTGTTACTTCACCAACCTTTGCAGTAGGACCCTCAGAGCTGCCCGTCCTCGTCTGGATCGACCTTCCCCTGATGATGAGAGGGAGTTCGATCAACGGAAAAGGAGAAATTTTTGCCTCAACAATGACGAGGTTCATTGTCATGGATGTCCCTTTGTCGTACAACGCCATCCTTGGAAGGCAAGCACAAGTGAATTTGCACATTCGCCCAGATGTGAAGTACTTAACAATCACCTTCGCCACCAAGGATGGAGACGCCGAAATTTTCATCGACCAAGCCAAGGTCAGAAAGGTGTTTGTCAAAGCCCGAAAGGCCCCAGCAGCCAACTTTGCACAAACCTTAGCAGGAGGGACACTACCCACCGAAGAACCAAAAGTGGGCGGGGCGGAAAAGCTTTCAGAAATAGAGACGGAAGAAGTAGAACTTGTCCCCGGCCAAAATACCCGAATAGGGAAAAATCTGGCCGAAGGCGACAAGAAAAACCTTGTATCCTTTCTACTGATGAATAAAGAACTGTTCGCCTACTCGCCAAAGGATATGCCAGGGGTAGACCCTCGCATAATACAACATAGCCTTAAAGTAAGCCCGGAAGCAAAACCTGTCCGGTAAAAGAAGCGAGGCATCTCGGTCCACAAAAGTAAATTCGTCAAAACCGAAGTACAGCGCTTGATGGACGCAAACATAATTAGGGAGGTCAAGTACCCCGAATGGCTGAGCAATGTGGTTATAGCTACAAAAGAAGGGAGTAGTAAACTCCGGATGTGCATCGACTTCAGAAACTTGAACGATGCCTGCCCGAAAGATTCCTATCCTCTCCCACCGATAGACCAGTTGGTCGACTCAACTGCCGAATATGGGCTCCTAAGCTTCCTCGACGCCTTCAGTGGGTATCATCAAATAAGGATGGATCCCGAAGATGAAGAAAAAACTGCGTTCATCACCGAAGGTGGAACATATTGTTACACTAGGATGCCCTTCGGGCTAAAAAATGCAGGAGCCACCTACCAAAGGCTGATGAGCAAAGTCTTTCATAACCAAATAGGGAGGAACATGGAAGTCTACGTTGATGACATGATAGTCAAAAGTAAGATGCCTAAAGACCATGTCACAGACCTAGAGGAAATCTTCCAGCAACTCAGAATATTCAGAATTCGACTTAACCCCGAAAAATGCATCTTCGGCGTGACCTCGGGAAAATTTTTGGGCTACATGGTATCAGAAAGGGGCATTGATGCTAACCCAGAAAAAATTAAGGCTCTGCTCGAATTCTGAACTCCTGTCACAATGAAAGACGTGCAGAGACTCACTGGAAGGATAACCTCTCTTAGCAGGTTCATCTCCAGGTACGGGGATCGGTGTCGGGCATTCTTCAAAGTCCTTACTAGGGCAGCAAGAAGAGAAAACGACCTCGGGGATGGTGACCATCCTTGGAATGAGGATTGCCAAAAAGCCTGGGAAGAACTTAAAATCTATTTGTCTCGACTGCCTACTCTGCGACAACCTCGTGAAGGAGAGCCCCTCATCCTGTACCTCGCTGTTTCAGAAAAAGCAGTGAGCTTGGTCCTTGTGAAAGAGGAAGGGCCGAGACAATGGCCAGTTTATTACGTAAGCAAATCCCTGCACGGCGCCGAGGTCAGGTACCCATTGCTCCAAAAAGCCATATACGCCTTGGTGCTGGCAGGAAGAAGATTGCGGCCATACTTTCAGGCTCACCCCATCATCGTCCGTAGTAGTCTGCCTCTACAGGATGTTATGAAAAGAGTTGATCATTCGGGAAGGCTTTCCAAATGGTGTATAGAACTCGGCGAACACGACATTGTTTATGAACCTCGGAAAGCCATAAAAGCTTAAGCACTAGCTGACTTCATCGCCGAAGTACCTACCACCGAAGATAGCCACCAGGATCTTGGCGAAGGTGAGCCAGAATGGACGCTACATGCGCATGGAGCCTCAGGTTCCGAACACCAAGGATCCGGAGTGATCATCAGAGGACCCGAAGGTCTAGAGGTGATAAAGGCCATCAAGTTCAACTTCAGTGCCACTAATAATGTGGCTGAGTATGAAGCTCTGATAGCAGGGTTGTGCCTGGCCAGAAAAATTGGAGTAAGAAACTTGAAGGCTCACAGTGACTCCCAGCTTGTAGTTCGGCAAATGGCAGGGGACTACGGCGCGAAAGACCCAATTTTGGCAAAACACCACGAACTGGTGACGAAGCTCATTCGAGAGTTCGACACCATACGCATCAAAAATATACCTCGTCGGGAAAACACCGAAGCGGATTGCCTGGCAAAGGCAAAAACGTACACCGAGGTACTAAACCACCCGAGCATTGAAGTACTGAGCATAGTAACTTCGGAAAAGGGCTGGAAAGATCCAATAAAGAGGTATCTTGCGGACAACGCGCTCCCCGAAGACCCCATTGAAGCCGCAAAAGTGCGAAGACGCTCTGGGCGATTCTTCCTAATAGGCGAAGAACTATATCGGCAGGGATATGCAAATCCTTTACAGAGGTGTGTTGGCGAAGAGGATACTGAAATGATCCTCGAAGAAGTCCACGAAGGCGCTTGTGGTTCACATATTGGAATTGACGCCCTCGCCGCAGTGGTACTCCGCCAAGGATATTTTTGGCCTACCCTAAGAAAGGATGCACGACATTTCGTCCGAAAATGTGAGAGCTGCCAAAAACACGCAAAAATCCAGAGGGCACCCTCGGAGATGGTAACTTCGGCTGACTATCCCTGGCCCTTCGCGGTTTGGGGCATAGACCTCATCGGGCCGCTTCCAACAGCCCCCGGAGGCGTGAAGTTCTGCGTGGTCGCAGTAGACTACTTCTCTAAATGGGTCGAGGCAGAACCATTAGCAACTATCTCAGCTAAAGAAGTGCAGAAGTTCGTATGGAAGAACATTGTATGCAGATTTGGCATACCGAGGATACTGGTAGCCGACAATGGATCCCAGTTTATTGACAAAGGGTTCCAGGACTTTGTCAACGACCTCGGAATAAAGATGCACTTCGCCCCAGTAGCCCATCCTCAAAGCAATGGCCAAGTAGAGGTATCTAATAGGACCATAAAAGATGGTCTGAAAAAGAGGCTAGGGGAAGCAAAAGGGAAATGGCCAGGCGAACTCCAAAGTGTACTATGGAGCTACCGAACAACACCCCGAAGAGCCACGGGGGAAACGCCTTTTTCACTCGTTTTCGGTACAGAAGCCATCATCCCAATCGAGGTAGTGCAACCATCAATTTGAGTACAAGTTTTTGATGAAAATGGAAATGACCTCGGCCTAAGAACCAAGCTCGACCTCGTCGGCGAGCACAGAGAAATAGCCGAACTAAGAAGAAAAGCTTTTCAGCAAAGAGTGGCCGCGGCCATAAACTTGCGCGCAAGGCCAAAAGGAATAAAGAGAGGGGACCTCGTTCTCCGAAAGAATGAATTCGCACCTCGAAAGCCATCCCACGGAGTATTTCGCGCCAACTGGGAAGGCCCTTACCTGGTTCTTGCCGAAGTACGAAAAGGGGTCTACAAGCTCGGCGATTCCGAAGGCGTAGAATTGAAAAATACGTGGCATTCGGACGCCTTGAGAAAATTTTACGCTTAGGATCTCGGCAAAAGAGACCGTGCTGTACAAAGAAAGGAAAATTTTCTCTAAAGTATAAAAAGTTTCTTAGCCAAAAAAGTTTCTTGGCATGAGTGGTGCGAGTTCCGCAAAGGTGGCCACTAAAATAAGCAAAGGCGTTATTTTCCGAAGTCTCTAGAGCAAACGTGTTCGGGACAACAGAGGAAATCTGGCAAAAGACTTAGCCAAAATTTTTTTTGGGCATAAGTTGAACAAGTCAGGATTTCGCGAAAGAGGTCACCATGATAAGCACAGACCAAGTTTTCCGAAGTCTCTTGAACGAATAAAAGTTCGGGACAAAGGAAAACCAAAAAATCTCAGGAAAAGACTTAGCCAAATTTTCAAGGTCTTTATTGAGATAAGTGTGCTTACAAAAAAGATAGCCAAAAGAAGAAGTACAAAAAAGAAGAAAAAAAGGACAATAACCCTAGAACAAACTAAGGCTTCTCGGCGTCCTGGGAGTCTACGGCTCCTGTGTCCTTTTGCACCACCTTCGGCGCCGGAAGACAAGGAGGCAGGTTCAAATGGTCAATCTTAGACCAGGTCCACCGAGGTCCCTCGGGAATGTCCAGGGCCGCCAGAAAAGAGAGATCCAGATCTGGAAACCTCTAAAGGACTTGGTGGCGAACAAGACAGAATCCGTTCTGAAAACCAACCTTGGTCATCTGGTCAGACTTGTCTTTTTCAACCTCAAGCTCCTTGAAGTCCTTCTTCAAATCTGAGACCTTCTTCTTCAGCTCCTTCACTTTCTTCTTTTCCGGCTCCTTCTTCATAGCATCGACCTCGGCTTGGAGCACAGCCTTCTCAGCAAGCGCCTTCGCCAGAAGACCTTCGACTTCTGACTTTTCTTTCAGATGCGCCTCATTTGCCGAGATCAGCTCTGCCACCTGGGAGCCGAGGTCAGAAAGTTTCTAGGAGGAGTCCCTCAAAAGTTCATCTTTTTCTTTCTGGAACTCCTCCCGAAGGGCGGCAACTTCCTTCTCCGCAGCTTGGGCCAGCTCCAGGTTCTTGACAGCCAGTTCCGAGCACATGGCCTTTGTTTTTTCTATGGCTTCTAGGGCCTTGGCCCGGAACTCAGTCTGCCTCGCCACCCGAACTCGGAGTAAGCCAGCGTAGCCTAGAAGCTGCAAAAGGATAAAAGCGAGGTCGTTGAGACAAAGAGAAAACCAAACACTTAGAAAAAATTCAAAGGAGGAAGGTAGACGAAAAGTGTACCTAAGCGGCGTGCTCGGAAAGCTTCGCGGCAAGAGAATCGTCGCCCGGGTGAGCCGCAGCAATGGCCTTGAAGGAGGCATCGGTGAGGACCCCTTTCGAGATCTACGTAGCCATTTGCTGGCAGTCTCCGGAGTACAAATTCATGTCCTCCGTAAACGTCCAGAAAGGCTCCTTCGGGATTTTTCCCTTCGGGATACGGGCGTCCCGAAAGGCTCTCCTCTTGGCATGCTCAGCTACCCAACCCGGAGTGAGCAACTCTTCTACACAAATAAAACAAAGGTTGGTCAAGAAAAGAAAAATCTCAAAGATCATCAAAAAAAGAAAAGTGCCACAGTTTGTTAGAAGAACAAACCTGCTGGCACATCGACGACGTCCTCGTCGGAAGCCGGAGCCTCTTCGGCAGAAATCCCCTTGCCTTTTATTCGGCGCCGCTCTTCGGCAGAAGGCGCCTCTACCACGGCGTCTAGGAGAGCCTGCGAAGGGGTAGGACTTTGAGGAAGGACCTCAGCAGCAACCTCGGGCTGAGGGGTAGTAGCAGCCTCAGGCTCCTCGCCCACCTCTTCGGAAATCCCTGGAAGGGGAGGGGGCACATCCTTCTTCGCCCGTTTAGAAACAGACGGCCCAGCCCCGGACGTTTTCCGTCTTCGGGAGGCTGCTTTCTTCATTTGATCACCCTTCGCGGGCTGACCAGTGAAAAGGGCTTTGTAGAAAGCAGTAGTGTCCTCGCCCATTTCTGCAAAGGAAGAAAGACATCAGTGTGAGTCTAGAACAAAGTTATAACAAGGAGACTAGAAAGTAACTTACTCTCACAAAAAGTTTCGAAAGAAACTTCCTCCCGAAGGAGTTGCACTAGCCAGGAGTCCTTCCCGGCGATGGCAGGAGCCGGCATCCCGAGGTCCGTCTTGTGCTCCTTTACCACCCCGAGCTCCCGAAGGACCTCCTCGGTCATCAACCTCCAATTGATGGGGAAGGGGTAAAGAGGGCGCGAAAGGACCTCGGGACCCCAGTCGGCGACGGCTCGGATGCGACCGTCGAAATCCGCAAATACGGAAGCCAACTCGGGAGTCAGCAGTATCCTCGGATCTACGACGTCGTCCTCTAACCGTCCTTGAGCCCACTTGGTCGGAACACGTGACCAGGCCTCCTCCATCTTCAGAAAGAAAAACTTTTTTTGCCACCCTCGCCAGCTATCCTTGGTGGCGAAGGTGAACATAAACGTTTTGCTCCCGGATCCCCGAGGTAGCATAAAATAAAAACCACCCTTCGGGACCACGTAGAGCTTGTAATACTGCATAAAAATGATGAAGTGGGGTTCTATTTTGAAAACACCACACATGCAGAGGAAGGCGTTGAAATAGCAGTACGAGTTCGAAGGAAGTTGATTCACGGCAATGCCATGAAACTAGCAAAAGTCGCAAATCAACTTCGGAGGGGGGAACCCAAGTCCGGCTTTCAGTTGAGCTCGAAAAATGGTGATCTCGTTACTATGGTTTGGAAAACTATAGTGGTCAAGACGGGGCAACCTCGTAATAGCATACGAGGGAAGGAAAAATTTTTTCTTCCACTTCGCTAATTTGGCAGGGGTAGTGCAACAAGGGTGAGAAAGAAAAGGCTGCCAACTCTCAGGAATATGCATTTTTTGGCTGAAAAACAAGTTCAGAAAAAGCCAAAAATGGACTTCGGGAAAAACTTTGAAAAATAAAGAGTTCTAGAAATCAAAAACCCACCAAATCTTTTGCCGAAATCTGGGTGTGAAGACGCCGTCATGAAAGATGACTGGAAAAAAAACTCAGGTGAAAGAACCGCCGCGAAAGGTAGAAGAGAGCAGAAGGAAAACCAGAGCAAAAGCAAAAGCAAAAGAAACAAATGACGAAATGAGCATATATATAGGCCGAGGGGGGTAGGCGAACCGGCGTCATAAGTACTCTGCGAACGTGAAACGCCGCCATAAATGCCCTTCTGCACCTAAAAAGGCGCGCCCGCGGTAACCGATGCAACCCCAGCCAATAAAAAGCTGACACGTGTCAACCATTGCACCAAAAGAGGAACATGCCCTCTGACAGACGTCGCGCCGCTCCAGACTGACACGTCTGGTTACGAGACGCGACGGTTCACTAACCTACAAAAATAAAGAAGTAGGTTACCTCGAGTACACCAAAAGACGGGCTATGGCCGAACAGTCGGTATCTTCGGACAAAAAGGTGTATCTTCGGCACAGAGTGCACTCCCTAGAAACTCCCGAGAAGCACCCTGCGAAAGGCATCAAACCGAAGTCTGCACTTCGGCTTCTTCGACGAAGGCCTAAAAAAGCTGGAAAGCAGATTACTTCGAAGACACCAACAGATGGGCTTTGGAAGAAGAGCCTACGTCTTTCGACAGAAGGTATGTCTTCAGAGCAAGTTCTACACTCCATGCCCAAAGAGGGGCCCTCAGGAAGCAAACAAACCGAAGTCTCCACTTTGGCTTTTTTCGCGGGGGGCCTGTGATAGCCAAAAATGCTATCGCCTCCTCCAGCATCAATTCCCCCGAAGGTTTGACCGGGGAGCCTGACGTAGCTCGGAAAGAAGCATTGCCACAGACCTCGGCAGAAGCGAGATCGAGCATGACGAAGTAAGCACTTCGGCTGAAACGCCAGGTTATCTAAATGTGTCGTTGACTTTCTCGGGGAACCGAACATATCGCCTTCGGGATGAAAAGAACTAGCTACTAAAAGCGGGAGAGATTCTCCCCGAAGGCGGAACTCCTGAGCTAGAGAACTCCCCGAGCCACTAGCGTGATTCCCGAAGAAGGGCGTCCGTACCAAAGGGTGACCTCGCCCAAAGGACCTCAGGAGTACAGCATGAGCAATTAAGGAGCCTCTGACAGGTCACCCACACGCTGCCTGAAACGGCGGCCTGACACCCTGGCATCATCCAAGTCCCATATCAGCCACAAAACTAGGGGCCTACAAACGGCTACCTGTTCCCTACGCCCAAAAAGCACAAAAAGAATCCGACTGAAGACGTGTCAGGATCCAAACAGGCCAGGTACTTCTTTAAATACTGAGAGACAGGACTTGGCAAAGGGGCTCTCTCGCCATCGGCACTCTTGCACAACAGAAAACATATACAGGCCAGACCCATATCCATTTAAGTGTTATTATTTCACTCACTACCAGGACACTAACTTGGGCGTCGGAGGCTCCTCCCCGGAAAGTCATCCCGGGGACCTCCTAACCCTTCTTTCGGAGTCTTTCAGGTACTTTCCCACCTGGGGAACCTCTCCGTCAGACGTTCTTCCTCCTCGAAAGCTCCCTCGGAATTCACTATGTCGCAAGACAAAGATGTTGAAGGGCATTAGTTCCCTACATGTGAGTCACATACTTTGGTACTTTCCTTTGTTGCTCGTAACTGAGTGAATTAAAGGAGGTCATTGGGTATGTCACATATCATGCGGAGGGATTTGTATGATCAAGATAGGATTTGTCCCTCCTATATAACAGGAGTGACATCTTCAGGCCCTTTGATAGGGTGAGACTTAGAAAATGCATGGCCATGCTTAGATGAGTTGATATACGATATCAATGTCATCAGTTTTAAGTTGGTCTACTCAATAATCAAGAAACCAAAGATTGGGCTATACGAAAGAGACATGGACAACACATATGTGAACATATGTAAACTACTGTGAGCTTTTACAACCTGAGGGTAAACTTATGTGCATAGGTTTCAGTCCCTTGGGACTTGTCATCAACCTAGTCCTTGAACTACAAGGTAGAGCCTTGCCTATTAGCAAGTGTAGCTTACTAGCCTAACCAGTGAAAATACTCCCTTATGTTATTCAGGGGTACTATAGTAGGGCTATTGTAGACTAGGCCTTAAAGACCAACTAGGTGCACTAAGGTTCCACATCAAAAGCTCCCGCCCAATGGCACAACTGGCTCATTGATGGTTCTAAACCTTTCACCCAAACTAGTGATACTTCATTGTGGCTCTTTATTAACTAGTTTTCTTGTTTATGGTAAAAAAGTCCATAAAACTCAAGAAAACTCCTAGGTCTCGGAAGAGATTTGGAAGCCTCGAAGTACCCCTAGAATACTTTAATCCCTAGGTACCCTAAGCACCCCCTCAGGCCTCCCTTCAAACCCTTGAGCAGAATTGGCAATTTTTGGCCAACATAACTGTGGTGACACTTCGCCACAGTTATCAACTTCTTGGAAGTTTTTCGTGGCACTGGTGATGAGTCGCCAATACCTACGATGCCTAGAAATTTGTAGCTTTTCTGCTATCACCTTGAAAGACTTACCAAGCATACCAAACATGCTTAAATGGCCTTCCAACCTCACACACCTATAAAACATGTTGCAAAGGCTACAACCAACAAGCATACCTACGATGCATTAAAACATCATTCCAAACTTCATCAAACTTATAGTCTACCATGATCCACTTTGCCCATTAACTAATGCTATTGCCAAAACTACTTGAATTCATCAAGAAACAACACACAAATAGCATTAACCAAGTTTGAAACCGTAACTCCCATACCTTAAATTCAACTCACAAGTAAGAACCAAGCAATTCTTCTATAAAACCAAAGTTTCACAAAGTGATACTTAAGTTCCAAGCAAACAAAGGCTCGAAACACCAAATTACTAACTTCTAACCAAATCCTGAGCTCCCAATCATTGAACAAACAAGAATTCACCATTGAAACACAAGTTACCTCGCATAAAAGTATGGGCTAGCTGGAAACATGATTTCAAGCTTTAAAAATATGAAAATCCACTTGAATCAATCTTCCTAATGCATAAGTACCATTGGTGGCTTCAATTTTCAATAAAATCCTTTGGTTTTGGGGTTCAATTCAAGAAGAATTCAAATGAGGGAGGATGATCTCAGGTTTGAAGTGTAAAATGGCAGCCACCCTCCAGTTTACCAAAATTTATACTTTTTTTTAAAACCAAGCCACCAAAGTTTATGAAAAATTACAAAATCACCCATTCTTTAAATAGTAACTAGTGAAACCTTGGTCAAATCTTGTTTATTTGTGTTAAGTTTGGGTTTAAAGTAAGATTTAAGTTTTTTAAAAACTCATTTTTAACTCTCGGGACTCGGCCCGACACTTTGGGATGCAAAATGTTTAGCCAAAAATATTGTTTCCTTAACAAGTCCAGAGTCTTGGCCACAAAAAGTGACCCATAAGTTTACCACTGATGTCTCCTTTGTAAACAATTCCTTCAATGATGTGTGAGGTGCAGGCAATCTATTCTCTTAAAAAAAAGGTTTTTCAATTGATAAAACTTCTCAAAGGCACTCACTCAACATTTAGAGTAAACCTTACCAAAATTAGGGTTAAAAGTGTCAAAGTTCTTCAAATCCTCAAAACAAAACACTTTACCATCTAAAGTAGAAGGTAAGGTATACTTCCTTGAATGAGCATCCACCATATTATTTTCTTTACCTTGGTTATATTTGATGACATATGGGAAGGATTCAATTGACTACACCCATCTCGTATGCCTCTTATTCAGCTTGCCTTCGCCATTAAAGTGCTTAGGAGCTTTATGATCTGAGTGGAGCACAAACGTTTTAGGCCACAAATAGTGCTGCCAAGTCTCCAAAGCCTTCACTAGAGCATACTTGTCCTTATGAAATGTTGGATAGTTAAATTTTGCACCATAGAGTTTTTCACTAAAATAAGTAATGAGGCAGCCTTCTTGCATCAAGACAACTTTAATACCTATTCCTAAAGCATCACACTTCATCTTAAAAGTTTAGTAAAGTTAGGATGTGCTAAATGTGGTGCATTGGATAGTTTCTGCTTTAACTTCAAAATTCCATCATTTTGTGCCTTTCTTACTTAAATTCATCATTTTTTAACAACTTTTGTAAGAGGTGGTACAACAGTAGAAATGTTCTTAAAAAAACCTCCTATAAAAGCTAGCTAGCCCATGGAATGATCTTACCTCAGAGATGGATGTAGGAATTGGCCATTCTTGGATTCTTATACCTTTTCTTTGTCAACTTTAATACCATTAGAACTTACAACATATCCAATAAAGATAATTTTATCAATAAAAAAATGAACACTCTTTAAGGTTAGCATATAGCTTTTGTTCCAAAAATGTCTCTAACACTTGTTTTAAATGTTCAAAATGCTCTTTTAGGCCTTTGCTATAAACCAAGAATTCATCAAAGTAAACAAAAATAGATTTACATATAAAGTCATGCAAAACATGTTTCATGAGTGTCATAATAAAAGTTCTAGGAGCATTAGTTAAACCAAATGGTATTACCAATGAATCATAAAGCCCAAATTTGAGTTTAACAACTGTCTTCCGTTCGTCCCATTCCCTCATTATTATTTGATAATATTCACTCTTTAAATCAATCTTAAGAAACATAGTAGAACCATGCAATTCATCCAACAAGCCATGAAGTCTAAGGATATGGCATTTATACAATACAGTGATCTTATTAACAAGCCTACAATCCATGCACATGCATGATGATCCATCCTCTTTTGGCACTAAAAGCATAGGTACAACACATGGACTCATGCTTTCTCTGACAAAGCCCTTCGCCAACAAATCCTCCACTTGCCTTTCGTATTTCTTTTGTCTCCTTAAGGTTGGTTCTATATGCATCCCTTTTTTTGAATAGATTTTTTAATCAAGTCAACTTGGCACCCTATTCTTCTAATTGGTAATAGCCCCTTTGGTTTCTTTGAAAAGACATCCTCAAACTCCTACAACAAGGACACAATAGAACTAGGAAGATAGGTTAGCTCATTTGTAACAAAAAAAGTGTCTTTCTAAAATAAAAGAAGTACTGGTCTTTGTGCTTGAAGGGCTTACCACACTTTCTTCATTTTAGCAACAAAAAACTCTTTCTTTTTCTCTTAACTGCCCATCTTGCTCTTATCTCGGGAAACCTTCACTCACTTCCTCTTAATTTCACTCTCCTTACCTTTCCTCTTAGTTGTTCTATCATCTTTCCTCTTATACTTTTTTCTCCTACCCTTAACTTTCACCTCATTTATTTCTCTCAACCCTATTTTGAAGTCTGCATTGATCTTCCAAGACTTGTGGAAAAATTTGAAGAAAAGTAATTGACCTGTTTTCATGAACAAAAAAGTACAAATTCTGAACTCCATCATGTATAACCTTGCTATCAAATTATAGTGGCCCTTTAAGTAAAAATGACATGCTTGCACAAGCGTAACTTCACAAAGAATTTCATCATAGTAAGAGCCAATACTAAAAGCAACAAGAGCCTATTTTACCACTGTTACCCCACCAACAACATTTAGCCATTGCAACCTACAAGGATGTGGATGCTTGTGTATAGGAAATTGCAATTTCTCCACCAAGGTTCTACTATCCACATTAGTGCAACTTCCTTCATCTATAATGAGGATGTGTACTTGATCTTTCATTTGGAATCTAGTGTGAAAGATGCATTCTTTTTTATTATTCTTCCCCTTGACTTGCACACTTAGAGGCCTCCTTGCAACAAAGCATAATCTCCCTCCTTAGGTTCCTCTCCTAGTGGAACTTCCTAAAAAAAGTGGCATGTCATCAAAACTTCCTCATGGGGCATCTGTATCTTCAGATGTAGGCTCTTTATTCTCCTTGAGTATTATAACTATCTTGTTTAGGCATTCCTTCATGTAGTGCCCCCTTCATTGGCATTTAGATCACACCATTTCTCTAGCTTTCAAAACATTCTTAGGTTGGGGTGAACCTTTCTCTTAAGGCCATGGCACAACCCCTTTGTTTGTTCCTGCCTCCATCCTTATGTTAGGTTCCTCATTTTCTGCACTTTTGATCCAACCACTTCTCCAATTAGAGCTTCCTCCATGATCCATCCTTGCAGCCATGGACCTTTGAGTGATCCTTTCAGCCATATTAGCATGATGCAACAAATCAGCCAGCTCTACATAGTGCATCATCTCCATCATGTTGGTTATCACAGGTTTAAACTATTGATGAATCTAGCTACCGTGGCCTCCTCATCTCCAACAATGTTCTTTTAGATTAAACCCATCTTTAACTCTATCTGGTAGTCTTCCATTGACCTAATCCCATGCACCAATCTTTGGAGCTTTAAGTGTTAATCTCCATAGTAATAACCTGGAATAAACCACTTCCTTATCAGGGACTTATGATCTCTCCAAGTTTTAATAGGATCTTCATTATTCCTCTTCCTAGAAACAACCACCCGTTTGCACTGAAAAGAGCATAGTTAGTGAATTCAACAGTGGCTACTTTTACCTTATTTTCCTCTCACTAATTATATGGGCCATTTCTTTCTTGGTATGGTGGGATAGTGAGCTTATTTTAGCTCATGCTGGCATTTTTTCTTGGCTCCCCTAACTTTTGTTGTCTAGGTGCACTCCAAGCCTTCTTTTCATCCTTAGGCTTCTCCACCCTTACTCCTTTTCTAGGCATAAAGATGTTATTAGGCATCCTTTGCACCTTAGACGTAGCTACCTCCTCAAATGTTGCAAAACTCACTTCTTGAATCTTTAGATCCACATCTTCTATCATATCTGCCAATTTTTGTGTAGTTGATTACATAGCCTCTAGTAAAAGCATATATTCAAACTCATTTTCTTCACCTTTAGCCATTCTTCCTTAGAAACAAAAAATCTCACACAACACCCACACTCACAGTTTCACTTGTGCAATGTTACTATCAAAGAAGAATTTTAAAGTTCTAAGAAAGGAAATCTTAAATCATACAAGAAAACTTAAATTTGTTTAAAATGAAGTTTTTCAGTATAAACAGAGATAGGACAATGAAAAATTTAGGGTTTTGAGGCTCTCATAATGAAAGATTATAAGGACTATGGAAAGAGTGAGAAAGAAGCAAAATTGGACTTAAAACATTGTTTTGGAGTGATTTATGCAAAACTTTGGAGAATTGTTGAAGAATGCAATGTTAGAGTTGGAAGAACATATTTCTTTGTATTTTTCCTCTTAGAAAAACTTTAAGGAATCAATTTTTTGCAGCAAAGATTGAAAGAAATTGAAATCCTGTACAATTTCAAGAGAAGAATATTGAAATGAAATGTTCTGGATTTTTTACCTAATTTTTGTATATTTCTTGTTTTTTTTTTGGTTGGAGGATATCAAAATAACATGAAACAATGAGATTTTGTATAAGTTGGAATGTCTTAGGATGTTTGAACATGAATTGGGTTAAAAGATGCTTATTTTGCTAAATTTGAACACTTTGAAAAGAAATAAGTAGAATCAAATGGGATGAGTTAATTATGCAAAAACTAGATGAATTTAAAAAAAATATATGTTGGAAATAATGAGATTTGAATGTAAAGAATAAGAAGAAAAGGTGTTGGACACAAATAAGACAAGATAAATGAAATGGGATAGACTTTATACAACTAAGACAAATAGGCTAAAAAAGAATTAAAAGGGACCTCAAACACAAAGAAACAAATTAGAATGGGTAGAGACTAAATGGAAACCACTGGAATTATTGAGGAAACAAAGGAAGAAATAAAAAGATTGGATATGTCCTTATCTTAGAATTTTTTTCTCTTATACCACTTGATGCGAATCATGTTGGTATAATATCCAGGAAATGTGCCCAAGATGCTACAAGCTCTACAAAACACCTTTCAACATACTACAAAACCCCTACCCCTAAACAATGTATGGCTAAAAATGAAAAGAAAAAAACAAACATAGAAAGAAAGCTAGCTTCCTTATGCGCCAAGCAAGTGCACAAACAAATAAAAAAATGAGCTTCCCAAGCAATATCTTATGTAATCTGAATCTAAGTGTTGCAGTGCATATGTAAGGTCTATTTAAATAAAATTCCATGCCATATAGTTTGAAATAACCAAGACATAAACAAAAAGAAGCACCTAAGGGACTTTAAGTCCTAAAATAACTGAAACTAGCACTAAAACACTTATTTAGGAATAGTCCAAACAAATAAAAGATGTGTGAAATATGTATGTCCATACTAAAAGACCATAAATGACCAAATATGAAAACCAAAAGGTCTAGTAAGCTATGGCATGGCACACTGTGGCTTATTAGGGCACCTTAGGTGCACCCCTATGGCTCTTGGGTGCACCAATAGATCCAATGGGGCGCAGCCTTGGTCTTTACCATCTTAAATCTTTAGGCAATGTTTAGGGTGTAAGGTTCACTAGGGTACATATACCTTAGGTGTACTTGTGGACTAGAGTGCACCTAGGCCTTCAAACCTAAAAAATGTGCACCATGGCATGTCCTTGCTCCTTGTGTGTCCAAATGGTGTTCTAAGTGATTCCTTTGAGTTTCCAACTTCATCTTGTATGAAATATTGCATGACCAGACCATCAAGTCTCCTAGTTAGCATCTTTGCCCTATTCCTTATGATGGGGCCACTTGAGATCCCTAAGGGGTCCATAGGTGTGCTCCATTGGTATGTATGATGAGAATTGTTTATTTAGAAAGTGATGGCATCCAGTCAATTCCTTGTGGTTGAATTGATAGTTTAACAACCAAGCACTCTACTTTATGGTGAAGTTGATTTTAAGATTGGGGAAGGTTTGGACATGGATGTCATATAGCGCGCTTAGTTTCTATTCACATTCTTTGCCAAAGCTGACCTATCTAGAGCTTTAGAAGGATTGCTTGGGATGTTTCACAGGGATGTGTTGCTAATAAAGGAAGTGAAAGCTATAGATCAACTCGCTAAAGTGTCCTAAATACTTGTTAGTATTGTACCAAAAAACAAATCATGAGATGATTGTATTTTACACATTGAGTCATGATATTTTATTGAGGCATTAATCTAGCAATTGTGTTTGTTGTTTTGTTTCTGTGTGACATAATTAAACATAATTGTAACCATAGAATAATAGCATTCTTAAATGTTCTTGGTCTAGTGTTACCGTGGAGTAGGTTGTATTAATACATAAAAGACTAGCATGTATGAAGACTAATATGAGATATGTAGTCTACATATGGGTACAAGCTGGAGAACTTGTGCACCGGCCCACCATAAGAATGCTACATGGATCATTATTTGAGTGTCATAAGTGATTCTTGTAGTGATTGTGGTATATGTAGTCCTTTGACCTAAGGTCCTCAACGTTCATTACATGTGAGTCGCATACTTTGATATTTCCCTTTGTTTCTCATAATTGAGTGAGCATGAAGGTCGTCATTAGGTATGTTACATATCATGTGGAGAGTTTTGTATGATCAAGATTGGATTTGTCCCTCTTATATAATGGGAGTTATATCTTCGGGCCCCTTGATTGAGTAAAACTGAGGAACTGTATGGCCATGCTCGAATAAGTTGGTATAGGATATCAATGTCATCAATTTTTGTTAGTATACTCGGTAATAAAGAAACCTTAGAGTGGGCTGTATGAGAGTGACACATTTCATCTCTTGTGCTTGGTCTTGATATCTTGGACAAAGGGACAATGAAATTTACAAATAATGATCATAGAGGTTTAGTCGAATCATCAATTATCTTCTCACTTGGGTAGCAATGATGTGTTGCTAGACACCGCTCACTGTTTATGATCATAAATGTGATTTATGATCATTGCCGATGTGATAGGAGCCTATTGGGTCACACACTTAGAACAAGTTGGATTATTTGAGTACATTGGCCAAATTGTTTGGTTTTGGTTTCGTGATAATTTTGGATTAATAATTGGCCCAAAGGTTGAGCCATTATGAAGCCCAGTATTATACCTAATTAGATTAGGGTTTTAAAACCTATTGGGTTTAGGAGTTAAGCCTTACTATAAATACATAATGTAATGATAATTTCATAAGATGCCTCATAAGAGACAAAAAAAATTTTCTGAAAATTCCAACTACACTTTCCTCTTATCCTTAATTGGAGGATGCAAGTTAGCACGATGAGCACAAGAGGAATGCCTCTACCAAGATGTGATGTAGGCGTGGTGATCTGAGAGGTTCATGTGGATACCATAGAAAGCTTGAACATGTCAACTGTTCAAGTGTTTTTTGATTTGCTTTAACAATTGTGTGAAAGATCTTAGCCAACTAGGTAGAACTTTAGAACAACCGATTTACTCCATTTCACTTGGATCCTGAAAGGTTTCGGTTACTTTTCACTGCACTTGTTTAGCTCCTAGAACCCTATAATACTATCATGTTTTTGCTTCAAATACATGTTCTTATTGTTGGCATCATGAACGCAAATGCAACTAGGCAGCTATGTCATCAGGTAGAATAGGTGTTAAAAGTAGGGACCAAAAAAATGTTTCTGTGGGTGAAGGATCTGCCAACATACATGTTTAACTAAATGTTACTAAAAAATTGTTGATAAGGGACTTGTTCAAACCCAGGGGCCATAACTAGATGTTTGTAAGGCTTAAGTATGAGTGTCTATAGAACTTCTACTTCTAGTTTGGGCAACCTGGTCATGCGGACAAAGATTGTGATAAGCCAATGGTGCCTACTCAGTTTGCTTAATACGGGGAATTTTGGAAAGCGTTATGTGCTAATAGTCAAATGTAGTTGATATATGGCAAATGTTTTAGTTGACCTAGGCATTGGAGATGCCACCCTCTAGTGACTGTGATGAAACGGTGTTTAGAAGTGGTGTTGGGGTGATTACTGGAGGCTACATTTGTTAGTGTTGTGCCCAAAAGCCAATCATGAGATGATTGTATTTTTTGCACATTGAGTCATGATATTTTATTAAGGCATTAATCCAGTAATTATGTTTGTTGTTCTGTTTCTACGTAACATAATAAACATAATTGTAACACTAGAATAATGATATTCTCAAACATCCCTGGTCTAGTATTATTGTGGAGTGGGTTGCAATAATACATAACGACTAGCATATATGGAGACTAATATGAGATATGTAGTCTACATATGGGTACAAGTTGGAGAACTTGTGTACTAGACCGACCCACCATGAGAACACTACATGGATTGTTATATGAGTGTCATAAGTGATTCTCATAGTGATCATGGTATATGTAGTCCTTCGACCTAAGATCATCAAGGTTCCCTACATGTGAGTCACATACTTTGATACTTTCCTTTGTTGCTCGTAACTGAGTGAACTTGAAGGAGGTCATTGGGTATGTCACATATCATGCGGAGGGATTTGTATGATCAAGATGGGATTTGTCCCTCCTATGTAACAGGAGTGATATCTTTGGGCCCCTTGATAGAGTGAGACTTAGAAAAATGCATGGCCATGCTCGGATGAGTTGATATACGATATCAATGTCATCAGTTTAAGTTGGTCTACTCGGTAATCAAGAAACCAAAGATTGGGCTATACGAGAGTGACACATTCCATGTCTCATGCTTAGTCTTGATATCTTGGACAAAGGGACAATGGCATATATCGGTGATGATCATAAAGGTTTAGTCGAATCACCGACAATCTTGTCACTTGGGTAGCAATGATGTGTTGCTAGACACCGCTCATTGCTTATGATCATAAATGTGATTTATGATCATTGCCAACATGGTAAGAGCCTATTGGGTCGCACACATAGAGCTATTTGGATCATTAGAGTACATGGGCTAATTATTTGGGTTATGGTTTCACAATAATTTTGTATTAATAATGGGCCGAAAAGTTGAGCCATTATTAAGCCCGAAATTAAAGCCTAATTGGATTAGGGCTTTGAAACCCATTAGGCCTGGAAGTTGAGTCTCACTATAAATACAACTTTTAGTGAGAAATTCACAACTTCTTGCCCTAGCCTCCCAAAAGGAAAGCCGCACTCTTCTCTTGCAATTCCTTGGAGGACGCAAGCTAGCACTGCGAGCGCAAGAGAAACGCATCTGCCGGGATGTGGTGGAAGCGTGGTGATCCCGAGAGGCTCATGTGGATACCATAGAGAGCTTGAACATGTCAACTGTTCAGGTTTTGTGATTCGACTCTACAGTTGAGTGAGAGATCTCAACCAAAAATTAGGTATGAAAATTTTTGAACACCCGGTTTACCTCGTTTCACTTGGATTCTGGAGGGTTTCGGTTAAATTCCGCTGCGCTGTTTGGCTCCCGAAACCCAACAGTGGTATCAGAGCTACTGGTGAAACCCTAAATCGGGATTGAATGTTGAATCGCATGATGTTATGTGTTCGGTTGCTTTCGGCCATGATTAATTAGATTGATTCATGATGCATGAAACCGGAACTCGTAATGAACATATGACATATATGAAGAAATGACACTAATTGGTTAATGAGATTAACCCAAAATTGATAGGTATGAGATACCTATATGGATTAGGATTCTTGCAATAGTTGCAAAAACCCTAGCTTGGTTTGGATTCGGCCTATTCGGGCACCGAAAGTAAGGTATTTTTGGTGGCTCGAATGGAGGAGTCTCGGGTGCCTACTTGCTCGAAATAGAAGATCTCGGGCAAAGCAATTGTAAGACAATTTTTTGCGCTCGCCCCCCTTGTAACCCCCCGGTCAAGGGCAGCGGGACCGTCCGTATGCCGGAAGCACCAGCATATGTACATAAATAAAAACTGGTTAATCAACTCGCAAAAATTGGCATGCATTTGTTGAATGAGATTTGGCATGTTATGCTGATTGATGGTTGAAGCATGGTGCATGGTTATAGCCCTTGATTGGTTGTATTTGTAAATACGGCCTATGAGTCGTGCCTTCTCTTGTTACTCTCATTGTACATTCTCTTCTCACCTTACTCCCCTCGAATGTAACTCGAGGTTTCTATTATTGATGTAATGGTACATTATGGGATCATCCAAGGTGGTATGTCCAAGGATCATCCAAGGTGGTATGTCCAAGGAGGTGACAACAAAAGGGCAACCAAGAAAGGAAGAGAAGGAGCTTGTGAAGACCCTTTTCTTTTCTTAGGCTTTTATGATATTCTCATTGGCTTGAGAATATCGTATAGTTTGGGCTATAACCATGTCACGTTTACTTTGTTGTAAGCATGAGATACATGTTTTATATTTGTATGTGATGCATGTATAAGACAACTGGAGATAACAAATTGGTGAGATCAAAAGAAAAATCCCTCAAAACAAATATTAAGTCATTAAATGTGATGCCTTCCAAATGTTGGCACTCATCAAGACTTTGATCAACATTGGGTGGGTTTGCCAAAGCAAAGCACCTATGTTCATATTGGTAAGGCGCGATGGGATAATAATGATATCCAAATTGCTAACTTTGGGTCCGACTTAACTAAGTCATCCTAATAGGATTAGGGACTTAGAGGCATAGAGTTGGGCTTAAGTTCATGAGATGAGCTTGGACAAGTGTTGTTCACCCAACTATCCAAGAGTTGCATGAGATGCAATTGGTAAGGAGTTGCCTACCTAAATAGCTGTAACTTGAGAGAAAAGCCAAAGCTGACTCAGGTTGTGGTCAAATATGGATCTTGGCCCATTAGAATACCTTAGTGCTGAGGTGTTCCGAAATAATATCAAGGGTTATTATTTTGAGGAAAATAGTGGGAGTATCGTTTAATAAAAGTCCTTATTAAATGAATTAAAATACATGACTCTTACACTGCATATTTACTGTTGTAGATAACCATGGCACAAAACACATCGACACTTTCGTTACGATCGATCCTTGAGAAGGAAAAACTGAATGGGACCAACTTTCTCAAATGGTACCGAAACTTGAGGATAGTCCTCAAGCAAGAGAGAAAGGCTTATGTCCTAGAGCAGCCCATTTTGAATGAGCCTGCTGCCACTGCTCCAAAAGCTGAAAGGGATGCTCACAAGAGGCATTCTGATGATGCTTTGGATGTTGCATGCCTCATGCTTATTACCATGGAATCTGAGCTTCAAAAGCAACATGAGAACATGGGGGCATTCGATATGATCGAACATCTCAAAATGCTTTTCCAAGAGCAAGCTAGGCATGAGAGGTTTGAGACCTCTAAGGCATTGTTTCAGTGCAAAATGTCTGAGGGAAGTCCCGTGGGTCCTCATGTGCTCAAGATGATTGGGTACATTGAGAATCTTGAGAGTTTGGGATTTGCTCTTCAGAAAGAGTTGGCTGTTGATGTAGTCTTGCAATCGTTGCCTGAAAGCTACAGTCAGTTCATCATGAACTATAACATGAATGACCTTGACAAGTCCCTCCCTGAATTGCTCAACATGTTGAGAACTGCTGAGCAAAACCTTAAGAAGGCTAAGCCCATTTTGATGGTTCAAAAGGGCAAAGGAAAGGGAAAAGCCAACAAGAAGAAGGATAAAGCTAATGGAAAGTCCAATGCCAATTCTTCTTCAGCTGCACTAAAACCAAAGGGTGGTGTGGCTAAGGAAGGGGAGTGCTTCCATTGTAAGCAACCTGGACACTAGAAGCGCAACTGCAAGCTCTATCTTGAAGAACTTGCTAAGGAAAAGGGAAGTAAGACTTCCACTTCAGGTATTTTTGTTATAGAGGCTAACTTTTCTACTTCCTCATCTTGGGTATTGGATACTGGATGTGGATCTCACATTTGTGCAAATGTGCAGGATCTAAGTAGAAGTAGAAGATTGGCCCGAGGTGAAGTGGACCTACATGTTGGAAATGGAGCAAGGGTTGCTGCCTTAGCCGTAGGGACTTATGTTCTCACTTTACCTAGTGGATTAGTTTTAGAATTAGACAACTGCTACTTTGTGCCTACTATTAGTAGAAATTTGATTTCTGTTTCTTGTTTGGACAAGAAAGGTTTTTCATTTATAATAAAGGACAAATGTTGTTCTATTTATTTGAATGAAATCTTTTATGGTAGTGCTCAACTTAGCAATGGGTTGTATGTTCTAGACCTCGAAGATCCAATCTATAATGTGAATACCAAGAAGGTCAGATTAAATGATTCGAACCCGACCTATCTCTGGCACTGTCGCTTGGGCCATATAAACGAGACCCGCATATCCAAGCTCCATAAGGATGGACTCTTGGACTCATTTGATTTTGAATCATATGAGACATGTGAGTCATGTTTGTTGGGCAAGATGACCAAAGCCCCATTCACAGGGCAAAGTGAAAGGGCTAATGACTTACTAGGACTCATACATAGTGATGTATGTGGCCCTATGTCTACACATGCTAGAGGAGGTTTTCAATACTTCATTACTTTCACTGATGACTTCAGTAGATATGGCTATGTGTATCTCATGAGACACAAGTCAGAATCCTTTGAAAAGTTCAAAGAATTCAAGAATGAAGTAGAGAATCAACTCGGGAAGAGTATCAAAGTGCTTCAATCAGATCGAGGTGGAGAGTACTTGGATCGAGAATTCCTTGACTATCTGAAGGAGTGTGGTATAGTATCACAACTCACTCCACCAGGTACACCTCAATGGAATGGTGTATCTGAAAGGAGAAATCGAACTCTGTTAGACATGGTTCGCTCTATGATGAGTCAAGCTGACCTTCCAAACTCCTTTTGGGGACATGCTCTAGAGACAGCCGCTTTTACACTAAACCGAGTTCCATCTAAATCGGTTCAAAAGACACCATATGAGATATGGAGTGGGAGGCATCCCAATTTGTCTTTTATGAAGATTTG
This sequence comes from Aquilaria sinensis, assembly GCA_005392925.1. Classification (NCBI taxonomy): domain Eukaryota; kingdom Viridiplantae; phylum Streptophyta; class Magnoliopsida; order Malvales; family Thymelaeaceae; genus Aquilaria; species Aquilaria sinensis. The sequence goes on along the minus strand of SMDT01002772.1, from coordinate 323,160 downwards.
GGGCTGTGACGCTTATGTGAAACGTCAATCCTCTGACAAACTAGGGCCCAAATCTCAAAAATGCCTTTTTGTTGGGTATCCCAAAGAAACAAAGGGTTACTATTTCTACAATCCTTCTGAGCAAAAAGTGTTTGTTGCTCGAACTGGTGTCTTTTTAGAGAAAGAGTTTATCTCTAAAGGAACTAGTGGGAGGAAAGTAGAACTTGAAGAAATTCAAGAACAACAAGGAGACATCGAACCTGAAATGGAACCTGAACAGACACCACAAGATGTTGTGGTTCAAGAGTCTGTTCCTGTAGCACAGAGCCCACGTAGGTCTGGTAGGATTCGGCGTGAGCCTGAGAGATATGGATTTCTCATGACTCACACTGGTGATGTGATGCTCATGGATCAGGATGAGCCCACAACCTACCAACAAGCTATGTCGGGGCCTGACTCTGAGAAGTGGCTAGTGGCCATGAAATCCGAGATGGAATCCATGTATGAAAACCAAGTATGGACTTTGGTTGACCCACCTGAAGGGGTAAAACCCATAGGGTGCAAATGGGTTTTCAAGAAGAAAACTGACATGGATGGTAATGTGATTACCTTTAAGGGACGATTGGTTGCAAAAGGTTTCAAGCAAATTCATGGTATTGACTATGATGAAACTTTTTCACCAGTTGCTATGCTTAAATCCATCCGAATTTTGTTCGCTATTGCTGCACACTATGATTATGAGATATGGCAAATGGATGTCAAAACTGCATTCCTAAATGGAAAGCTACTTGAGGATGTGTACATGACACAACCTGAGGGTTTTGTCACTCCTGAGAATGCCAATAAAGTGTGCAAGTTGCAAAGGTCCATTTATGGACTGAAGCAAGCTTCTCGAAGTTGGAATCTTCATTTTGATGAAGCAATCAAAGAGTTTGGTTTTATCAAAAATGAAGATGAACCTTGTGTCTACAAGAAGGTTAGTGGGAGCGCTATTGTCTTCTTGGTGTTGTATGTAGATGACATACTACTCATCGGGAATGACATTCCTGAGCTACAGTCTGTGAAGACTTGGCTAGGGAAATGTTTCTCTATGAAGGACTTGGGTGAAGCAGCCTATGTGTTAGGCATCAGGATCTATAGAGATAGATCTAGAAAGCTTCTTGGCCTAAGTCAAAGTACATACATTGACAAGGTGCTAAAGAGGTTTAGCATGCAAGATTCCAAGAAAGGATTCTTGCCCATGTCACATGGTATAACTCTTTCTAGATCTCAGTGTCCGAGTACACCTGAGGAGAGAGAGCGCATGAGTAAGATTCCATATGCCTCAGCAATTGGATCTATCATGTATGCCATGATATGTACTCGTCCCGATGTCTCATATGCTTTGAGCATGATGAGTAGGTACCAATCGAACCCCGGTGAGAGTCACTGGACAGCTGTTAAGAACATCCTTAAGTACTTACGAAGGACTAAGGATGCATTCTTGGTCTTTGGAGGTGAAGATGAGCTCATTGTAAGGGGTTACACCGATGCAAGCTTCCAATCCGATAAGGATGATTTTAGATCGCAATCTGGTTATGTGTTTTGTATTGGTGGTGGTGCTGTGAGCTGGAAGAGTTCAAAGCAAGAGACAGTAGCTGACTCTACAACAGAATCTGAGTACATTGCCGCCTCTGATGCTGCGAAGGAGGCAGTTTGGATCAAGAAGTTCATCACTGAACTTGGAGTGGTTCCAAGCATTGCCGACCCGATAGAGCTCTATTGTGACAACAATGGAGCAATCGCACAGGCTAAGGAACCTCGATCTCACCAGCGATCCAAACACATACTCCGACGCTATCATCTCATCAGGGAGATCATCGAGAGGGGTGATGTAAGGATATGCAGGACTTCGACAGACAGCAACATTGCTGATCCACTGACAAAGCCCCTTACGCAGCAGAAGCATGATAGCCATTCTAGGTCCATCGGTATTAGATACATGGATGATTGGCTTTAGTGCAAGTGGGAGATTGTTAGTGTTGTGCCCAAAAGCCAATCATGAGATGATTGTATTTTTTGCACATTGAGTCATGATATTTTATTAAGGCATTAATCCAACAATTATGTTTGTTGTTCTGTTTCTATGTAACGTAATAAACATAATTGTAACCCTAGAATAATGACATTCTTAAACATCCCTGGTCTAGTATTATTGTGGAGCGGGTTGCAATAATACATAACGACTAGCATATGTAGAGACTAATATGAGATATGTAGTCTACATATGGGTACAAGTTGGAGAACTTGTGTACTGGACCGTCCCACCATGAGAACACTACATGGATCGTTATATGAGTGTCATAAGTGATTCTCATAGTGATCATGGCATATGTAGTCCTTCGACCTAAGATCATCAAGGTTCCCCACATGTGAGTCACATACTTTGATACTTTCCTTTGTTGCTCGTAACTAAGTGAACTTGAAGGAGGTCATTGGGTATGTCACATATCATGCAGAGGGCTTTGTATGATGAAGATGGGATTTTTCCCTCCTATGTAATGGGAGTCATATCTTCGGGCCCCTTGATAAAGTAAGGCTTAGAAAAATGCATGGCCATGCTCGGATGAGTTGTATACGATATCAAAGTCATCAATTTAAGTTGGTCTACTCGGTAATCAAGAAACCAAAGATTGAGCTATACGAGAGTGACATATTCCATGTCTCGTGCTTAGTTTTGATATCGTGGACAAAGGGATAATGGCATATATCGATGATGATCATAAAGGTTTAGTCGAATCACTGACAATTTTGTCACTTGGGTAGCAATGATGTGTTGCTAGACACCGCTCATTACTTATGATCATAAATATGATTTATGAATATTGCCAACGTGGTAAAAGCCTATTGGGTCGCACACATAGAGCTATTTTGGATCATTAGAATGCATGGGCTAATAATTTGGGTTTTGGTTTCACAATAATTTTGTATTAATAATGAGCTCAGTAGTTGAGCCATTATTAAGACCAAAATTAAAGCCTAATTGGATTAGGGCTTTGAAACCCATTAGGCTTGGAAGTTGAGTCTCACTATAAATATAACTTTTAGTGAGAAATTCGCAGGTCTCTTTGCCCTAGCCTCCTAAAAGGACAGCCGCACTCTTCTCTTGCAATTCCTTGGAGGACGTAAGCTAGCACTGTGAGCGCAAGAAAAATGCTTCTGCCAAGATGTGGTGGAAGCGTGGTGATCCCGAGAGGTTCGTGTGGATACCATAGAGAGCCTGAACACATCAACTGTTCAGGTTTTGTGAGTCGATTCTACAGTTCAGTGAGAGATCTCAACCAAAAATTAGGTATGAAAATTTTTGAACACCCGGTTTACCCCGTTTCACATGGATCTTGGAGGGTTTCAGTTAAATTCCGCTGCACTGTTTGGCTCCCGAAACACAACAAGATTATGGGTAGGCAAGAGCTATAGATATGAGTCCCAACGGATATTGGCAAGAACTTAATATGTGATGTAAAGTTTATTACACGTTCTAGATGAAATGGAGTAGCTCAGGTTATGGATGTGATAATGGGAAGGGTTATGGCAAACCCATGTTTTAAAAATGCAAGGAGTTTTGCACTGTATACGGAGGTGAGAGGGGGTTTTTTGTAGTACATGGCTCTATTGGTTGACTGGCCAATAGCCTCTGACATGGAGGATGAAGGGAGTGGAAAAAAAGATTCAAAGTGGAATCACAGGGTGAGAATTGTAAAGGCTAGCAGGGGCGGGGGGAATGGTAATGGAGGATTAGAAAGTTTAAGTCTAAAGAATAATGGGATGGTTGCCAAGGACATTGATCTCATTGTCAAAAAAATAAAAAGAAAGATGGGTTGATGAAAGAGTTTTCATTGGTGAAGGATGCATAGTAGTTCTACGGAGCACTGGGGTAGTACTTTTTACGAACTACCATGGCCTTGTTTAGCTTGAAACTTAGCAAATCTCCTATGAAGAGATGTGATGTTGATTATATTCTCATGTATTTGGAAAAGATGGATAGTGTAAGGAGCAAGTGTGGCTGCCAACATATGTTCATAGTTAGTCATGCTAGAAAGTTAGCTTTCATGTGGAAGGAAGAGGTATTGCAAGGCTTCTCATCTTTAAAAAGGCCATATTGACTTGAAATTGGAAATTAGGACAAGAACTTTCAATTGGCCTATCATAGGGTTCTACGAAAAGGTAAACCAGTAGAGATGCCATTTGTCATTGTGTTTGCTGCGGTTACTATGGGATAAGAGTTCACTACCTTGGCTTTGTTAAGAGACTTTGATGAAAATATATATTTGTCTGAAAAGCAAGGAGAGGAATACAGACATATGGAGGGTTTTGTTAATTCTTTGCAATTTCGTGGCTTGGAAAAATTGGGTTTTTAAGGGCCTAACTTTGATTAGTAGGTGGTTTAGAATGGTGGGGAGGCAGTATGGTCTATACTAGAAAGGGTGTGCCATCCAGTCCTAGAAGAAGTTTTTCCTCAAGGTGAGAGTGGTGGTTTGGGGCACTTTTTTATTTTATTGTTTTGTGGTCCCTATTCAACTTTGGCAGTAGTAAGGCCAAGACAGGTGGATCACCCATTCCACTTTGAATCCATGTGCTTCAGGAAGAGCGAAAATAGGAATATTTTTTTTGGATACCAGGGTTTACCAATGAAGGGTTGAAATATGTTGTCTTGGATTTGTAGTGTTCAAGATGCTTTGAAATTATTGAATGAAGCTAGTTTTGAGCATGTCCAAAAGTAGAAGCCAGACTTGGTCAAGTAGAGTAACAATGTTAGTATGGCTTCCCATGACCTAGTCTAGTTTAACCATCTTAGGGATTAAGGTGTAGGTTGATTAAGGTCCTGTTCCATGAACATCTTATGTGGAAACAATGTTATAGGGTGTCCTGATTGAAAGAAAGTAATAGGAACACAATGTTATTTGATACATATTCAATGGCAAAATGGTCCAATAATGGCAAATAGTTAATTCAGCTTGCAATTGAGAAGTAACAGAAGGAGCAATTGGGCAATTCTAATGTAGTAGTACCTTATTTTTTTGGAGCTTTTGTACTCCCATAATCCTTTCAACATTAGTATAATTGCTGACTGTTTGAATATAAGGGTTACATAGGACATGAACTAGGAGTTGGTCTAACCATTTTCTATGGATGAGGTATAATAGGTCCTCTTTAGTATGCACTCACTGAAGGCAACTCTATCGGATAATCTTCTGATGTTATTTTTACCAAAAGGTCTACAATGAGGTGTGCCTGTTTTTGATTGATTTCTTCCCTAGTCTGCATAATTGATGTCACAGTGTGTAAAGCATAAATCTCACCTTACATGTGCTACGTCAGAAGGTGAAAGACCTTGAGAAGATGGCCAACCACAGGGAAACTAGCCTATGTAATGTGGTGTACAAGAATGTCTTGGAACCTCTCATTAATAGGATGAAGTCGCTCATGGATGCAGTTGTGGCAGACAAACATGATATGCACAAAATTATACATAATTTTAGTATAATTTTCCTTGATAATTTGCTTGTGTTTTGAGAACTTTTTGTAAGATTTAGTGCATAAATGCTTTATATTTTATTTTCAATCCAAATTTTATCTCTTTTGCAAAAGCATAGGATTTTGAAGGGTTTTTTTAGGTAATTTTGATGACTTTTGGAGAAACTAAAGGAATAAGCTTGTAAACACTCCTATGTCAAAGATGATGCACCTTCTCAAGTTGGTTTTTTGTGAGTTAACTTGTTTGTGTTTGTTCCTATTTGCTCGTGTCTACCTTCACACCAGTGTCTAGAATCATGTAATTAATGTTTGGAAGTCAGATGATCAACATTGATTGACTCACATTGGACCAAGGATTGCTTGGATGAGAAGACTTTCAAGGATAGAGTCTTCGATTTCTAGTTTTCTTTCATTCTTACTGTGTTTCTTTATCAGGATGATGAGCTAAATTCCTACTCATGCTTAGAGTAGATGAACCCAGGGTGATATTGTTCCTATGATTGTTTTGGTTTGATTTTATATAGGGTAAACTTTACCGATTGTTAGCAAACTATATCCCATGTTCCTTAACCGTCCTAAAATTATCAGGTATTGCATCAATCATCCTCAAACTGTTTAATTGTTACTATCTTATTTTACCATCCATCAGAGTCGTTAAGGATGGATGGAAAACTAACATGGGTGCTGATGTGGCTTTGAAAGCTTCCATGGCTGCTGATGTGGTGTTACTTTTCCATCCATCCTTAATAGTTGAGATGGACAGTAAGACAAGACAACAACAGTTAAATAGTTTGAGGATCATTGAAGCAACACTTAATAGTTTTGGGATGATTAACTAGCATGCGGTATAAATTAGGCACGAAGGTGGACTTAACCCTTATATATTTTGTTTTCTTGAGGTCTACCAATTGTGCTTCTTCGCAATTGAACTGTATAATCTAGCCTATTATTTCAATGGTTGATTCAAGCATGTTAAGGAAATTGCTTGTATGTCTGATTTGATCATTAATGGGAAGAAGCAATTGAATGAAAGTCTAGATATAGGCCGATGTAAGGCCCTTGGACTAGGGTTAAACCTAGTAGTGAAACTCAAAGAACTAGTAATGCCTTTTTAGGGTTTCGATTAGGAGGAGCTTTCGATCAATCACCTAAGGAATAGAGGTTAGTTGCCTTAAGAAAGGAGTTAATCTAATCTAGGAGTTCTCAATGGTCCAACATAACTATACGTCTGCTAAACCAAAATAAGAGTAGCACGATTAACGTGGCATTTAAGTCAAAGCATGATATCTTGTTATTGTTGATTGATCTGATTTGTTTCCTGTTACTTTGCTTTGTTTTATCTTGCATTAGTTAGTTTCATTTGCTGCATTAGGTTAATTCTTAGCAGTTAATTAATCAAATTTGTTAATTGATATATTATGTGAGGAACTGTCTCATTAATTGCCAAATTAATTCTTTAATTAGGCTAAATCATTTTATTGCCTAATCCAAACTCCTAATTAAGCTAGAAATCATTCATCATTTCCTACATTTCTTGCCAAGATTTACTATGTAAATCCAAGCCATTTGCTTAGCATTTAGTTTTTACTTGAGGGTTAATAAAACATTTACTTAGTTTCAAAAAACCACTTAAATTTATTGAACTAAGATACCGGTTAGGCAGGATTTAAAAAAATATAAATAAAATATGTGCGGCCACGTAAGAAAACATTTTAATGCTTCTGAACACACAAGTAATATATCATGCCAACCCATGGATGAAAACTACGTTCATAGCAAATAGATACTATGACAAAACAGTATCTAAGTGTTTTGCTTATCAACCTAATAAGCAATGTCATGGGTTGATAAGCCTAACCTGAATTAAAAATAACACAAACCACGGTTGTACTAAGTCAAAGTCAATACTAGTATACATCTCACTAGCTACTACCACTGTGCAAAAAGTAATCAAGAACCTAAATGGTCCATAACCTTTGCTCAGGAGAGATATACACAAGCAAGGAGTAGGCCAAGAAATTTGTGCTCGACCACTTTGCTATAAAAGTAAAATAAGTATAGAGTTAGACTTTGATAATAAGACAGGCAATATATGAAAAATAAAGATGTAGTGTATGCAAAATGTACATATGATAAACAAACAAAAAAGTAGCAAATAATCAGTATGGATTATTTAGCTCCTACACAATGCTATCTGCACATTAACAATAAGGGTAAGCATATAAAATACTTTGCAAGCCAATCTAAAACAAAACAATCATAGCAATGTCACACACAATGGACCATATGAACACATTACATTGTATATACGAACCTTGCACATAATCTATAAGAGCATGCCACGAGCTCTTATGGCATGGAGTATTACATAATAATCATCATGTCATGCTCCTTTTTGTACATGACTCCCCATGTTACCACTCTGAGTATTTAAATACAGTGATCAATTTTAGTAGGCTCAAGCCCCAGGTAGTCCATGTCCTGTAGGCCAAGCAGAACATGTGCATTATGTTTACCAAAGTGGCCCTCTTGGTCATTATGCAAATATGTGTATATTGGCCCAACCATTACACATATATTACGTATAATTTCATCTAGAAGTAATGATGACGATGAAATTATTTATTCCTATCCAATATAGAATTTGAGTAAAATCCCCAAGTGCATGTACAATCATATGCACACATGATGCTATTGGTGCGCATTTTTTTTGTGTCGAAACTTTCACATCGTGTCCAACTTAAATTCTACCCATGTTATCCTATGCCCTTAAGGTTTTAAACCATTTAATACCCCTAAACCTTCATAGGGAAACAGGTTTGAGACATTAAATCCATCTAACTTTGCAATCATCGATTTTACACTTAACTAGGTAGAAATGACCATATGAACAGTACACAACAAAATTAGGCAACTTTTACAAGACATAACTCCGGCTACAGGGAACTAAATCTAGTGATTCAAAAGCCAAGTTATTCATCTTGAAGTGTTGTAAGTGTGGTCAAAATTTCATAACCAAATTATTTATGTACAAAAAGTTATGGCAGCTAGAGTACAGGGTACCAAATTGTAGCCGTTATTGACCATTATGCCCATATAAAATATCATAATATTCATATACTCCATTTCCAGGTACAAAACCCACTTGTTAGTGTACATACATGTCTTATACACCTTGGAAAACCATTCACACAAATTTAGAACCCTTTTAACCATCATTCATAAAAATGCCATCAAAACAGCCCATAAACACCATATGGACAGCATTGTATACACACTTCTAACTACACTCCATTAATCCATATATCCTTCTCACACTACACATACAAGACACCCAACTCATTTACATGCATTTATACACCACATACATGACAATAGATTAGTTAATACGTACACTAAGCTTCTTGGAGAACTTCAAAAGCACTAAACACTCTACAAAGTTGAAGGGACCAACTATTATTTTGAATGCTCTCTTTCAGGTGGTCCTGATGGACAAAAAGGGGGTAAGTCTCTTTGAAGAAACTTAGTAAGGGCTTATCATTAGAAACTTGAATTCCCAGCAACATACCTGAAATCCAAAGACATAAAGACAAAAAAAACACATATACAAAAAAATAGCGATCCAAATGCACAAACAAATAGAACACAATCAAATACAATGCTAGCAGCAATACATCATTAAGATTGGTCTATAAACAATCAAATAAACAATATGTAGTCACTATGGCAGCCCTCCTCAAGCTAAGGCTTGGTCTTAAGAGGTTAATTGGTCTTAGTCAGTACTAACTTGGGCTTTAGAAACCCCTGTAAACACTGTCATCTTAGTGCATGAAAAACAGTAAGGCTGGAACCTTGTTCATCCACTCCCCCTTAACCTATACTATAGGTTCCTTGAGCTTTTTTCTCTCTTCCAAGCATGGTCTTAGCTTCATGGATGCTTGATCATCATCTTAAGACAGTAAAAAACCATGAAACATGAAGGTAAAACCCTTGCCTGAGCTGTGAAGGCTGAAATCTTCAAGAGATACACAATAAACTCAAAAACTAGGGTTTTTCTCTTTCTTGTTGCATCCGATTGCCTTCCTTTATGATTTCTTGGGAGATAGAGCTATGGTTGCTATGGAAACTTATGAAGGAGGTGAAGAATAGGTTGTGCTTGGTGGGGGATGAAAATGCTCAAGAAATGGCAAGAAATCAGGATGTTTTACTTGACTTGATTAGTTTAACATTAACCCTCACTTAGGTCAGTATAAGTTTGTCTTAAGGAATGACTTTTTGGCTAATCTTTAGCCCGCCTTTTTTACCTTAGAACCTGGAAATAAAAGGCTGGGATAATGTAGAAATGGCCACCTTTGACTCTTGTCAAAATCATCCCATCCTTAAGTTATTTTTGTGAACAATTGTACACCTAGTTGTCATAGGTTCATGAACAATAGCTTTGTCTCTTTTATGCAATTCAGCCTCCAAAAATTGCTTCCATAGCTTTTAAATCCTTCCAAAATCTTTCTTTTAGAGTTGTACAATTGAGTACCCAAGTCTTGAAATCTCGCAATAAGACCCATAGATTACTTGTAAAACAAGCAATCCTTTAGGGCTCCCTTTAGTACCAGTAACCATTGTAATCTTTTAGGGAGGTGTAGATTATTCACTTTACCCCTCACATTTCATTCACTATGGTGAAAATTATACTAGATAATGGTTTATAACCATTACACCTTTATACAGTAATTTTCCCATTTGTTGAGGTGATAACATTTTTCCCTCCTTAAAAATTTTGGTCCTCCAAAATTGCCCTTAGCCTAGGGTATCCATTTGTATACCTTTCTAGAATTTCGTTCTCAGTTTCCCAGGCTGCCTCTCTTTTAGAATGGTTTGACCATTGTACTTTAACCATAGGAATTAGTTTGTTTCTTAGCCTTCTGGTATCTTTAGCTAAGATAGCTATAGGTTTCTCTTCATATGTTAGGTTAGGCTCTAATTGTATGTCTTCAACTACTATAGCAAGCTTTGTATCCAATAGGCACTTCTCAAGCATACTGACATGGAAAACATTATGGACACTTGACATACTTGGTGGTAGAGCTAACCTATAAGCTACTCGGCCAACTCTATCTAATATTTTATAAGGTCCAATATGCCTTGGAGCTAGTTTACTTCTTTTTCCAAACTTGATAGTGCCTTTTGATGGTGCTACTTTGAGCCAGACTTTATCACCAACATCAAACTCCAAGTCTATTCTTCTTTTGTTCACATAAGCAGTGGTCCTTTGATTGGCTATCCTTACCCTTTCCTGTATCTTCTTGATTTTGCTTGTTGTTTCTTCAATAATCTTAAGACCCAACTCTAGCCTATCTGAGGCTTTTACCCAACAATGGGGTGTCATGTATCTTCTCCCATAAAGGGCTTCATAAGGTGTCATACCAATGGTGCCTTGATAACTATTGTTGTAAGAAAATTCCACCAAAGGTAAATGTTGGTCCCATTCTCCTTTGAAATCCAAGATAGAGCTCCCGAGCATGTCCTCAAGTTTCTGAATCACCCTTTCAGTCTATCCATCTACTTAAGGGTGGTATGCAGTGCTCATGTGGATTTTAGTTCCTAGTGCTTTGTGAAATGCACTCCAAAATCTAGCCGTAAACCTTGGATCTCTGTCTGACACTATAAAGTCTGGTACTCCATGCAACCTTACTATCTCTTTGATGTACATTTGTGCTAACTTTTCTAGTGAGTTTATGATCTTCATTAGTAAGAAGTGGGCACATTTGGTTAGCCTATCCACAATTAACCAGATTGTGTCATGCCTTAATCTGGTCATAGGCAGCCTAGTTAAGAAGTCCGTAGTGATGTGAACCCACTTTCTCACTGGAATGGGTAGAGTCTGTGGTGTTCCTGCTAGCTTTTGATGCTTTACTTTTATCCTTTGGCAAGTGGCACATTTAGAGACATATGTGGCTATGTCCTTCTTTATGTTTGGGCACCAGAAATGTGTTTTCAAGTCTTTGTACATCTATTCACTTCCAAGGTGGATATTTAGTTTACTAGTGTGAGCTTTCTCAAGTATCTCATTTCTGAGTTCTTGCTCACTAGGCACATATATTCTATCCATGAAGTGCAACAGTCATTGCTTGTAGGTAAAGGATTTATGCAAGGACCCTTTGTCTTCTCCTGGAATCTTCTTCAGATTTGGGTCTGCTTCTTGTATCTTCCTTATCTCCTCAATCCACCCAGACTGAATAGTCAACATATTCACTTGTGTGCCTTCCCACTATTGCCACTTATGCCAAAGGCATAACAAACTATTCTCCTCATTAGTATCTGCCGAAGATCCACCTTTTAGCAACCAGTGCATTTCCTACTTAAGGCATCTGCCACTAGATTACCTTTTCCTTCCGTATACTTAATGCTACAGTGATAATCTTTAATATACTACAACCATCTTCTTTGCCTCATGTTCAACTCTTTTTGAGTGAACAAGTATTTTAGGCTTTTAAGGTCAATGTATATCACGAATGAGCTTCCCATTAGGTAATGCCTCTATTGCTTTAAAGCAAAGATCACTAGCAAGCTCTAGGTCATGGGTAGGGTAATTTTTCTCTTGGGGTCTTAATTGCCTTAACCCATAAGCACTCACATTCCTTTCTTGCATTAACACACACCCTAAACCAGATCTAGATGCTCAGTATAAATGATGTAGGGCTTTCTTGGATGGAGCTTGAATCAACTTGCTCTTTAACTCCTGAAAGCTCTTTTCACATTTTTCAGTCTGCTCAAACTTTTGACGTTTCTTAGTCAATTGAGTAAAGACTAAGGCAATCATGGAGAATTTTGATACAAATCTCCTATAATAGCCTACTAATCCTAGAAAGCTTTTGATTTCTTTTATAGTCTTAGGTCTTTCCCACTTTTGCACAGCCTTAACCTTTTCACGGTTTGCTCTAAGGCCTTCTACATCAATGATGTGTCCTAGGAAAGAAACTTCCTTTAACCAGAATTGGCACTTGGAAAATTTAGCATATAGCTAATTGTCAAACAGTGTGTTGAAGATAATTCTTAAGTGATGCTCATGTTCACTTTTATCCTTGGAATACACTAGGATGTCATCAATGAACACCACTACAAACTTGTCCAAGTATGGTCTAAACACACGGTTCATTAAGTCCATGAATGCAGTAGGGGCATTAGTCAAGCTGGAGGGCATAACTGTGTACTCATAATGTCCATATCTTGCTCTGAACACTGTCTTATGTATATCCTCCTCTTTTACCCTTAATTGAAATTACCCCGATCTGAAATCAATTTTGGAGAAAATATTTGCCCCCTTGAGTTGATCAAATAGATCCTCAATCCTAGGCAGGGGATACTTGTTCTTGATGGTCATAGGATTTAGCTTTCTGTAGTTATTACACAATCTTAAAGATCCATCCTTCTTTTTCACAAAGAGAACTAAAGCTTCCCATGGTGAAACACTTGGTCTTATGAATCTTTTTTCAAATAGTTCATCAAGTTGTTTCTTGAGCTCAATCATCTCTATGATTGGCATGCTATAAGGTGGTATGGATACTGGTGTAACTCCAGGCTGTAGTTTAATCGCAAATTCAATCTCTCTTGGGGGAGGAATACTTGGCACATCTTTAGGGAAGACTTGTAGATAATCTTTCACTACAGGTATCCTACTAACTTCTTCCTCAATTTCAACATCATTCAATGTATAGTATTCATGTTCAGAAATAACAGGAATCTCATCTAATACTTCTAATTCCATGCCATGCATTTCATACACTAATTCTTTAGAATTCACTAACGCATGCACTTCAATACTAGGCAATGTGATTTCTCTTTTAGCACAATCAATCTTTATACCATACATAGCCAACCAATTCATACCCAAAACAATATCATATTGTGGAATATTGAACACTAGTAGATCAATCATAATCTTAGTCTTTCCTACTTTTAGCTCATAGTCCTTAGCTAGTCCATTCGTGAAAAGACATTGACTACCTACTATTCTTATCAATGATATGTTAAGCATGAATTCAATAGGCAATTTCATAGATTTAGCTGACTTCCGAGCCACAATGGACACTGAGGCACTAGTATCAAACAATGCACTAACAGACATACCATTTAAATAAATGTTACCTCTAAGTGCCCCTTGTTGGAGTGTTTCCCCTTTGTCAATATGGAACACTCGTCCAGCTCTCTACACTTGTGGCCTAGGTACTACTGGAGCACCTCTTGGCTGAACATCTCTGGCAGCTGACATATTAGGCCTATCCTAGCCTTGCACGTCTTGCCCTCTTCTTTGGACAAAAGGGCAGTCTTTGATCCAGTGATCCAAAGTACCACATCTGAGGCATGCTTGTGTCTCAAAGTAATATGGCTTCTTGCCATGGAATTTCTTACCTCAAGGACACCTTGGGCCAATAAACTTACTCTTGGCCTTCCCATCCATACTAGGTTTTCCAAACTTGGCAGTGTCCTTACCTTTCATTGCCTTCTGCAGTCTTCCAGCCTGGCTGGTCTCTCCTGGTCCATTAGGAAACCATTTACTTTCATACTCTTCCTGTTCCACCAGCAAAGCCTTCTTAACAGCATCATGATAGGTAATGGCATCGAGAAGCCTAACAGCTCTCTTGATATCTAGTCTCAGACCTCTGACAAGCCTCTTTGCTTTACGTTCTTCCAACCCGTGGTATTGTGGTGCATACCTCACAAGTTGGTCAAACTTGCGTTCGTATTCCAAAACGCTAAGATTGTCCTCTTTCAGTGCATCAAACTTAGCCTATTTTAGGTCTCTGATGGCATCACTTACATACTGATCTTGGAACATCCTTGTAAATTCAGACCATGTCATCTCTAGCTCATGATCAGCTCTTCTACCTCTCTGGGCAGCATAGCTATCTCAAACACTTATCCATCACATTTCTGCACTACCTACAAGATTGTAGGTAGCCAAAGATACTTTCTTTGTGGAGCTCAAATGCATCATCTCAAACATCTTCTCAATAAATCTTAGCCACTCCTCAGCTTTCTCCGGTCCAATTCTGGCATCAAATTGTGGAGGTCTTAGACCTTGACACCTCTCCAACAATTTGACATCATCAGAGCCCTCAAGATCTCCAGGTCTGTGCCTCCTAGACCAGTGTGATCCCTTATACTCTTGATGCTCTCTGGGCCTCCTTATTTCTCTCTTTTCACTAAGGTTCCTAGCTTTTGAGTGAATAGCCCTTGACACTTGGCCAACCTCAGACCTGATTCTTCTGCCTCTGGGATGTCTTTTATCCTCATCTTCTTCAAATTCTTCATCTTCATTTCTTTCAGAAGGAACATTCACTGGGTTGTTCCTAACAACTTCCCAGTTATACTCCTGTGGTAATGGTTGTGCTACTTGGACTCCTTGTTGTTGAGCTTGCAATAGCCTTACTAATTTTTCATTTATCTGGGCCAGATTTATTGGTAGTTTAACCCACACCTGTGGTACATTCATTTCAGGTGCTAAGTTTTCAACTCCCTAAACAGTTGGTTGCTAATGTGGTGTTACTTTTCCATCCACCCTTAATAGTAGAGATGGACAGTAAGAGAAGACAACAACAGTTAAAAAGTTTGAGGATGATTGAGGCAACACTTAATAGTTTGGGATGATTAAGTAGCATGGGATACAATTTAGGCACGAAGGTGAAGTTAACCCTTATATATTTTGTTTTCTTGAGATCTACCCGTTGTGCTTCTTCGCCATTAAACTGTATAATCTAGCCTATTGTTTCAATGTTTGATTCAAGGATGTTAAGGAAACTGCTTGTATGTCTGATTTAATCATTAATGGGAATAAGGGATTGAATGAAAGTCTAGACATAGGCCGATGTAAGGCCCCTAGACTAGGGTCAAACCTAGCAGTGAGACTCAAAGAACTAGTAATGCCTTTTTGGAGTTTCGGTTAGGAGGAGATTTCAATCGATCACCTAGCGAAAAGAGGCTAGTTGCCTTAAGAAAGGAGTTAGTCTAATCTAGGAGTTCTCAATGGTCCAACATAACTATAGGTCTGTTAAAACAAAATAAGAGTAGCACGATTAACGGGCCATTTGAGTCAAAGCATGATATCTTTTTATTGTTGATTGATCTAATTTGTTTCCTGTTACTTTGTTTTGTTTTATCTTGCATTAGTTAGTTTCATTTGCTACATTAGTTTAGTTCTTAGTAGTTAATTAATCAAACTTGTTAATTGAT
Source organism: Aquilaria sinensis (assembly GCA_005392925.1). Classification (NCBI taxonomy): domain Eukaryota; kingdom Viridiplantae; phylum Streptophyta; class Magnoliopsida; order Malvales; family Thymelaeaceae; genus Aquilaria; species Aquilaria sinensis. Next base: position 307,440 of record SMDT01002772.1, on the reverse strand, counting down.
CTATTATGTGAGGAACTGTCTCATTAATTGCCTAATTAATTCTTTAATAAGGCTAAATCATTCTATTGCCTAATCCAAACTCTTAATTAAGCTAGAAATCATTCATCATTTCCTCGATTTCTTGCTAAGATTTACTATGTAAATCCTAGCCAATTGCTTAGCATTTAGTTTTTACATGAGGGTTAACAAAACATTTACTTAGCTTCAAAAAACCATTTAAATTTATTGAACTAAGATACTGGTTAGGTTGGAGTTAAAACAAATATAAATAAAATTTGTGCGGTCATGTAAGAAAATATTTTAATGCTTATGAACACACAAGTATTATATCATGCCAACCTATGGATGAAAACTACGTTCATAGCAAGTAACTACTATGGCAAAACAGTATCCAAGTGTTTTCCTTATCAACCTAAGTAAGCAATGTCATGGATTGATAAGCCTAACCTGAATTAATAATCACACATGCCACGGCTGTACTAAGTTAAAGTCATTACTAGTATACCTCTCACTAGCTGCTACCACTGTGCAAAAAGTAATCAAAGCCCTAAATGGTCTATAAGCCCACCTTTGCACAAGAGAGATAAACTCAAGCAAGGAGTAGGCCGAGAAATTTGTTCTCAACAACTTTGTTGTAAAAGGAAAATAAGTTTAGAGTTAAACTTTGATAATAAGACAGGCAATATATGAAAAATAAACATATAGTATATGCAAAATGTACTTATGAGAAACAAAAAAAAAGTAGCAAATAATCAGTGTGGATTATTTAGCTCCTGCACAACGTTATCTGCACATTAACAATAAGGGTAAGCATATAAAATACTTTGCAAGCCAATCTAAAACAAAAAATCATAGCAATGTCACACATAATGGACCATATGAACACATTACGATACATATATGAACCTTGCCCATAATCTATAAGAGCATGCCTTGAGCTTTTATGGCGTGGAGTATTATATAATTGATGTCCGGCGGCATCCTCGCTGTATGATATGTTGACCTGAAGGAGAGACTTCCGGCATGAGGGTGCCTAAAGGAGAGGCTTCGGGCGTGAGGGTGCCTGAAATGCTCAAAAGAACAAGGGTTAGGAGCTCCCCAGAATGTGTTTCCAGGGGAGGAGCCTCCGACGCCCAAGTCAATGTTTGGCAAGTAAGGAGAAGAAAGTGGAGAGTAAAAGAGTAGAGAGAGTTCTATGTCCTGCTTACCAAGGTTACTCCCAGGTATTTATAGGAGGGCATAGGAAGGAGGCCGTTTGACACAACCCACTTAGATCATTACACGTGTTTGGTCGGATGTGATCCGTACCTCCGTAGATGGGTATCTCCTGCTAGCCCTTAGCTTGTTCTGGCCAGAGGTCAGGGCTATGTGGGAGGCCTTCGTGTCAGGGGCATGTGCAGGGTCCCTGCGTTAGAGGCTCCTTAACCATTTTTGTCGTGTCTCCATGAGACCCCTTTGGCATATAAGACTTCTCCGGAATAGGAGGTCTCCTTTGGGCTGATATCATGACTAAGGGCTATTGGGGGAAGCCCTTCGGCAGAGTGGGGCATCTTCGGGAGATGTACTAACATCATGAGGATGGGGAATTGCTCCTCCAAGGTCAGTAGGTTCAAAAAATCTGAGGTGGTAAAAGATACCCTTCCCCGAAGTTGGTTGTGTCACCGTTCCAAGGGTGGTGAGGCCCCCATTTTCCCTGAGGTTGGTCACTTGTACTTTCTGAGGGTGGTGCTCATCAAATTTCCCTCTCGGAAAGCCGAAGTTGCATCTTCGGTACTCAAACTTTTGCAAGTGTATTGTGGGACTTATGGTAGATGATTGATGTCCCAGCAAACATTAGCTAAATTTTTGACCAAGGTTACCTTCTTCAGTGAAGGTTCCTCTTTGACTTAGAACACTTCTTCTAACCGAGGTAGTAGTATCTATTTTTTAGAAGAGCTTTTGGCATTCCCCAAGGTTACTTTTTCATCCGAAGTGTATACTTGTCTCTTGGGTTTTTTATTGCTTGCCAGTGAATTGTCACATCTTCTAGACAGATAGGCACGTCTCCTCAGGAAAGAATCGCCTAGGTCTGGTAGCTGTTAGGAGGCGTGCCCTCGTTTCTCGCATCGGGTGTCACATGTCACCTGGTGACTGGCGAACAGTCACATCCGTTACGTCAGTCGCGGTTCTTCACCTTCGAAGGCTCATTATGGCGGCACTTAGCCTGCTTCCTTCGGCCTGTATAAACCCTTCCTCCCCAGTTTTTTCAAACTTTTGGTCTTTTGCTATCTTTTGCTCTCGAATTTTCCTCCTTTCTTTTCTAGCGACGGTGATAGCAGCGGAGCGATTTCCAGCATTACGTGCGGTGTCTTGTGATGTCCTTTCCTTGTTCTGAGCTAGGTGGGTCTTCTTTCCGAATTCATTCATTGGTATTTTTTTTCTCCCCCATTCTTTTTCACCTTCCCGAGGTTAGACTTCCTTTTCCCAAGCATGTCTACTCCAATCCCGCTTATGTCTGTTCAACCTATCCCCGAAAGTTGGCTTCCCCTTAACTCTCATCCAAGTTGTGCTACTCCGGAGAAGTTAGAGAAGTGGACAGCTAAATTCTTTCTCCCCTCTTACGCTGTTACTAGGCTACCTAGTCCTGGTATGCCTAGTTACATGAATCAATCGAACGAGGTTACTATCTTTCGGGCCCAGCTGAAGGCCAGACTTCAGTATCCTTCACCGAAGATGGTTTGCTAGTTCTGCCAATTCCATGGCATAGCCGTAAATCAACTTCCTCCAAACTCCTATTCTTACTTCAACGCCTTCCTCTACATGTGTGGGGTCTTCAAGATAGAGCCTCACTTCATCTTCTTCATGCAATATTACAAACTCCACCCTGTCTTGAACGGTACATTTTACTTCTTGCTTCCTCGGGGATCTGGGAGCAGGAAGTACACGTTCACCTTCGGGATGAAGGATAGCTGGCGAGGGTGGCAAAAGAAGCTTTTCTTTCTGAAGGTCGCTGAGCAATGGAAGCATGTTCCCACCAAATGGGCTAGGGGGACTTTGGATATAGACGTAGTAGATCCCCAAAAAGCTGCTAACCTTAGAGTTAGAAGCCTTGTTTGAGGAATTCGACAGCCGCATTCGGACTGTCACAGACTGGGATCCTAAGGTCCCTCCAAGTTCTTTGTACCCCTTTCCGATTAGATGGAACCTCATGACCGAAGAGGTCCTTCGGGAGCTAGGGATGATCAAGGAACATGTTACCGACCTCAACATGTCGAAGCCTTTTTTCAAAGGGAAGAAGGCGTGGTTGGTAATGCTCCTTCAGGGCGAACTCACGTATTAGGCCCTTCAAGAGAGTAAGCTGCTTCCAAAAATTTTCATATATCTCTTTCTGTACTTACACTGATGTTATTCTTTTTGCAGAGATGGGCGACAAATCTGCTGCCTTCTACAAGTCTCTCTTCGTCGGTCAAGCCAAGAAGGGAGAACAGCAGAGAATGAAAGCAATGGCAAAGAAGAAGAAGGCACCCGGGGGACCATCTTCGGCCCCAAGGTCGAAGAAGATTAAGGAGGACCTCCTTCCCCCGCCCCCAAGGATGAAGTGGGGGCTATGGATCAGACCCCTGTTTGGGCGAACCCACCTTCAGAGCCCGCCATCTGTTCAACTCCTTGAGTCCAAATACTGTAGCGGAGACCTTGGGAACCTCGGTTGGTAGGTTTTCGGCTGAGGAGCTTGAAAAGCGCCGAAGGAGGAAAGGCAAACACATTCCCGCTGAGGTGCTTCAGGTCAGTGACTCCGAGGGCGATGACACCGAGCTTCCAACAGGTTTGTCCTTTAGCCATTTTTCTATGAGTTTAGGAATTTTTGGTATTTTAGACCTTATAGATCAGTGGCTAAGGGATAATGTACTGATGGAACTTCAGCGTGATTTTGTAGGTGAAGCAGTGTAGGCTCCCTAGGTGGAAGATCACGCCCGGAAGAGGGCCCTTCAAGATGCCAAAATCTCGAAGGGGAAGGTCTGATGGAGCCCTTCTGGACCTTCACGGAGGACATGAACTTGTTCTCCAAGGATAGCCAGTAGATGGCTCTTCAGATGCTCATGGATGTCATCACACATGCCACTTTTCAGTCCCTGACTGAAGAGTGTCCGAACGAGGAGACCCTCGTCACGAGGATAACTGAGCAGGCTGCCTAGGTAAACCCGTACCCTCTAGTACTTAGGAAATTTCTTTGCTGTTGTTGTGCTTTGTTCCTCATTTAGGATCTTTCCTTTTGCAGCTCTTGGCATATACTGGGTACTTCAGAGCTTGGGCGGCCAAACAATCGTCGGTCCGAAGTCGGTCTGAGGAGTCCTTGGCAAAAGCCAAGGAACTATTGGCTAGCTCAGTCGTCAAGTATGGCGAGCTCAATAAAATAGCCAAGGAGGATCTGGCTAACCTTCAGGAGGAGATGGTCAAAAGCCAAGGGGAACTCATACAAGACTTCTCCGCGAAGATGTCAGACCTTGGCATGAAGGTGATAGCTTTGGCCTCGGCCAATAAGGTTCTTGAAAATGAGAAGGAGGATGTTGCTGCCAAAGTGGTGAAGGCATTCAACCGTAACTCCAAGCTTCAGGCCGAGGTCGATAAGCTAAATAAGGAGGGAAAGAAAAAGAAGAACAAGTTGGAGAGGGAGGTCACGCCTAAAGTAGCTGCTACCGAAAGAGATTCCAAATGCGAAGATGCAGAAGATGCTGAGGAGTCGGCGAATGCCCAGGACCTCAAATAGGCCTCATTTTTCTCTTTTTTCTCCTTTTTCTTTTGTAATCCATCCTTTGTACTTTATCCCTGTATTAATGAAGTCTCTCTTTTCTTCAATTAATGAAGTCTCTTTTCTTCAAAATTTTGGCTAAGTCCTCAATGGACTGTCTTCGGGCTCAAAGGGTGTCATGACCATGTTTGGTCAATACCCCTCTGGAAAACATTATCCTCTACGGCATTTAACCTTAGTCCAAATCCGTCAAGTGCCTTTTACGTCGATCACGTTCGATTAACGTCTTTCGGGCAAAGTTGCCCTTCGGTCATACCCTTATTTGGACAACCACTTTCGTCGTATTTGGCATCTTTTCATTTTTGAAAATTTTTCTAAGTTCTAGTCATGCATTTTTAGAAAATACTCCCCTTCGGCAACCGCGTTTGCTCGAAGGAGGGATTCATCTTTGGAAGTAACCATCTTTGGTCATACCTCCTCGATGTTTTTGCATGACTTTTTACTTGAAAATTTTTCTAAGTGTGCACTTAGCCGCTTTTTGGGGATGAGCAACTATGCTCAGTTGACCATCTTCGGTGCAACTTAACCTACGTCGCAGTTTTCTCTTTCTTAACAACAATGTTCGGTTGATGATGGCTAACCATTTTCACGAGTTTACCCCTTCGGTGTGACCATGTTCAGTCTTCCACCTCAGAATCAGGCATTTTTTATTTTCTCGTTTGAAAGTGAACATGTTCGGTCAAATATGCCTTTGATAAAAAATGGAAATAGTTTCACACAGGCATTTTCAGAACAGACCTCATTCAGTTTTTTCACCATGTTCAGTCGGTCACCCTTGGGGAGAATTGTACAATTTTTCCTTAGAAATTTCTAAGCATAGAATTTTTTTGAGGAATATGAATGCCATGTATTTTTCAATTCTCTACCTTCAGTGTCATCGAGCTTGTAGACTCCAGGACGAATTTCCTCAAGGACCAAATAGGGTTTATCCCAGTTCGCCCGAAGTACTCCGTGAGATGGTCTTTGGGGTTCGAACTCGGCATTTAGGAGGACGAGATCCCCCTTTTTAATTCCTTTTCACTTTACATGCAGGTTGGTAGTGACAGCTATTCTCTGCTGGAAAGCTTTTCTTCTGAGCTCGGCCATTTCTCTGTGCTCATCAATGAGGTCCAACTTGGTTCTCAAACCGAGGTTGTTCCCTTTTTCGTCGAACACCTGTATCCTTATCGATGGTTGTATAACCTTGATAGGAATAATGGCCTCTAAACCGAACATAAGTAAGAAGGCTATTTCACCTGTGGCTTTCCTCAGAGTGATTCGGTAGCTCCACAACACGCTCAGAAGCTCTCCTGGCCATTTTCCATTTGCTTCCTTCAACCTTTTCTTCAGGCCATCCTTTATTGTTTTGTTGGACACTTCAACTTGTCCATTGCTCTGAGGGTGGGCCACTGGAGCGAAATGCAAATTTGTGTCGAGGTTGACTATGAATTCTTAGAAACCTTTATTGGTAAACTGGGAACCATTATCGGCTACTCCGAGGGTAGTCTCTTGATAGGTGCGTGTCTTTGGCAATTGTTGCACTTCTGGACGAACTGCCTTGCGTCCTTCTTCAGAGTAGGCCAGAAATATCCTTGCCGGAGGAGGACCTCAACAAGGGCATCAATTCCTATGTGCGAACCACAAGCTCCCTCATGGACTTCTTTAAGGATTACTTCAACATCCTCTTCACTCATATGCCTCTGTAATGGAGTTGCATACCCTTGCCGGCACAGCTCCTCCCAAATCAGGAACTATCTTCTTGAACGCTTTCGCACTTTGGCTGTTTCAAAAGGGTCCTCGGAAGTTCTGAGGTTGAGAGGTATTTTTTAATAGGGTCCTTCCATCCTTGCGCCGAGGTTGTTATGCACATTACTGCTATACTCGGCTGATGCAGTACCCCAGTAGACTCTTTTGATTTGGCTAGAGTGTTGGTCTCCATATTATCTCGTCGACGTACATTTTCTATATGCACCGTGTCGAACTGCTAGATGAGCTTTCTGACGAGGTCATGGTACTTTTCCAAGGTTGGGTCATTTGTGCCACAGTCTCCTGCCATCTGCCAGACTACTAACTGGGAATCGCTGTGGTCCTTGAGATTTCTCACACCAACTCTTTTTGCTAGGCCCAAGCCTGCTATGAGGGCTTCGTATTCGGCGGCATTGTTGGTGACGTTGAATCTGAATTTGATGGCCTTTATGGCTTCCATACCTTCGGGACCATGAAGGATCACTCCGGCTCCATGATGTTCAGAACCAGAGGCTCAATCAACAAATAGTTTCCACTCAGGTTCATTCTTCTCAAGGTCCCCCGGGGTATCCTCAACTCTTGGGACTTCAGCGATGAAGTCTGCCAGTGCTTGGGCCTTTATTGCCCTTCTCATGTCATCCCGTAGAGGTAGGTTACTTCGGACTGTGATAGGGTGTCCTTAGAAGCAAGGTCGCAACCTTCTACTTGCTAATACTAAGGCATAGATGGCTTTCTGTAGAAGAGGGCACCTAACTTCAGTGCCATGTAGGGATTATTCACATAGTACACTGGCCACTGCCTTCCTCCCTCTTCTTTTACAAGCACCGAACTCACCACCTTTTCACGGATAGCGAGGTAAAGGATGAGAGGTTCTCTTTCTTTCAGCTGCCGAAATGTCGGTAGACGAGTTAGGTAGCTTTTGAGCTCATCCCAGGCTTTTTGGCAGTCTTCAGTCTAAGGATGTTCCTTGGAGCCGAAGGTACCTTCACTTTTTGCTGCTTTGGTGAGCACTTTGAAGAACAGTCGACACTGATCCCCACATCTAGAGATGAATCTACTGAGGGAAGTGATTCTTCCAATCAACCTTTGCACGTCCTTGATTGTTGTAGGAGTTCGGAATCCTATCAGGGCCTTAACTTTTTCTGGATTGGCGTCGATACCTTTTTCCGATACCATGAATCCAAGGAACTTGCCCGCATTCACACCGGACACACATTTCTTCGGGTTGAGACAGAATTCGAATTCTCGAAGTCGGTGGGGTGTTTCCTTTGAATCTAAGATATGACTACTAGGCAATTTGTTCTTAACTATCATATCATCGACATATACTTCCATATTCCTCCTGATTTGGGTGTCAAACACCCGGTTCATCAGCCTTTGGTATGTGCCCCCCGCATTCTTCAAACCAAAGGGCATTCTGACATAATAGTAGGTCCTGACTTCGGTGATGAAGGCGGTTTTCTCCTCATCTTCGAGATCCATCCGAATTTGGTGGTATCCACTGAAAGCGTCGAGGAAGCTGAACAGACCGTATTTGGCGGTGGAGTCCACCAATTGATTTATCGGTGGCAACGGATACGAATCCTTAGGACAAGCATCATTTATGTTTTGAAAATCGATGCACATTCGGAGTTTATTACTCCCTTCTTTCATAGCAATGACAACATTGCTAAGCCATTCGGGGTACTTGACCTCTCTTTTTACACTTGCTTCCATTAAACGTTGGACTTTGGTCTTGATAAAGTTGTTCTTATGCGCCAAGAGGCTTTGCTTTTTTTGTCGAATAGGCTTCACCTTTGGGCGCACTTTAAGGCTATGTTGGATTATGTGAGGGTCTACCCCAGGTATCTTCTTCGAAGAGTAAGCAAACAGGTCTTTGTTCATTAACAGAAAAGATACAAGCTTTTCCTTGTCACCTTCGGCCGGTTGTTTTGCCACTCGGGTACTTCGGCCTTGGACAAGTTCTACATCTTCTGTCTCTATTTTTTCAAGGTCTCCTATTTCTTCCCCCCTTGCCTCTTCTCCGAGCATGGTCTTTTCTCCCAAAGTTTGTGCATGGATCTTCATTGGGCCTTGTCTTGCTTTCACAAAGGCCTTCCTCACTTCGGCTTGGTCAATGAACATCCCAACGTCCCCGTCCTTCATTGTGAAGGTGACAATTAGGTACTTCATGTCTGGACAGATGTGGAGATTCCCCTGCGTCTGCCTCCTCAGGATGGCATTGTATGACAAAGGGACATCTATGACGATGAACCTTGTCATTGTGGAAGCGAAGAGCTCTTTCTTGCTATAAACCGTGGTTCCTTTTAACATCAAAGGTAGGTCGATCCATCTGAGGACAGGGAGTTCGGACGGACCTGCCCCGAAGGTAGGGGAGGTAACAGGTTTGAGATCGCTTTTTGAGATACCCAAGTTCAGCATGAGGTGCAAGAATAGTATGTCGGCATTGGAGCCATCATTGATGAGCACTCTTTTGATGTCCTAACTCCCTATCCTTGCCATGATTAGGAGGGGATCATCATGAGGGAATTTCACGGTAGACCCATCTTTCCAAATGAGCTTGTTCGATGGGCTCCCGAACTCCATCATTGAGATTTCACGAACTTTCCTTTTCCTCTCGGCCGAATGTATCCCAGTAGTGATTGTTTGAATCACTCTAGCCAGAGGTGGTGGGTGCTTTCTAGGACTTCGATTCTGACGTCGGTTAGAATCGTAGTCCTTATCTTCTGGTTTTCTTTCCTCCTCCCTCCTCCCCTTCGAACAAGGCATGCGTAAGTAATGCCAAAGTTGGCCGTGCTTTAATAGAGGCTCGATGTACTTCCTCAGCTGGAAGCAATCCTCAGTATCATGCCCATGGTCCCAATGGAACTGGTAGAACTTCTTCATGTTTTTCTTTTCTTTTCGAGGTCATGGCCTTCGGACGTTGAATAGGGCTCCCTTGCCTTTCCATGGCCAGCAGTATGTTTGTTCTGGTGGTGTTCAGGGGGGTGAATGTCATTGGCTTCTTGCCCCTTTACTTCTAAGGTCTACCTCTAGCCTTTACTGGATAGAGAGGTTGATGGCTTGGATCCTCGGACCAAACATGGTCAGACTTCGGCCCTCCCATCCTTAATTCCTCAGGTGTCATGTGTTGTTCCGCCCTTCGGTAGAATTCTCCGAGGGTGTTCAGGGGGGTCTTTGGAGAACTCGTACAAAAGTTGTGAGTCCTTCCGAAGTCCCATGATCATTGTGAGGATATGGATTTTGGGGTGGAAGTCCGGAACACTCAGGGCTTCCTGATTGAACCTCTTGACATAGTTGCGAATGGTTTCCCTATTCCTTTGCGCTATGTCGAACATTTGGACAGAAATCTTCACCGTCGGCCTACTTCTGATGAACTGCTGAATGAATGTAGTGGACAACTTCTGGAAACCCGCTATGGTTCTGCGGGCCAGGGAGTTATACCATGCAGTCACCGGCCTTGAGAGGGTGACCTCAAAGCACTTGCAGAGGGTGGCATTATCAGCAACATGCTACGTCTATTCTTCGTGAGGTGGGCATGAGGATCACTACGCCCGTCATATGTTTCCAAGCTTGGTAAATGGAAGTCACTTGGCATGGGTGCCTCTAGTACTGTGCGGATGAAGGGTGACTCTTCTCCGGTGAAGGTCTCCGGCAGCCTTGACCAGACAGGCTTCCGAGAAACCTGCCTCCCTACTTTTTCCAACCTTTCTAGGATCTTCTCCATCAAGGAGGTAGTATTGGTTTCTCCTCATTGCTTGGTGACCTCTGGCAATGGAGAGCAACGTCTCCTTTTTGGGAAGTAACTTCATCGGCGTGGGGATTGTGACCTCTCATCCGGTGATGAACTCTGCCGGCGGGAAGTTTTGGGTGCTTTTGACCCTGTTTCTCCAACACAACGACCTCTGGTGGGTACGTCCTCTGTTGAGGACTCATCGCAGAAGTCCCCAATTCCTGAACTCCGGTGAGTTGATTTAGGAGTTTTCTCTTCGCCAGCAGCTGGTGAAGAGGCCCTTTGGACCGAAGGTGGTTGAGACCACCTTTGGTCAAGCTGTTGTGTGATCTCAGCCACAATAGAGCACTGGAAATCATACAGGAAGCCCCTCATGATCGTCAGAGGATGCTCGTCCTCGGGCAAAGAATTCCTTATGGCGGGTTGTTTAGTAACCGATTGAGTTTCCAACACGGACGTGGACTTTGGGAGTCTTTTGTCCTTAGAACATCGGGTCTCAACGACGGTGGCCTGGGAGTGAGTTCCTATAGACGGTGCCAAATGATGCCCGGTGGCATCCTCGTTGTATGACATGCTGACCCGGAGGAGAGACTTCCGGCGTGAGGGTGCCTGAAATGCTCAAAAGAACAAGGGTTAGGAGCTCCCTGGAATGTGTTTCTGGGGGAGGAGACTCCGATGCCCAAGTCAGTGTTTGGTAAGTAAGAAGCAAAGAGTGGAGAGTAAAAGAGTAGAGAGAGTTCTGTGTCCTGCTTACCAAGGTTACTCCCAGGTATTTATAGGACGGCATAGGAAGGAGGCCATTTGACACAACCCACTTAGATCATGACACGTGTTCAGTCGGATGCTATCCGTAGCTCCGTAGACAGGTATCTTCTGCTAGCCCTTAGCCTATTCTGGCCAGAGGTTAGGGCCGTGTGGGAGGTCTTCGTGTCAGGGGCATGTCCGAGGTCCCTGCATCAGAGGCTCCTTAACCGTTTTTGTCGTGTCTCTATGAGACCCCTTCGGCGTATAAGGCTTCTCTAGAATAGAAGGTCCCCCTTGGGCCAATATCACGACCGAGGGCTGCTGGGGGAAGCTCTTCGGCAGAGTGGGGCACCTTTGGGAGACGTTCTAACTTGCCGAGGATGGGGAATTACTCCTCTGAGGTCAATAGGTTCATAAAATTCAAGGGTGGTAAAAGACACCCTTCCCTGAAGTTGGTCGTGGTACCGTTCCGAGAGTGGTGAGGGCCCCCCTTCCCCAAGGTTGGTCACTTGTACTTTCCGAGGGTGGTGCTCATCAAACTGATTTAGGAGTTCTCCAAGGGTAATAGCCCTTTGGCTATCAATAATGATCATTATTTTATGCTCCTTTTTGTACATGACTCCCCATGTTACCACTTTGAGTGTTTAAATACAGTGATCAATTTTAGTGAGCTCAAGCCCTAGGCAATGCATGTCTTGTAGGCCAAGCAGAACATGTGCACTATGTTTACCTAAGTGGCCCTCTTGGTCATTGTGCAAAGATGTGTATATTGGCCCAACCATCACACACATATTCACATACAATTTCATCTTGAAATAATGATGATAGTGAAATTCTTTATTCCTAGCCAATATATAATTTGAGTAAAATCCCCAAGTGTATGTACAATCATATGCACACATGATACTATTGGTGCGCATTTTTTTTGTGTCTAAACTTTCACACCGTGTCCAACTCAAATTCTACCCTCCTATTCCCTAAAGGTTTTAAATCCTTTAATACCTTTAAACTTCATAGGGAAATAAGTTTTGAGACATTAAATCCATCTAACTTTGCAATCATCAATTTTACACTTAACTGGGTAGAAAAGACCATATGAACAGTACACAGCAAAATCAACCAACTTTGACAGGCCATAACTCTTGCTATAGGGCATCAAATCTAGTGATTCAAAATTCAAGTTATTCATCTTGAAGTGCTATAAGTGTGGTCAAAATTTCATAAACAAATTATTTATGTACAAAAGGTTATGGCAGATAGAGTACAGCGTACCAAATTTTAGTCACTATTGACCATTATGCCCATATAAAATATCGTAATATTCATACACTTCATTTCTAGGTACAAAACCCAATTGGTAGTGTCCATAAATGTCTTATATACCTGGGAAAACCATTCACATGAATTTACAATCCTTTTAAGCATCATTCATAAAAATTCCATCAAGACAGCCCATAAACACCTTAGGGACAGCATTCTATACACACTTCAAACCACACTCCATTGATCCATATATCCTCCTCACACTACACAGACAACATACCCAACTCATTTGCATGCATTTATGCACCAAATACATGACAATAACTTAGTTAATATGTACACTAAGCTCCTTGGAGAACTTCAAAAGCACTAAGCACTCCAGAAACTTGAAGGGACCAGCTGCTGCATAAGGCAGAAAGTACCATTACTAAAAATAGCTAATGTGCTCCAAAAATAATGAAACTTTCAGTTTACAAGTAAACATATGGAAGTTAATATACCTAAAATTTCACATAAAAATTCAATCGACAGCTATTACTTTGAATGCTCTCTTTCAGGAGCTCCTAAAATGGACACAAAAGAGGTAAGTCTCTTTCAAGAAACTTAGCAAGGGCTTATCATTAGAAACTTGAATTCCCAGAAACATACTTGAAATCCAAAGACATAAAAAAAAAAAAAAGCACATATACAAAAATATAGCAATCTTGCATAAACAAATAGAACAAAATCAAATACAATGCTGGCAGCAATACATCATTAGGGTTAGTCCATAAACAATCAAATAAACAATATGTAATCACTATGGCAGCCCTCCTCAAGCTAATGCTTGGTATTATGAGGTTAATTGGTCTTAGTTAGTCCTAACTTGGGCTCTAGAAACCCCTGTAAACACTGCCATCTTAGTGCATGAAAAACAGTAAGGCTGGAACCTTATTCATGCACTCCCCCTTAACCCATACTTGGTTCCTTGAGCTTTTTGCTCTCTTCCAAGCATGGTCTTAACATCATGGATGCTTGATCATCATCTTAAGACAGTAAGAAATGGTGAAACATGAAGATAAAACCCTTACCTGAGCTGTAAAGGCTGAAATCTTCAAGAGATACACAATAAACCCAAAAGCTAGGGTTTTTTTCTTTCTTGTTGCATCCGTTTGCGTTCCTTTATGATTTCTTGGGAGATTGAGCTATGGTGGATATGGAAGCTTATGAAGGAGCTAAGGAATAGGTTGTGCTTGGTGGGAGACAAAAATGGGCAAGAAATGGCAAGAAATCAAGATATTCTAGTTGACTTGATTAGTTTAACCTTAACCTTCACTTAGGTCACTATAAGTATGTCTTAAGCAAAGAATTTTTGGCTAATCTTTAGCCCACATTTTTTACCTAAGAACCTAGAAATAAAAGGTTGGGATAATGCTAGAAATGGCCACCTTTGAATCTTGTCAAAATCATCCCATCCTTAAGTTATTTTTGTGAACAATTGTGCACCTAGTTGTCCTATGTTCTTAAATAATAGCTTTGTTTCCTTTATGCAATGCAGCCTCCAAAAATTGGTTCAATACCATTAAAATCCTTATGAAATCTCTCTTTTAGAGTTGTACAATTAAGTACCCAAGTCTTGAAATCTTACAATAAGACCCATAGATTACTTGTAAAACAAGCAATCCTTTAAGGCTCCCTTTAGTACCAAGTAACCATTGCAATATTTTAGGGAGGTGTAGATTATTCACTTTACCCCTCACATTGCATTCACTATGGTGAAATTATGCTATATAATGGTTTATAACCATTATGCCTTTATACTATAATTTTCCCATTTGTTGAGGTAGTAACACGCCATATTTCTCATACAAGCAAACAAACAAACAAACATACAAACAAAAACACTCGTTGGTCCATTTTTGCGCTTGAGCATGCATCCTTACATTCGCCCTTGAACATGCCAGCTTCCACTAGCTCAAAAATTCCCTTACTGTATGTAGCATGGTTTGACCTTTTTTTTTTTGTGTGGCTAATAATGCCCACAAATGTGTCTTGCCCCCCCAAGGCCTTTTGGCCCAACAGGCTCGTGTATGACTACTTGTGGCCCAAGTCTTTTGATGGGCATAAGGATTGTTCTGGTCATAGGGCTTTGCATTGATCTCACCCTTGATCGTCATGCTAAAAGCACATCCCACGGCCTTTACAAAGCCAAGGCATGGATGGCACCACATATTGCCAAAACTAAAAGCTAGGTTTAGCCTTAGTGCCACATGAGCCCTCTTTGGCTTTATTGTTCACCCCGTGCCCTTTTTTCCCTTGCTTGCACCAAGATAAAACATAGGCAAACCTTCTCAAAGATAGAAGGGCTAGAACACCTTACCCAAAAACCTTTTTCCCATTGCAAGTGCTAGATCTGCCACACACAGTATATAGTCCATTTTATCAAAACAAAATAGCCATATTAACACATATTTCCAAAGCCTACACATAGCTCAACCAAGGTTTAACTAGTCCCACAAACTCATTTTTACCATGAGAAAAAAAACCAAACCAAAAATCCCTTTATCTAGAGCTTTATGGTCTTTATGTACCTTTACGCCTTAACCTCTATGGAAATGAAACCACAATGAGTCTAAGGGCTAGAAATCTTTAAGTAAAGCTCATGATGGACAAGATAAATTCAATATCGCTCAAAACTGAGCTCACTCTAGGGTGAAATTTGTCCTTCCTTTGCTTCCTATGCTACCATGAACACTTCCTCACTTAAGAGCTCTTATCTCCAATTTTTCTTGGAATTTTTAGTATTTTCTTAATGGTTCAAGGTTAGGATGAAATGGAGAGAATAATGAGAAAATGAAAGATTTTTTCCACTGGAAGGTGTAGAGTTTGATTGGAAAAAAAGAAAAAAGAAGAAACAGCGATGAGAGTTATAGTTAAAAGGTTAGGGCTTTTGCATGGCTAGTGGGGGTTTAGGTTAATTAACTAAGAAAAAAGGTTGCTCTTCCATGTTTTTTAACTTTATTTCCTACGTCATTAGCACGTTGCCTCCCTCCCATGAGTGCACAAGGGTTAGATGGGTGAAAATGTGCTTAAACCCTCGGATAAAAGGATGCCACCTTTATAAAATTCTCAACAATGTCTTCATTTGAACTTTGAATCTTAGTTTTTCTTCTATCCACTTCCAACCATCTATTTTCATACCATTGAATAGGTTTGACTCTAGTTTACTAGGTTTGAATTGGGTTTGACTAGGTTTGAAAAAGAAAATTATCAAAATGCCCTCCTTATCTTCTCTTACAAGAAAAGTCTCAAACATGGTCAATTCAACTCAAAACTTTGCCAAAACTCACCAAATGTTTTCAAACACCATTTTACTACCTTGTCAAATCCATTTTCGTCAAGTTTGAACTTAATATTACCATTTTCCTCTTCATTGTTTCCTTAGCAAGAAAATGCCAATCATTGGTCAAATTTAGTTGAAAATTCATAGAGATGTTCATTTCACTTCTAAAAACTCAATTCCATAGTTCTTGGTCACATTTTAACCTATGACCTGCCAAATTACCATTTCACTCCTAGTTGCTCTCATGGCTAATCATATTAGGATTTTTATTCTTATGGGCTCCAAGGACTACCAAGGCTTATGTGTTAACCTAATCTAACTTGCAAGTGAAATTAAGTAAATAGCGGTGTAATTATTTAGATTAATCACCTAATAAGTGGAGGGTTCCCACATCTTCCCTCTCTTTAGATAATTGGTCCTCCAATTCTCACTTTAACTCTAAGAGCAACATGGACTATTGAGTCTCCATATCCTGCCCAGTCGCCCTCATGGCCTCGTCCTCTAAATGATTGGACCACTAGACCTTGAACATTGGAATCCACTTGGTCTTTAGCTTCTTGACTTGTCAATCAAGGAATCTAGTTGGATGTTCTGTATAGGTCAAGTCATAACCCACTTACTCGATAGGAGCGGTTATCACCTACTGCCCATCAGGTCCATTGCATTTATTCAACACACTAAAATGGAATGCCTAATGTATGTGAGCCAGGCTCGGCAACACCCATCTATAGGCATATTATTCCTTTCATGGGTGAGACCTTGAAGAATACCATGTCAGCTACTTCAAGGTTGAATTCACACTACTTGATATTGGCATGTGCCTACTGCCTATCAGTAGCTGCCCTTAGTCAGGCTTGAATTTGCATAATCTTGGTTGTGGTCTACTCCACAACCTGTGGTGCCACTTGGTCCACAGCTGCCTTGTTGGCCCAACAATGTGGTGTCATGCATCACTAACCCTATAAAGCTTTAAATAAAGCCATTTGAATTAATGCCTGTTAACTATTGGCATAGGCAAATTCAATGAGTGAAAGATGGTCATCCCAATCTTTACTAAAATCCAAGGCACAACTCTACATCATCCATTTAGGGCCTGGATTATCCTTTGCAATTGTCTATCTGTCTAGAGGTGATAAGCAATACTCATACTCAAGTATACCTTTGACCCCATTGCTTGTTGAAAGACATTCCAAAACCTAGAGGCAATCCATGGATCTTGATCAGATATGATCAAATCGGGCACACCATGAGGTCTAACAATTTTTTTTATATACAGGTTTGCCAACCATTCTAGTGGATAAGTGATCTTAATTGGTAGAAAGTAGGCACTCTTAGTCAGGCTATCCATTATGATGCATTTGGTGTCATGTTGTTTCCTCGTACTTGGCAAACCTATGAAGAAATCCATAGTGGTTGCGCCCTACTTCCTCTCTAGAAAGGGTAGGCATTGTAAGGTACCACCTGGCTTCTTGTGTTCTGCTTGAACCACCTAACAGGTAACGCACTTAGCCACATCATCGTTAATATCAACCTTGAACCTCGGCCACCAAAAATGAGTTCTCTGGCCATAATACATTTTTATGACCTTGGGATGAATTATAGGGGGCCACTATGTGCCTTTTGGAGTAGTTGCTCCTTCAACCGATTAACATTAGGCACATGAAGTGTTTTCTCTAGGTATAATAAACCATCATACCCTTTTTTTATGGTTCCATGCCTGGCCTCCCCTGAAACTTCATGCATCCCAAGGTTTAACCGTTGGGCCTTTCAGACCTATCTAGCCAACCCTATTGAATTCATGACTCCAAGACTTAGTTTGTCTCCTACCTGGACCAATACCCATGTAGGTCGATGAAACTCACACCTTAGGATCTCTCTCCTTTCGGCTGAGGGCATCAACCACCACATTGCCCATTCCAAGTATACAGTCAATGGCATAGTCATAATCGTTAACATACTGTATCCACCTCATTTGCATCATGTTCAAATCTTTCTATGTGAATAGGTACTTAAGGCTCCTATGATCTATATATATCTGAAAGGATCATCCTCATAGAAAACACCTCTAGAGTTTTAAGGCAAAGACTACAGCTACTACTTCCAACTTAGGTGTGGGTCAATTTAGCACATTTGGCCTTAATTATCTTGTACCATAGGCAACTACTTCCCTATCTTGCATCATCACAAAACCTAAGCCTGATCTTGATGCATCTGTATAGATAACATCAGTTTTGCTTGGGTCTAGTACTATCAAGATTGATGTAGTGGTCAGCCTTTGTTTGAGTTCCTAGAAAGCTACCTCACACTTGTTTATCTAAAAAAACTCTTGTGGCTGCTTGGTCAAGGTAGTTAATGGATTAGCTATTTCGGAGAATCCCTTAATGAATCTATGATAATAGCTCAACAAATCAAGAAAGCTCCTAACCTTGGTTAGGTTAGTGAGTTGTTTCCATTCCATCATAGCTTGTACCTTCTCTTGTTCCACACTTATGCCTTTGTCATTGATCATATGGCCATGGAAGGGTATCTCCTTTTCCTAGAATTGACACTTAGATAGTTTTTCATAGTACTAAATATCCTTGAGTAGTTGGAAGACCATCTTAAGATGTTCTGCGTGCTAAGCAGGAATCGGGGAGTTTATAAGTGTATCATCGGTGAAAAATTCCACAAATTTATTCAAATGAGGCATAAATATCCTATTCATGGCCTCTGTAAATATCTTAAATGCATTGCTTACCTAACCGGCCTCACTGTATACTCAAATTGAGCAAACCGTGTTTGGAAAGCGGTTTTGTGTAGGTCCTACTCCTTGACCTTAATATGAAAGTAACCATTTCTCAGATCAATCTTTCAGAATATCTTGGTTCTTGTCTGCCTATCAAGGAGTTCATCAATCCTTGGAAGAAGGCACTTGTTCTTTATTGTTACTTGATTTAGCTTTTCACAATCAGTCATCAACTTAACTGTGCCATCTTTCTTTTTCACAAATAACCCTGGGTACCCATGATGACACACTGGGCCTAGTGAACCCCTTTCTTAATGACTCCTCTATCTGTCACTGTATTTCATCCATCATAGAAAAGGACATCCTATATGGTGGAATTGATATAGACCGAGTCCCAAGTAAAAGGTGGAAAGAAAACTTCGTCTCTCTCTTAAATGGTAACGCTAGTAAGTCAATGGGAAAAAATTCTAGGACCATGTTGACAACTGGTATGTCCTTCAATTCCTGTTTCACCTCATCACCATACAGGCCAAAGTACTCCTTCTCATCCACAACGAGAACCACATCAATCAATCTCAATGAAGTGGAGCTGACACAATTTGCCAACTCACTGTCAAAAGCCACTCACTTCCGCATTTCAATTTTAAGGGTCTTGGTTTAACTTGCGTGGTCAATTTTAGCATGATCTCATCCCAAACAATCCATGTCAACTACCAAGTCATGCCCCCTCAAGTGAGATCACTCAGAAGTCATAGTAAAATCTGTGGTAGCTTATGTCAAAGGGCAGCTCAATATTTTTTCTTTGATAGAAGCTATATAAGGACCTGCTGTTCTAATGATCCTCATCTCAGGTAGCTCAATCATAACTAAACCCAATATATATACCAATCTAGGAGATATAATAGATACTGATCCATCAGTATTAAATAATCCTCCTCCAACATTAGTATTATTTAACATAAAAGCACTTTGCACCATTGGACGCCTGTCTTAGTGCACCAGGATGAATAATCACTTTTGGCCTAGTCCTGGTTGGTGTGCTCCTCCTACTCAGTGTAGTCCAGCTTCATCGAGTCTTCCTTGCACTCACATGGGTGTAGGCTTGTGGGGCCCTCTTTCCCACTCACAATGTGCTTAGGGAAAATTCTGGCTCCAATAATCCAATGGCCTTTCCCAAACTTGGTTTTCTTGAGGTTTTTGCCATTGCCACCAGTCTTAGGGGTAGTTGGCTTCTTTCTCTGGACCTTGGCGCCCAAGGGCTCTCCTTCCCATACCTTCCCTTGACATTGGTAGGGTTCATCCATCTCTTTGGCTGCTATGCCTTTTGGACTGCCTAAGAGTAAGTGCTAAAATTTGCAACTACCATAAATTTGAGCAAATAGGGCCTAGGCCCATCGACAAACTCAGCTATCTTGGTATGCCCCCAACAAACCAAGTACGGTGCATGCCATGCCAATGCACCAAACACCATAGAATAATTGGTCATAGTCATCTCACCCTGTGTGAATCTTTCAAACTCCTACCTCTTGATGTCTCTAGCGGACTCACTAATGTAGTTCCCTTAGAACCTTTCCACAAAATGCTGTCAATTTAAAGGTCTGGCTCTGTACTCAGACTTGCCCCATTTTTCCTCCTCAAGAAGATCCTGCTTATTATTCCACTAGATCTCCATGGTACCTTTCAAAAATAATAAGATGCCAAAAATAGCATGATGTCATGAATAGTCCACAAGGTGCAAAATATCTTAGTCATTCAATTCAGCCAAAACTCAACATCGTCAGCATTTTCGTTGCCATCAAAGAAAAGTAGAGCTAGCCCTTGGATCTACCTAAGCATGGAAACGAAGGACCCTTCCCTATCCTAAGCCTCAGCAACAGCAGGCTTTCGATCCTGGCCATTCCAACCCCTCTAGGTAGTTGGCTCGAGATCCTGATAGCGAAACTCTAACAACTTTTCATCCAAATCATCAATATCCTTAAAGCTTTGCCCATTGACCTTGTAAATCTAGGCCTAGCCTTGAACCAGGGCATTCAGCCCCTGAGTTAAGAGAATGAGTGCCTTATTTTGCTGATCCATATGATCCAGCATCTAGAAGGTGAAAGTGTAAAGAGCATCCAATGTGATGGCCCTGGCATCCTACCTTGCACCTTTACCCTTACCACCCTGGACCGCATTAGTGGCCATGTTGTTCCTTCTGTGAACCATAACTACACCTGCATACAATAATTCACAAGCACAAACAATACAATGCACAGTCAATAGTCATGATTATTAGTCAAACTTTAGCTCTATACACAAAACTCCTATGATCATAGCAACCTAGACCTTTGCCTATAGTATAACCTAGGCTCTGAAATGAATTATGAGGACCCATCCTAATAAATGCCTAATTAATTCCTTAATTAGGCTAAATCATTCTATTGGCTAATCCAAACTCTTACTTAAGCTAAAAATTGTTCTTTAGTTCTAGGATCTTTTTGTCAAGATTTACTATGTAAATCCTAACCACTTGCTTAGTGTTTAGTATTTTCTTAAGAGTTAACAAAACATTTACATAGTTTCAATAAAACAGTTAAGTTTATTAAACTAACATAGTGATTTGGTGGGATTCAAAAAAACATAAATAAGAGATATGCGGCCATGTAAGAAACAATTTAATGCTTATGCATGCACAAGAAATATATCATGCCAATCCATAGATGAAAACTACACTCATAGCAAGTAAATACTATGACAACATAATATCTAAGTGTTTTTCCTTTCAACCTAAGCAAGTAATATCATAGGTTGATAAGCCTAACCCGGGAGACCTCCTACTAGCTACCATGACCGTGCTACAAAATAATCATGAGCCCGACATGGTTAATAGGCCCACCTTTACTCGGGAGAGAAAAAACCGAGAAATCTGTGCTTGACTAACTTGCTATACAGGGCTTTGCCTTGGGTTAAACCTTGTGGGTCATGTCCAAAATGTGACTGATTTCTCACACAAAAGAAAGAGCCCTTAGGGTGTGACCAAGTGGCCCTCTAGGTGAGCTTGGCCACAAGCACATAAGCTCAACCTTTGGTTCCCCATGTGTGCCCCCTTGGTTACACCCATCTGTGCCTTAAGACACCTAACTCACCATTCTCTTAAGCACCTTAAAATACTCACATAATACTTCACTTGTTCTTGCCAAACAATGAAGGTTCAAACACACTCATCTACGAAGAACAAAAGGCTCAGTCCATAAAACATTTTATAGCCCATGGACCAAGGACACCATTTATTGCCCAAACAAGGAGCTACGTTCAACCCTAGTGCCACTTGAGCCCTCTTTGGCTCTATTGGTCATCTCGACCCCTTCTTGTCCAACCATTTGCACAACTTTCCCCAAGCTTAAACATTGCTAGAGATTCACCAAGTGAGAATGGCCATAACACTTTACCCAAAATTTTTTTTACCTCTACAAGTGGTAAATCTACCGCACACAGGCTTTATTTAAGGCTTTTCCATTAGAGTCCCTTATATCAAAATAATTCAATTGTATTAACACATAATTCAAGAGCCTAGGGGTAGTTTAACCAAGTTTTAACTAGTCATAAAACTCATTTCTACCTTGAGAAAGAAAACCAAACCGAAAATCCTTTTCTCTAGAGCTCGAAGGTCTCCTCTATCATTTACTCCTTACCCTCACATGAAAATGTCACCACAATGAGTTTAAAGGCCAAAAAACTTTAATGAAAGATCATTGAAAACAGGACAAGTTCATTACATCCCAAAAAAGCTCTCAAAACTGAGCTCACCCCAAGATGAAAGTCATTTTTCCTTTGCTTCCCAAGCTACCAAGAATACTTCCTCACTTAAGACCCTTATCTCCAATTTTTCTAGGAATTTTTCCATAATTTTTTTTTATGGTTAAAGGTTAGGAAGAAATGGAGTGAATAATGAGAAAATAAGTGAGTTTTTCTACTAAAAGATATAGGGTCTGGTTAGGAAAGTAAGGGGAGATGGAGAGGAGAGTTAGAGTTGTAAGGTTAGGGCTTTTGCGTGGTTAGTAGGGGGTTTAGGTTAATTAACCAATGGAAATGGGGGCTCTTTCAAATTTTTTTTGCTTATTTTCTATGTCAGTAGCAAGTTGCCTCCCTCCCACAAGTGCACAAGGGTTGGATGGGGGAAATGTACTTAAATAATTGGATAAAAGGATACCACCTCCATAAAATTCTCAAGTAATTTGTCATTTGAACTTTAAATCTTAAATTTTCTTCCCTCAACTTCCAACCATGTATTTTACCAGGTTTGACTCTATTTTACCAGGTTTGACTTGGGTTTTACCAGGCTTGTGCAACCAAAATTACTAAAATCCCATCCTTTTGCTTCTTTTCCAAGAAAAGTCTGAAAGATCATCAATTTAACTAAAAAATTCATCAAATGGTTTCAAACACCATCTCCTATCTTATCAAACTCATTTTGACCATGTTTGGCCTTAAAAATAGCTTTTTGCCCATCCTTGTTTCCTTAGCAAGAAAAGGCCAATGATTGGTCAAATTGAGTTGAAAATTCATCAAGATGTTCATTTCACTTCTAGAAACTCAATTACATCTTTCTTTGTAACTTTTTTACCTTTGAATTTTCCAAATTACCACTTCACCCCTAGTTGCCCTCTTGGGTAATCATCGTAGGATTTTTATTCTTATGTACTCGAAGGAGTAACAAGACTTATGTGTTAACCTAATCTAACTTGGAAGTTAAATTAATTAAATAGGAATGCATATATGTAAATGAATCACCTGATAATTTGAAGGTTGGCACAAGTTAGACAATAAAAGAGGTTAAGTAAGGTAGACAACTCTATTGTTGTGGTGTATGACCTTAATACTTGTCGGATGCTATACTAGATGATAAGGGCACTTGCCTGAAAGGTTCTTGTCACTGAAAGCCCTGAATAACTCTTTTTAGTAGTGTAGTTTAGGAGCTGCCAAGTTTTTGGCACCATTGCTTAGGAATGTTTAAGATTGCTACTTGAAAGTCTAATTTATATTAACTTAGGCATTTACTTTTTTGTAGCATTTTCTTTCCAAAATCTTAATTTTTTTTTTTTTACTAATTTCTTGCTCTTTTCTTGTAGGAGAATTGGTGAATGACTCGAAGCAACTTTACTGAAGTCTAAATTATTGGGCCAAAAATTAAAAGAACTATTAGTTGAGTTCATCGTTCAACGAGCCTTGTGCTATAACCGCTACCTCCAGAGTTGGAATAAGAAGAAGAAAACAAAGAGTGGTCAATCATGAAAAAGCATAATCTAGTTTGGAAAATTTTAGATTATGCAAAGCCATCTCTTAAAGGGACAAAATCAAGTATTATCACATTGCCAGTTAATGCCAAAAATTTTGAGACTAATGAGACTATTACCATATGGTGCAAAATTGTGTTCAGTTTTATGGCTTGACAAGTGATGATCTGAATGCCTACTTTGCTAATTTCTTAAAGATATGTGGCACATTCAAAATAATAGAGCTAGTGAAGATAGTGTTTATTAAGATTATTTCTATTGTCACTAAAGGGAAGGGCTAAGCAATACTTAACTTTACTTCCAATAGGGTCTATTGCCACTTGGAATGGTCTTGTTGAAAGGGGTTTTATAAACTTTTTTCTTTTGGCTCAAACTACTATGCTTCATGGTGATATTTCTGCTTTTACTCCAATGGATTTAGAGACTCTTTATGAGACTAAGGAAAGATTCTTATTTTTATGCGTATGTTCAAAAGCATGTCTACAAACATGATCATAGGCAAGCCTGTGCTTTTGGCTATATTGCATAAAAACAAATAGGTCATGAACAGTGGCCGCCGCACTTGCCCACTTTGTATGAAACTTTCTTTTTCTTCTTCCCCATAACTATAAATCTCTACCCTAGCCTCTATCACCACCAGGAAAAGTTTGCCTTGATCAGAGGGGTGTTCATGAGCTTTTTTGTAATGATTTTCATGTTTTTGTCTCTATAGGTAACACACTCTGTCTAAGTTGTCTTGAGGATTTGATGTTGATTTTCATGATTTCTTGCTATGGGTTTGTGTTATTTGATGTTAAGGGGTGAAATTTTATGTTTGATTTTGAGTCTATTACTTGATTTTTACATATGGATGCATTTAGACTATAGTGTTATTAATAAAGTAATGATGCTTTGGGGTGATGTTGGAATTGCTAATTTCTTTGTTATGATTAATCTATGCATGTCAATTTAGTAGGCTCTATGGTTAAGTTTGGATTGATTAAGTTCAAATTAAATTGATGGATTGGTGATATTATTGATTATCAAGCATATCAGGAATTGGTAGAATTTTAGTGCGGTAGTGTAGCTATAACTTAATCCATCACAGTATAGTTTTATTCCTAAGTTTACTCAAAACTAGATGCTGGCAAGTACATGCTATGTTAGGAAGCCAGATCAACTTTTTTAACTTAGTTATGTTGAAGTGCGTCCTAGTAGAATTGAGGGCACCTATGCTTAACCAACAAGTTATCCATAGTTTTATTAATTAATTGGTACTCTTTCAACTGGGCGTTATCTTCTACCTTGCTTGAACTTTAGATACAAACCAATGGCATAGAATAAGCCAAAAGATGAACCATGCTCGGGCCCAAAGTGGGAATTTAACAAATTTACTTCTCTGGATGCCTATAATGTACATTAGACTATATGTGAAAAGAAGGTCACACTTCATCTTGGTTTTCACTACATTAGCCTCCACAGTTTGCATATACTAGCCATCATCAGGTGTTGGAGTGGCAGGTGTTTTGTAAACCATCGTGAGTCACTTCCATAATACGTTTTTTAGAATTCTATGCCAATGCCCATCCCAATGTCTCTAGTCCCTTATATGCACCTCTGATAAGTGCGAGAGTGTTTGAAGAAGGCAAACGATTGTTCATATTGATCAACTTAATGCTTTGTTCATTATATAGAACATCCAAAGTCCTTGTCATCAATGGTCTTACAAAGGAATATTCATAGTACTTTGTGGGAGACCGTTTGAATGGGTTACACAGCCAAGATTGCCAGCTATTTTATCGGCCTCTCAATTGATCTATGACTTTCAAGCATAGCTTGGATTCATTGATGTGAATCTTCTCCTAACTGCCCTACTTCAGATGTCAATATGGAAAAGGCGATGATTCTATATGCTCTTGCTACTGATGGGCTCATCAATGTGTGGAAAGCTTGTTTGGGACAACATCTTAGTATAAGGGATTATATGCTTAACATGGTGTTCTTAGGGCTTCGTACTGCACTGATGTGATGGCAGGGCTGTCTCGATTCAGATGAGCAAGAAAATGTGTTTTGTGTAGAGAACGTGATTTTTGTAGGCTCATTTTTGTCGTCTGGTCTGCGAGGAAGAACAAGATGTCCAAGATAGCAATTCATGAGCTTCATGAGGAGGCAATACCGTTAACCTAAGTCAAAATCACTTGGGGGAGACAATCCTTGGTTTAAGGGACATGCATTCTATTTACATTTGTTTTAAGCTTTATTATGCATATTTTTTTTTATTGTTTTAGCGTGGAAATTTTTATTACTTTTGTCATTTGTCCAAACCTTGCTTATGCTTTTATTTTGTGTAGTTTTATTTGCTCATATATCTTTCTAATATATTTTGCTTTAACAATTTTTTTTTCGTTTTCTTGTAAGCTTTTAGCTACTAAACCTAACGCCACTTGAACAATTTTTCTAGAACATATAGAACTACAAGACTTGTTCTGTAAGAAATAGAATATCCTAACGTGGTATCAGTTTCTAATGCCCTACTTTTTTTCACTTTATGGTTTTCATGTTTGCAAATTGAGGATAATATACATCTTAAGTTTGGGGAATGGGTAGCTTAGGCCATAAGTTTTTATTCAATATACTTTGAATTTTTTTAAATTTTTGAAAATTTGTTTAGGTAAATTTTTTCTAAGTCATACTTATGACTATGATATGATTGAAAGAAGTGATTCTTACATTATGGCTCGTTACTTCTTAGCCTCAATATGAAGTAAGTGACTCTTAAGATCTTTCAATTATGGACTTATTATTTTCAAAATCTTTCTGCAATTCATTGTCATGCTATTAGATGATGGTCTTGAGAATCCATTTTCGCAGTAAAATTCTTCTGCTTAGCACAATTTTTGGAACTTGCTAGATTATAAGTTCTTATGCTTGGAGTTGTAGTTTGTTTGGTTGATGGAAATATAGTTAATTGAAGAAAAAAGAATTGTGTGAATAAGTATGTACTCTACTGCTTTTTAGTGTTGAAGTAGGTATTGGTTTTCTTTCAAGGTAAGAGTTAGTCGCTGCTCAAAAAGATGCTCAAAGCATGAGTATGATCAAATTTATGTTGTAGCCTGATTATAGATAGATTCCCTATTAGCACACTTGATAACAAAATTTGACTTAGTATGGCCTGTATTTTTTACTTTACATAAAAATTCGATGCTCTTTATGGGTAGCTAGCTTATGAATGAATTGATCACATTAAATTGTTTTATTTGGAAAGTTGTCAAATTGAAAGCATTATAAGCTTGATATTTCTTCCTTAGCTCATGGGACCTTTAGAGTTTTAATTCCTTTCTATCTTATATTGCTTAAGAGTTTGACCTAACCTTATTTTTTATATTTTTCAATTCAATTTGCTTGAGGACAAGTAAAGGTTCAAGTGTGGACGAAAAACATGATATGTGCAAAACCATACATATTTTTACTATGATTTTCCTTGATATTTTTTTGTGTTTTGATTAGTTTTTGTAAGATTTGGTGCTTAATTGTTGCACATTTTATTTTTTGGCCAAATTTCAGCTCTTTTTGCAAAAATGAAGGATTCTGAAGTTTTTTTTTACCTGATTTGGATGATTTTTCTTTGAAATCATAGGAACACACTCATTAGCATGACCATGTTAGAGGCCAAGTACCTTATCGGGTTGTTTTTCAGCAAGTTAGCATGCCCAAGTTTGCCTTCACGCCCATCACAAGCGTTTACCCATAATCCCATCTCTGTCATATGGGACCCCAGGAACCTTACACTAATTTAGTGCTAGGCCTATGCAAGTTGCTCCTTAGTAGGCCTACTAGTTAATTAAATCCTTCATGCATTACTGCTTTATACTACGTCTTACTATGGCAACAGGTCAATGACCATAAGAATAATATATACTTGGTGCAGATGACCAGCATTTGAAAATATGCATTCATATAAAACATACTGTTATGCACTGTGAATCTGTAGAAGCTACCAGGGAACATAGCCAACGGTTCCATAGCATTTACTAGAGGCATAAGTTTGACATACATATATACATCATACACAAAAGTGTCATACATATGCTACACACTGAGAATCTTGGGATCCAATCCCACCAGAGCTACACTACCAAAAATGGGTCACTATAGTGTTCAGGTATTCCCTATTCCTTGCCTTTGTATAACAAAGGCCAGTAAGTTAGTATTCCAATAATTAGGAACCTACAAGAAAGAAACTTAAGACAATGTACAATAGTAATTAGCTTTTGCACACTTGGTATCAAAATATTAAAAACCAGTTCTTTTATTGGTTATTAGCACAAGGCCCACCAGTATTTACACACAAAATATGTAAGGGATGTGAGAACCAAAAGTTCCCAGCAAAGGTTATAGCCTGTAGGAGAAACAACTATATAGGACCATGCATAATATCCATAACGATGTCGACATATGCCTAGTGCACTTTAGCTCAAGTCAGAGCGCTAGAAACTCGTATTATTGGCCAATAATTATGGGAGTAGCAAATTCCCAAAATTCCTTTACCCATTTGTCCTGCAATTGACAAGTCCAACTTGTCCATGCAAATACTGCTTTGAAAGTTTCTTAGTATTTGCCAATATCCCTTATTTTATATATAGGAGTAAACTATTTGCTTAATTAGTACATGTGTTAGTGCTAGCTTTGTAAGGTTTCATAAGTGGTTAAGGATACCTCCCCCTCTTAGGCCCACCCAGGTCTTAGCTCATCATAGTGACCTTAGGTATCGCAGGTTCCTAACCCATCATACTCACCGTAAATTAGACCATATTAAGGTCCTTTTTGCCTATAGATACAAGTTTACAAATATGCACTTATACACTTCACATGCACTTCATAGTTTAGCTTCCAACCAAAATCAATCATATAAGCTTCTTAAAGAGCATCAATTCTCAAATCATATGCTTGTTAAATTTATCAATAATTTGGCCACTTGATGTACAAATATCATAGCCAAATTTATTTAACACATAAGCAAACAAATTAAATAACCCTTACCTTTGATAACTTACTTTGCAAGCTTCAAGTACTTACCTTTTGTTTCAATTCTAGTCTTTTAGGGTCTTCTTATAGTAGCTTGAGTAATTACCTATAATTGATCATTTAATAATAAGACAAACCATTCCTTAGGTCAATAATTAACAATTCTCACTTTGGTTTCAATGATTAATTTAACCTTTTTCATGAATTTATTCAACCGGCCCTTAATATCCTTTTTAAGCAACAAATCCTATGTTCTTTGCTAGCTAATGGAAATCAGTTTAAACACACTCAATTCAATCCAAAATAATCAATTAAAAGCTAGAATTAAATGGAGAACCGGTAGATCCTATTATTCCAAAATCAACCATACCTAAAGCTCTTTCTTTTACAAGCTTGATTTCCAAGCTTCTCTTGCTTGTTTTCTCTTAACAAGCATTAAGGAACCCAACATAATAACCATTTCTAGCAACTAAATGATTGAAATGAATCTTGAAAATATGGAGATAAAATTAGAACTTACTTGAACAATAGACAAGAAATTCTAGCTTTGGGTAGCATAAACCTTGGTTTTCATCCACAAATTTTGCTTGATTTGTGGTTAATTTGGCTTGTTAAAAGCTTCATCAATGGCATTTACCTAGTGGTTTGGCAGAGATGGGTAGAGTCTTGGGTGGTTAAATGAAGAAGAAAGTGGCTGGGTGGGGTTAATTATCACCCAACGCCTTACTTTAAAAAGTCACGTGCTCAGTGCTCTCTTTGTACTAACCAGTAAATTTGGATTTCTTTGTAACATGCTTAAAACTTTAATTACATGGCTAGTTCCATCCTTTAATTTATATTCAATTTCGTCCCTACTTTTATCAAGGTTGCATTTAAACCACTTATGAACAATCTAGTCAATCCAAAATTTCATGATGATAGAGAGAAAATTATGAAAAACTATAACACCTCAAATTTAATATCTCATGCTCTATCCAACCATGCAATAAAAAAAGGTCACTATGTGAAAGAACTAAAATGCCCTTCTTGGTCCAGCCTACTTAAATAATCATTTTTTACCTCTTTTAAGCTACTAGACCATTTAATACCAAGACTTGACTTGCAAATAAATTATCCAAAGTGTTAATTTATTAAATTAACTAATTACCTGGCTAATTTGATTTATACCTCTGAGGGCTATCACAATGTCATTATTATTTTAGTCAATTTTTGTATTTAGAGATGAAACACGATCGTGTTGGTGACGATGTTTAGCTGCTCTTAGCGTTTTCCCAAGTTTTTCCAACAGGTTAGAGGAGAGCGGTAGGAAAGATGAAAATAAAGATAGTTTTAGAGTTTAAGCTTTGTGGTAGAAGGCTATAGGAGGCAGTCAGATGATCAACATTGATTGATTCGTGTTGGACCAAGGATTGCTTAGATGATAAGACATTCAAAGATGGAGTCTTTGATGTCCAGATTTCTTTCATTCTTGTTGTGCTTCTTTATCAGGATCATGAGCTAAATTCCTACTCATGCTTAGAGTTGATGAACCCTAAGGTGATATTGTTTTTATGATTGTTTTTGTTTGATTTTATTTTTATATTTTTCTTGTGATCAATCCACGGTGCTTTATTGTGATTGAATTGATAGAAGCTAGCCTATTTATTCAATGTTTGATTTGAGCATGTTAAGTATCTACTTGTATGTTTCAATAGATCATCTTTTGGTATATCGAATTGAATGCAAGCCTAGAGATAGGATAACTTAAGACCTTTGGACTAAGGTCTAATCTAGTTTTGAGACTTAAATAACTAGTAATGCATTTTTAAGGGTTCCAGGTAGGAAGATATTCTAGTCGATCAATTAAGAAAATAGTTAGTCTAATCTAGGAGTTCTCCATGATCTAAGATAACTATAAGCCTGTTAAATCTAAGTAAGTGTAGCAAAGTTCACTACCAAGGGGATTCGAATCTAAGCATGATATCTTTTGATTGTTGATTTATCTAATTTGTTTCATAACTCTTTGGTTTGTTTTACGATACCTTAGTTAATTTAACTTGTTGCATTAGGATAGTTCTTAGTAGTTAATTAATCAAACTCGTTAATTGATAAACTAGATAATAAAGAAAGGTTTAGTAGGGTAGATAACTCCATCCCTGTTGAATGAAAATTTAGTACTTGTCAGACACATTACTAGATGATAGGTGCACTTGCCTTAAAGGTTCCTTATCATTGAAAGCCCCAGTTGAATATTTTTAGTAGTGTAGTCTAACAGTCGTCAAAACAAAGCACCATCTAGAAAGGAAGGCTTATTTTAGACAATGTTTGGTGGCATATAAGTTATTACACTATTTTAAAGAAAGAGAAGTGGCAGGGATGTCTTCTATGGCATAGTGTTGGATATGGATAAGGCCTAAATAAGGTTAAGTGGAAGTACTTGGAAGTAGTTATGATCAAATTGGGGTTCTTGTCTTGGTTTTTGCATTTGATGATGAGATGTATCTACTACGTTCCTTACTTAGTAATGGTCAATAGGGAGCCCTTTGGCGATATTTGACCACAACCAGGGTTAAGGCAAGGCAATCCTATTTTGCCTTAACTTTTCTTCCTTTTGCATTGAGGGTCTTTTAGCACACTTTAACAAGGCATGCAGTGGGACAATATCTAGGGTTCTGACAAGTAGGGATGGCTAGGCCACTTTTCATATTCATTTTACTATTGACTACATGATTTTGTTCGCATCAAGAGTGAGAACGCAACATGCTAAGCTGTATTATTCAACAATGTGATGTAGCATTCGATCAGGTAATCAATTATGAGAATACTGCGTTATTCTTTAATCTTACCACTAAAAGGGATAGTCGATGCCTTAGGCTTGTTTGGATAAAAGGGTGTTTTAATATTGACAAGTATCTAGGGCTCTTGTGCTGGGTTGGGAGGAGAAAGAAAAAGGCCTTTAGTTTTCTAAAAGATGAGGTTTCAAAGGTGGTTCATAGTTAGAAGAACAAAATTCTTTCAAGAGCAAGCAAAGAAATCTTGTTTAAAATGGTTTAGGGCAAAGAGGCGCCAAGAAAAATTAAGAACCTGTTGTGGTAGATTACCTACAATTGCCTCCCAATGCATTGGAATTTGCTTTTTCCCCTTCCTTTAAACGAATGTGGATACTTTCAATGCTATTATGTGACTGCCAAATACCTAGGCATATTTTGGAAGACCTCAAGATGCCATGTGTTACTTGATTATGAAGCGACAAAATGATGGAATTGATGAAGCAGTTGATGGCACAAGGTGAGGAAGTAGACTGGGTGAAGATGGGAGCTCCAACTTCCCTTCTTCAGGCCAATCGAAATGGGGTTGTCTTTGGTTACGCATGACTATCCTATTCGATGATCTCATGGAGGGTACAAAAATGACTTATTGAAGTACAATTGTTGAGCTTCATTTTGCAACCTAGGATCATCCGACAATAATGGAGCAAACCACATGTATGTTTGCGAAGCCTAATTCTGATGCTTCGTGTGCAACGGGGGGAGGCTTAGACTTGGCAAGTCCTCCGTGATTAGTTTAGAAAGTGGTACTCACTGAAGTGAAGAATTGCATTGGTTTTGCTAATCCTTTTTAAGGGAAAAGTGGCATAAAATGGACTGCTTAAGCATGTTGAGGTTCATCTTGGAAATGCTTGCGCTAAAGGCAATTGGAGCTATTAACTTCGATGCAAAGGGCTCATTTGAGGTCTTTACCTACATATATCACATTTGCAACTTGTTGAAGCAATTATGGCCTGGCAAGCAATTCATGTAGGGAGAGATTTTGCAAGTATTGTTGCTTACGCATTAGCCATGATAGGCTTAGTAAATAAGGGTGGGCATGAATGAAAAGGGGCTTCACTTGTTCACTTTCTTCATTGGTTGATCAAATATTGCATTACTTACTCTAAAGTGCTTTGCCAATGAATTTTATTCATCAAAAGCAAAAGTTTGTAATTTTTGTTAGAACATATTTTATCACCCTAGATTCTGAAACCTATTATTTTTCTTATTTTTTTTGATTAATTTTTTTAATCTATTAGTCTCAATTTGAACTCATTTTAAAACATTAGCAAAAAACTAGGAAAAAAAATATTTAGCAGAAAACATTATCTTAACCCAAAATATTAACAAGAATTTTAAGGTTTGTGCTTTACTTTAACTACAAAATTTTCATGGCCAAAAGACTGAAACGCAACTGTATCATATTATGATGAAACTTCATTAGCTACTAAGTAATGTACACTAGCTACTAAGGGTAGTGCTATTGGTTTTCAACACATAATTAACGAATATTGTGTTAGTGAAGCTATTGTGAGATAATAAGTCCAGCTTGATGGAGCCATTGTTAGAAAGCACAAGAAATATAAGGGCTTTATAAAGGGCTTTTGAAGCAAGCATTGGGATTAAAAGCCTCACAGGTAACTTACTATTTAGTGACTTAATTGTCACAATGAGAACCTTAAATTTCAATTGGTACTGCAAATAACATAGTCATTGACTAAGTTGCTAACTGGTTCATAATTTATGAGACAAATGAACCATGTAAGTGAATTAGATGATAGAGTTGGAAATATTGCCTGACTCATACATGCAATGCCCGAGCTGGAATATGTTTGAATTTTCACCTCAATTTCATTCAAAAACAACATCCTTGACCTTGAGAGTAAAGAAGATCATCTCTAAAGCTTATTTGGAAGGCTTTATTTTCGAGTTTCAAGCTAGGAATTGAAGATCTTGGTGGAAATCAAGCTTGCTTACAAGTGAAGGATCAAAACCAGACCTTACTGTTCTTTGCCTAGAGGTTTGAAGCTTCAGGTATTGGTAAGGATACAAATAATCTCTCATTCTTTAAATTATTTTGATGATTATACTCAGGATTGGGTAGAATGCGTCAACCTTTTGAGAGATTAAGGGGTTGAGTGACACCAAGTGTAGGGAATGATCTTGCCCTGGTGGGAACATTTTTGTTTAAGCTCTTAATTAGGCAAGGCAAACCATGTTTGATAGAACAGCAGGTTATCCTATGTTTTGGCAAATGACTAGAAGGTTTAGGGATGTTTAGACCCTAGTGATCTGGCTGAATTGCATTTTAAACATTTGTTCGAGCTAATGATGTTTATATGTGGCATATATGGTTATTCTATTGTGTTTAATGTCCAATGACTTTAGGTGGCTTATAAAGAGGCATGAAATTTCATGGTGTATATCTTACTATGTTCAATAGAACTTACCCCTTACTTCATCTTGTTGAGCGAGATTAAAATTAGTCTACCTATTGTGTTAGTTTCACTGTTTGCTTGTGGCTATTCTGTGCACGTATTGGTCATTATGTGATTTCTATTTTAGTTAGCCTAGCACATTGAAAGTAAACTACTTGTACGAGTTCCAGTGCTCTTTTGTCTGAATGTACTCCTCAATGTAATATCCACATCTTCACCCAAACTTACCTAGAGTGATTTGAAAACAGCTATTGCTTAGCTGAAAACCCATTCCATCCTTTTTCATCCAGCTAATCTTATTCGTGTCAAACTCAAAAATGGAGAAAAACTCTATTGGCAGCTCAGAATAGGCAGGCTCCTAACAATCAAATGCCCGAACCACCAGTCGAACACCACTTACTCCTTCACCTTTTTACCTAATTGTAGTTGACTCAAAGCACTCCTATTTATGCACTTGTCCATCATCAAATTCTTCTTTGCCAATGAATAAGTGGGTGTTCTTACATCTTCCTTATAGAGGTTTTAGTATGGATTCGGAGTTTCTCAGTGCACTTCATCTTCCTAAAAATAGCATAAAACACTCAAGTAATAACAACATCTCGATTCAATATCCAACATCAACTCAATATCTACATCATGCTAGAAGGGTCTTCAGCCATAACTAATCTAAAGATCTCATTATAATAGTTCCCAATTCAACAAGTCAAGTATGATGATAAGGCTTCCTAACAATGATTGAATTCTTTAAGATGAGGAAGTCTAGAATAGTTCACTACAACATAAAGCTTCTTGATTGCTAAGTAATCCACCTAATCCATCATTAAATAAAAAACCAACCTTAACAAGTCATAGTATCCACCATGCTCTAGTCATCATATATTCCAACATATCAATTTCCTTCCACAATATCAATATCCATTCAGCAAACAAAAAAATCAATAATAAATAGTCCAAACACAAAGACTTCATCCACATTTAGCATTCCTTGTGGATAAGCTTCCAACTTCCACCAACAATAGCCAGAATTTAAAACCAACCAAATTCAAGCCAAAATTTTGAATCCATACTCTATGCTTACAAGATTATATCCATGAACAACAACTATTACATACCCATTCAAGAAAATCAACTCCAACATAAAGATGGATAATTACCGGTAGATAGAAAAGCTAAGGAGGGCGAGATGAAAAATGAGAATAGTGGATTCCAATGAATGTCTCTAGTAAAGGGAAGGCATGCCTAAGAAATATGGAGGCTATGGTTCAATTTGGAGACACAGAGGGGAACAAATGGGGGTTTTGTGAAAGTGTGAGAAATGTGGTAGTTGCAATTTGTGACTTCCCATTTATATTTTGTATAACATGGTCCACACCATGAGCATGACACATACCATGTCATTAAACTCTCCTTGAACACATTTTAGAACATAGTCGCGACATGAATCATGTCATGGCCTACACAGCCCCTACCCCATGCATTCATGCCTCCATTTGAGAGGTTATTAGAATCAAGAATCCCAATAGTTGGTTTAGGACACAACTCTAGGATACTTGCCAAAATTTTTGCTTAGTTTCTCGATTTTGGACCAAAAATAATAGAAATTATTCACACACCATAATGATGTCCATTTTGTGTCAAAAAATTAAGTTAACCAGTTTTAGGTGGAAGTTGTAGGAAAAAATGGAAGGAACTTCAAGCACATAGCCAATAATACAAGACATGTGTTACAGGTTAAGGTAGGTAGTGCACATGCAGTTGTGTTCTATTAGGCTTATCTACAGGCCTCCTATAGATGCACTAAGGCACCCGCTCACACACACACACTTAAATCACTTTGATTATAGATCAACCTTGATGCCACATCATTTACATTACCATAAGTATTAAATATAGGGGCCTATCCAGGTGCGCATACCAATGTGTCTTGGTATGCCTCCTCCAAGCCTCCCAGACAGATGCCAAGACACATAAACACACTCACTTTTATATCTATATACCAGACTTTCCACACGCTAAAGTACAAGTCTGCTACCTTCCTCTAGCTAATAAACAGGCTCCAATGCAGCTAGTTGCACAGCAGCAACAAGTGCCTACAAATGTGAACATATAGATTAACATAGTGAGCATTAGTTGATTGCCATTAGCTATGTGTCCGAGACATACCTTTATATTCACACATTAGGAAAGCCAGTTAGTTATAGCCTTAATCCTCTAGGCCTTTCCTTAAAATATGAAGAAATAAAGCATGAGTGCTATA
The DNA here is from genome assembly GCA_005392925.1 of Aquilaria sinensis. Taxonomy (NCBI): domain Eukaryota; kingdom Viridiplantae; phylum Streptophyta; class Magnoliopsida; order Malvales; family Thymelaeaceae; genus Aquilaria; species Aquilaria sinensis. The sequence goes on along the minus strand of SMDT01002772.1, from coordinate 271,381 downwards.
CATTCAATAAGGTCAAAATGGCACTACGTTCCCACAACGTCCTTAGACATTATAACATAACAAAGACATTAGCCCTTCTTGAGCTAAAACCTCAAAGGTAAGACAAATAAAACACACAAAAAATATAAGGTAATCTACTAAACAAAATGAAAGGATTAGCACACGCAGCCAAACATGAAAGCACACAAAACACATACACCACACATTTTGCTAACAAGCCTAGGGGCGTAGCAAGCATTTCATAATGTTTTATGCAAATTATTAGTTTAATTTAGGGTATTTAACTTAAAAACATAGAGCTCCAAAACTTGAACAAGATTGGCCAAACCCATAACAAGGTTGTAATGTTTTCCTTAATCATAATCTAGCTAGAATGTAGCATAGTAGTTCTTGTCAACCTTATCCCTTAGTAGCACCTAGGTTCCCTTTGCTCTAAGCCATCCTCTAAAGCCTTTCCTTCTCAACAATAATCAAAACTCAATAAAAAATTCAAGAAAAATGACACATTTGAATCCTTACCCAAATCTTAAGTGCTGGATACACAAACAAGCTTGATTTTCATAAAACCTTCAATTTTACTTGAATCCACGTCTGTCTCTGTAGAATTCTTGCATAGCTACCACGAACCTCTGGTTTAAGCTTTTCTCTATCTAACAGCCACTAAAACCTACATAGAAGTAGCTCAAATTTGGCCAAGAGGTGGGAATAATGGAAAAGGTGCAATCTGGCTAAAGCAAGTGTCCAATTCTTGGTTTAACCTCTTAATTGAGTTGTTTAGCTTGTTTTCCTCCTAAATTGTCTAGTTCTTCTTAGTTTTTACTTCATCTCTACTTCCCACTTTGGCTTCTAATTTGGGCAACTAAGCCCATAAATTTTCCTCTTAACAAAACCAAGCTTGCAGTTCAAGTGCACACTAGCACCACTAGCACTACACTTATTAGACCTGGTTAAGTCGTCTTAGTTTGCCATCCCCTCCTTAGCCATTTCCTCTCATTTTCATTAAATTGCATTCTATTTTACTTCTAGCCCAAGGCCTGTACATGTCTTAGGCGTAACATTCTTCCCCCCTTAATAATTTTGGAAGCAACTTAGGAAAAACTTTTGGATATCTTTTAAGCATTTTAGCTTCTATTTCTCATGTTGTCGCTTGTTCTGTATGGTGAGTCCATTAGACCTTTAACATATCTATCCATTTGCTTCATAGCTTCCTAGTGTCCCTACATAGAATCTTTATAGGTTCTTCGTCATAAGTGAGGTTAGGAGCCACAAGAATACTAGAAGTTGGTACTACTTGACTTAGGTCAGACAAGTACTTCTTTAGCATATCCACATGAAATGTACCATGTATGTGCTCAAGTTCAGAGGGTGAATCTAGCCTCTAGGCCACAACACCAATCCTGGTAACTACTTGAAATGGTTCAATATATCTTGGTGCTAGCTTGCTTCTCTTCGCAAACCTCATAACCCATTTCATCGGAGAGACTTTTAACCATGCATAGTCTGCCACTTGGAACTCTAAATCTCTCTTTCTTTTCATGTTGCATAAGCTTCTTCCCTATTATCAGTAGCTTTGATCCTTTCTTAGATCACTTTAATCTTTTTAGTAGTATTAAAGATCAAATCTAGCCCTATTTCCACCTTTTCTCCTAGTTCTTACCAACAATGAGGGGAAATACATTCTCTTTCATATACTGCCTAATAAGGTGCCATTTTTATCGTAGTGTAATATTTATTATTGTAGGAGGTTCTTTAAAAGGTAAAAGTTGGTCCCATTATCCTTTATAGTCAAAGGCACAACACTTTAACATATCTTCAAGAACTTGAATAGTTCTATCAGCTTGCCCCCATGTTTGGGGATGATAGACAAAACTTAGTTTCAATTGAGTACCTAGAGCTTAGGGCAAAGACCTCTAGAACTTAGAAACAAACTTGGGATCTTTATCTGAAACTATATCATTTGGACTTCCTTGTAACATCATTATTTCTTGTATGTAAAACTTTGCAAGCCTATCCAATGGATTTGTGAGGTTCATGGGCAAAAAATGGGCTGACTTGGTAAGACCATCCACAATGACATAAATGGTATCATGCCATCTGCTAGCCATAGGCATGCATACTAAGAAGTCCATCGTTATGAAGCCTCATTTGCTTTCAGGCATAGGTAAACTCTTTTGGCCTTTGGTGTTCTACCTTTACCTATTGGGAAAATACATAGTTGGACACAAACACAGTTATGACCCTCTAGGTAGTGGACCTTTAATGGTCAGGTAAAACTTGTTAAATAAGACAAAATCCCTAGTTCAATGCCTCAATTAGTCCTGATTAGCTAGTCAAGCAAGTTTGTTAAGTGTTAGATGGTTCCTGGGTCATTTTGGCACCTATGTCACTAAAGGCAAAATGGTCATTTTGTACCAGAGGTGATAGGTTCAGTATTTAAGCTCCTAAGTGACAAGAAACCAAAAAGCTGGACTAATTTGCCATGTTTTATGGCACTATTTGGGCATGGGGGCTTTTTGTTAAAATTACAGACATTGTGTGGCTAAGTAAGAAGGAAGGCTTTTTAAACCATTTTCAAGGGTTTGGAAGGCCACTATTCATCATCTTCTTCATCCAAACCCATAACTCTTATTTTCCTTGGCAAATCTGTGGCCAAACATGGGCATGCTTGTTCTTGCAAGGATTTTGAGTAGTGAGCTTGGGTTGGCATTTTTTGTCCATATGAGCAATAGGCACATGTTGAGCTTGTTGATCCTTTGATGTTCTTGCTTTCTTGAGCTTCCATCAGCATAGGTCTAGCTTAATTGAGATTATTTTGGGTGCCTAATGTGTTGATTTGGCTTTGAACCATAAGATACCCTAGTGGAGCCATTATGCTTGGTGTGGATTCTTGATCTTAGTAGCTTTGTGTAAATTGAGGTAAAGGATTTAGTTATTAAATTCATTTACTACATGTCTTAGTTGCTTGTTGAATAGGTACAAGTAGTTTGGAAGGTATTCATAGGCTATGGTAGAATTGCTTGTCAGGGACTAATGTGAAACCATGGTCTCGTGAGGCATGTTTGAAACTTAAGACTTGGTTAGTTTTGCATATCCATGGCCTATTGTAGTAGGCATCATGAACTTGAGCTTTTGGAAGGATGGTATAAAGGTTTGGGTGGCTTAGGATGGCCCCAAACATGCTCTGTAGAAAGTATTTGTTGGGTTTCAAGAGCCAAACAAGCGCAGCGAAATTTAACCGAAACCCTCCAGGATCCAAGTCAAACGGGCTAAACCGGGTATTCAAAAATTTTCATACCTAATTTTCGGTTGAGATCTTTCACCCAACTGTAGAGTCGAATCACAAAACCTGAACAACTGACGTGTTCAAGTTCTTTATGGTATCCACACAAGCCTCTCAGGATTACCACGCTTCCACTACGTCCTGGCAGATGCGTTTCTCTTGCGCTTGCAGTGCTAGCTTCCGTCCTCCAAGGAATTGCAAGAGAAGAGTGTGGCTGTCCTTTTGGGAGGCTAGGGCAAGAGGCTTCGAATTTCTTACTAAAAGTTGTATTTATAGTGAGACTCACCTTCCAGGCCTAATGGGTTTCAAAGCCCTAATCCAATTAGGCTTTAATTTCGGGCTTAATAATGGCTCAACTCTTGGCCCCATTATTAATACAAAATTATTGTGAAACCATAACCTAAATAATTAGCCCATGCACTCTAGTGATCCAAATAGCTCTATGTGTACGACCCAATAGGCTCTTACCACATTGGCAATGATCATAAATTACATTTATGATCATAAGCAGTGAGCGGTGTCTAGCAACGCATCATTGCTCCCAAGTGACAAGATTGTCGATGATTCGACTAAACCTTTATGATCATCACCGATATATGCCATTGTCCCTTTGTCCAAGATATCAAGACTAAGTACGAGACATGGAATGTGTCACTCTCGTATAGCCCAATCTTTGGTTTCTTAATTACCGAGTAGACCAACTTAAACTGATGACATTAATATCGTATATCAACACTTCTGAGCATGGCCATGCATTTTTCTAAGTCTTACTCTATCAAGGGGCCCGAAGATATCACTCCCGTTACATAGGAGGGACAAATCCCATCTTGATCATATAAATCCCTCCACATAATATGTGGCATACCCAATGACCTCCTTTAAGTTCACTCAGTTACGAGGAGCAAAGGAAAATATCAAAGTATGTGACTCACATGTAGGGAACCTTGATGATCTTAGGTTGAAGGATTACATATACCATGATCACTATGAGAATCACTTATGACACTCATATAACGATCCATGTAGTGTTCTCATGGTGGGTTGGTCCAATACACAAGTTCCCCAACTTGTACCCAAATGTAGACTACATATCTCATATTAGTCTCCACATATGCTGGTCGTTATGTATTATTGCAATCCGCTCCACAATAATACTAGACCAGCGACGTTTAACAATATCGTTGTTCTAGGGTTACAATTATGTTTATTACGTTACCCAGAAACAAAACAATGAACATAATTGTTGGATTAATGCCTTAATAAAATATCATGACTCAAAGTGCAAAAAATACAATCATCTCATGATTGGCCTTTTGGGCACAACACTAACAATTTGGTCCTCTAATAGTACTTTCATACCATCCACACCCTTTTCATAACTCTCCTTAGCTTTTTTTTTAGAGTTTTACAATTGAGTATCTGAATTTCCAAAACCTTACAAAAAAGTCCATAGGCTCTTACCACGTTGGCAATGATCATAAATCACATTTATGATCATAAGCAATGTGCGGTGTCTTGCAACACATCATTGCTACCCAAGTGACAAAATTGTTGGTGATTCGACTAAACCTTTATGATCATTATCGATCTACGCCATTGTCCATTTTTCCAAGATATCAAGACTAAGCACAGACATGGAATGTGTCACTCTCGTATAACCCAATCTTTGGTTTCTTGATTACCGAGTAGACCAACTTAAACTGATGACATTGATATCGTATATCAACTCATCCAAGCATGGCCATGCATTTTTCTGAGTCTTATTCTATCAAGGGTCCTGAAGATATCACTCCCATTACATAGGAGGGACAAATCCCATCTTGATCATACAAATCCCTCCACATAATATTTGGCATACCCAATGACCTCCTTCAAGTTCACTCAATTACGAGCAACAAAGGAAAGTATCAAAGTACGTGACTCACATGTAGGGAACCTTGATGATCTTAGGTCAAAGGACTACATATACCATGATCACTATGAGAATCACTTATGACACTCATATAATGATCCATGAAGTGTTCTCATGGTGGGCCGGTCCAGTACACAAGTTCTCCAACTTGTACCCATATGTAGACTACATATCTCATATTAGTCTCCACATATGCTAGTCATTATGTATTATTGTAACCCGCTCCACAATAATACTAGGCCAGGGACGTTTGAGAATATCATTATTCTAGGGTTACAATTATGTTTATTACATTATGTAAAAACAAACAACAAATATAATTGTTGGATTAATGCCTTAATAAAATATCTTGACTTAATGTGCAAAAAATACAATCATCTCATGATTGGCTTTTTGGGCACAACACTAACAGTATTGAGCTCCAGAAATTAGGGTGTTAGGCCTTGTGCACTGCATCATCATTTCTTGGTGCCATGTTGCCAAGGCCCTGACAACATTAACATGCTATTATATTTTCACCATAACTTTTCGCTTGGGTATTTGATTGTGGTGATTCAAGATTCCATGTGAAGCTAAGTGGAGGAGCTACAATTCCATGCTTTCACCCATACCCAAATCTAAATAGGTTTTCTTTAAATTCAATTCCAAAGAAAAGGGCCTAAGAGTGCCTAAGGGTAGTTAGGGTAAAAGGTGACTAATGGTGCCTTAGTACTTTCAATGGCTCCTTAAAGCACTAGGTAGTTAATCAATTTTTCTTGGATATAAAGAAAGCATGAAGGAAGATAATTCAAAAGAAGTTTTAAGTACTACTATAGGGTCATTAGAATGATTAAGGGGGTTAAGCATTATCGATAGTCTAGTTGGAGCTTTAAAGCTTAAGACACCAATCAGAAACCTTAGTCTACAATAGGGGTTCTTTTGAACCTAAAAAATTGAGTTCATCTATAGCAAATCTAGCATATTAGTGTAAACCAACTAATGGTGGATAATAAAGCACCGTGGATGAAGGCTTAGTACACTTGCTGCCTAGCCAAGTTGTGACTTGATGAACAAGTGGAAGCTTCGTGCATCTTTGGTAGGTTAAAGGGTGAGGGTTAGTACCTTGGTGATCTCAGTGAACCTATTAACTCGAGAGACCAAGTGGGACCTTAGTACGCCTAGTTGGGTGTTGGCTTAATACCATGGTGGCCTAGGAGAGCTAATGGCTCAAGATGCTATGTGGGAGCCTTGTACACCTAGTATGTTAATTGGAACTCAAGCAAGGAGCATCCACCATGTTCACCTATACAACAACAAACGGAAGGTTAACTAGTAGGCTAAGCTCACTATGACGTCAGTAAGCCAAGCCTTGCTAGGAGTGAGTTGAAGGCCAAAAAAACTAACTTGTTGCCTAGTATTTTTTTTGTTGTATTGTAGGTATGAATCCTTTATTAGGTTATGGCTAGTGCATAGTGGTTAAGCTATACTAAGAGCTACTTTGGTAATGTGTAGTCTACATGGGTAGAAGATAAGGTGCATGATAGTGTCTTGGTTGCATTAAGACATGAGGCTTGTTGTTTTGTTTATAAAGATGTTTCCATTAAGCATTATAATTGATGTGTATGGGAAGGTGATGTTGGTTTTGTGTTCAAGCTACTTGTGTGAGAGACGAAGACACTATGTTTATATTTAGAATCTTTATATAGATGTTGTCTAACTGGCTCAACTATGCATAAGGTTTATTGAGGGTTGGCTTTTTTGATGAATGTATGGTTATAGTTGAACCCGTACATGATCAATTTTGAATTTATAAACTTAGTTACTTGGTTTTTGAATCCTTTCTTGCTAACTTTACATGGTTTTGAAGAGGTCTTACGTAAATTGATCCGTCTTCCTACTAGCTTTGACCGTGTCTTTGAATTTCTATGCAATGGCTAAAATGACTAGCTAATTATGTTTTAACCTTCAGCCTTTATGTTAGTAAGATGCTGAAAAGGATTAAGAATGCAAACAATGACTATTAGATAGGTTAATGGCTTAGACCAAAATTCTATATTGGCAATGACTATGTTATATTGGTAGGTTTGGGCTTAGGGGTAACCTAGCCCATTAGTGGGTAGTTTTCTTGTTTGAAAATTTTGCTCTCTCACATATGACGAAACTAGCCTAATTGTGAAGTTTTTTAGGTTAGTTCCTAGGATTTGGCAAGATAGCAGGTTATACCTCAATTTAAAAAATTGTCTTGTTTTGTAGCTTGAGTAATAGCTGGACCTTTTCCAAATCTCACTATATTGATGTTGTGTGTGAATTATGCTAAAGTACTAGATCAGGGGTGCGTAGTGTGTGCATGACAGTAGTAGTAAGTTATTTTTCTTTGATTAGTTACAACTATGTCTTTGGTTTTAACTAACCTAGTTAGAAGTTTGTGATGCGATAAAAAGTTCTAGGTAAGCCAAACCCATAAGGGCTCTAAGGGTAGGCTTCTTAAACAATTGTTTGGGTAAGGGAGTAAACCTTTGGTTTAAGAAGTTGTAGGTTCTATAAGAACTATAGTCATTGGATTTGAGTCTAAGTAAGGTTATCCTTCAAAGTTAATTTTTCAAGTGGGAATAAGAGTAAACTTAAGTATACAAGCCATAAGAGACTCTAAAAGGTACTTTAGGAGTAAAGGTTACTTATATAGTAAGGTTGCAAAGTAGCGCCATTAAGTTATACCCTAACTTCTTAATGATCATTCCTCTCGTGTAAAGTTTTTTTTGTGCTGTGGAGTAGTTTTGGGGGTGAGCCAAAAGATGAGTTCAACATGGGTGTATTTCCAGGAAGCATTCCTACCGACTCATTGAGGTTAGCAAGTGAAGTGGAATGGTTATGTTGTGCCTAACAAGTAGGCTTGCCCTTTACTATTCTTTTTTTTTTTGTTTCATTGTTCAAATGGCTCCCAATCTTTGTTAGGCTCACAATTGGCACTTCTTATACATATCATGGATCTTTAATTAAATCTCATGCGAGTCGATTTAGCCACCCGTACTTAGCTCAAGCTTGTTGCAGCCTTAGGTATCTGATTTTCTACAATTAGCTCAAAATCTTTAATTTTTTAATTTAGGTCCTTTCACTAGCTTCTATGGTAGCTGACCTAGGGTCCTGACTCATTAGGTCACATTTACACCTATAATCCGAAATTCACTAAACTTACAATGTTGCAACTAACTTGGGGTAAAATTACCAAAATGCCACTCAATGGCCCTTAGTTACATCATAGCGATGCTACCACTTAACGTTCTTTAGCACATTATCACTTTCTAGAATCTCTAAAATCCCATTTTAATTTACTTACCCATCTCTTACTCTCTCAATTTTGTTTCCTTGTTCAAATGGCTTCCAATATTTGTTAGGATCAACTTTGGCAATTCTTAGACTTTTTATGGTTCTTTTATTAAACATCATGAGAATCCACTAAGCCCCCTATACTTAGCTCATGCTAGGTTTAGCCTTAGGTGTTTGAATTTTTATTCTTAGCCCAAAATCTCTAATTTTGTAACTCAGATCCTTCATTAACTTTTTTGGCTTATATGGACTAACTAACATATGTTCTTGACTCCCTAGGTCAAATTTACACCTATGACCTTAAATTCACTGAGTTTACAAAAGTTGTGCTTGACTTGGGCCAAAATCATCAAAATGCCCCTTTGTGGCCTTTAGGTGTTATAATGACTTTGGAACCTTTTCTTGACTGGTATAATAAAACATAAATTGAGACAATCATTAGGAATTTTGCTCACCTTGCCATTCCATACACTTGAAGTGCCTTTACAGTATTGGCATATAGGGAAGTGTGCAGTAGATGTGGGTCATCGGACATATGGGACATGTTTGAATATTTTAGAGATCCTTCAATAGCATCCATATGTTTGGGATAGCAGAAGACCATATCATAAGTTTCAGAAAAGAAAGTTGCACATTGGTGCATCAGATTGAGTAAGATCAGACTAAGGTGGGGATAATGGTGAGAAGTTGTTGATGGCATGCCTTTGGGCATGAGCATGAATATGAGCATTGGCTATAGTACCTATGATGTAAGGACTTGACTTGATTAACATAGGGCATTGGCTCAACAAGTCATGTAAGTAAGCACCAAGTAAGTTATTAGTAGAATTGACAACCCTTGATAGGGTTGGTTGGGATAAGTGGGAAACATATCCTAGGAAAGTCTCTCAATGCGGAGAGATGCTTTTTTAGGAGCAAAATTTTGAAGGTGTAGAGAATATAACAGCGCTTAAAGTAATGGACCTAATATAGTCATGTAAGACATTTATTAAGTTTAATTACTACTTTAATACCTCACTTTATTTTGAATTAGGAAGTCAAGCAAGTTAATTAATGGTTTGATGATTCTTGAGGTATTTTTAGCACCTATAAGTCATCTAAGGTGAACTAGAAATTTCACACCTTATAATGACAAGTTTGGTTATATGGCTCATAGTTAGATTTTTGGACGCAAAGTGTTAAGAGTGAAGAGTGGAACTAAAGTGCCTAAGTGTATAAACCTTTAACAATAATGTTCCTTTTTTGTCAAAAAGGCAAAGTTGAAAGAGTGAGGGCAAGTGCTTTTAACCATACTTTGGAGGGATTGGGAGCCACAATCTCCATTTTGTCCTCATCCATTTTCGTTGTTTCCCTTGACCACCAAGGGAGCATGCTTAAAATTTACTTCTTTTTCTTCATTTCACATTGAAATTCAAAGCCCTTTGATGTTCCCAAGCGAGACTAAGTTTACTCTTGCAAGGATTTTAGGTGGTGCGTTCTAAGTGGCAATTCTTTAGAGTGTTAAAGCTGGGAAGTTTAGATATTGGCCATGTCTCTTATTTCTCTTTGTTGTTCTTCGTTCGTTGAGTTATTATCAGCTTGGCTGCTAGCTTGTAGAAGCCTACAGTCAATTAACTTAAGTCAACTTAATCTAGAATGACTTATTTTTATTCTTACATTTTTTTTACTCGGTACTAATTTTATTTAAAAGCCAATATTATGTAAATGTAATAATCCATTGAAAATATAGTTTTCATATTTTTTTTCTAGTTTTAGGAATTAAAAAGGAAAAATTCATAAAAATTTTATAGTATCATAATAATTTAATTTCAAATGGATTATTACATCTACATAATATTAGCTTTCAAATGAAATTAGTTTCAGGTAAAAAAAAATGTAAAAATAAAAATATGTCATTTTGAATTAAGTTGACTTAAGTTAAACTGAATTGGCTGTTAATTTGGTGGCTTTGTGATATGAGCCAAGCAAGCAAGGAAGAAGTAGCACCAAGAGCTTGAAAAGTCCCCTTGGTGATCATTCTAAGTTTAATTTGCACTACAAAGCTTAATACAAGTGCATTGTGAATGATTAGAGGCTGCATATGTAGAACATCCTATGAAGCACATTTGGGAGCCTCTTGGGAGTACTATTGAGAGCTTTTCAATACTCCAAGTGAATCTCTTGAGCAATCTAGATGAATAGACATCCAACATTCTAGAAATGTCTTTTCCAATATCTCATGCACTTATGGTGGAAACCATGTAGCCCTATGCTGTTGGTTTGCTTGTAAACTTTTTATGAACCAACAAGAGCCCCAATGCAAGTGCCATCATGTCCGAGGGGTGCAAGTAGGAGGCCTTGCATATCCAATGGGAGTTTTGCTTCAATTCTTGAAGTTTTCTATATATTTTGTTTATTTTACCATGCGTTAAACATGGAACATTCTTGAGACATTGTGTGGATAATGATTGGCGTGATTCTTAGGTGTTTATGTGTGCTTGTGATACAAATTCTAGGTGGTTTCGGACTTTTGTGTGCAATAGGACTCCTTATGCCTTTATGCTTGTAAATCCAAACAGTGGCCCTGGAAAACACTATATATAGTCTTGGTATGGTGTGTAATCATCAAGAAATGCAATTTCAAGATTGCTTGGGCAATTTATCCTCTTATTTGTTCTTCTTAAACTCGTTAACACCTTAAAGCTTTCTTTTCCTTCTTTTTCCTCTACTCTTTTCAATTTCTTTTCCTACTTTTGCTCAAATTTCTTCTTTCCCTTGCCCCATTTGAATTTCTTACTTCCTTGGTTTGGTTCTAAAGTTGATTGAAGCATTCTTCGAGCTTAAATTGATCCAAGTGAAGTGGAGCACATCAACTAGTATCCAAGTAGGTGAAGCTTCCAACAGGATGAAATTATCATAGTTTAATTTGTTTATTTCGTTTTCATTATTTTTTGTTACTTATCATCTTTCAAAGTTCTAATCTAATTGTACCCTTTCTTTCACAAATTTTCTTTCTTCAAGCCATCCATTTTGTCACTAACTTTTACAAGCCATATGAGAAATCCTAGTTTGTGTCCTTTGAATTTCATCTTTTTTTTCTTAAATTCTTTTCATTCTATCCATTCACTTTTAATATGTCTTCTTGTTGTTTTGATTTCCTAGTTTTCTTCAGCCTTTTGGGTTCCATCTCAGTGTTCATCCAAGTTACCTGATGTGCAAGTTTTAGTAACCAAGTGTTCCATCTTTAGTGTTCTTAGCATTAAAAAAAAAAAGAGAAGTTGTTGAATTTCTTAAATTTTAAATTTTGTTCATTTTCAAATAGCAACAAAATATTGTCTTTGTTTTTCTCTCTTTATTTTTTTTTGCAGCAAGAAACCTAAAAGAATCAAAATTTCCTTATTCTTTCAATCTTACATTGAAAGAGCATATTGTTCTACCAAAACCCTAGACTTTGCAAAAGGATTTTGAAATTTCAAAAGTGTTTTGAGCGAGTTCATTTAGAACCTTGGAGAACAAAGTTGAACTCAACAAAGGTATTGTTGGGCATGCACCTAGAGGCCCACCAACAAAGAGATGTCTTACCCGCAACATTGAAGGATATGAGTTAGAGGTGGAGGAGCTTGAAAGTGTGCACCACCACCAAGGAGACCCATGAGAGGCCAACAAAAGGAATATCCTAATTTGAACACCGTAAAGCTATAGATTCCATGCTTTAAGGGGAGAAATAATCCTGATGCATACATAAAATGGGAGGCCAAAGTAGTGATGATCTTTGAATGCTACACATATCAAGAGGAAAAGAAGGTTAATTTAGCTACTCTGGAGTTTAGGAGGATGTTTGTTCCAAGTTATTACCAAAGGGAACTTTACCAAAAACTCCAAAGATTGTCAAGAGGGTTAAGGACAATGGAGGATTATTACAAGGAGTTGGATGTAACACTAATGAGGGCTAATATAGAAGAAGATAATGGCTAGGTTCTTTCTAGGTTTACATGCTACAATTGCTAATGTTGTTGACCTACTCCACTATGTAGAGGTAGAAGACATGGTACATATGGCCATTAGGGTGGAAAAAAAATTGAAAGGGAAGGGGCCAAAAGGTTTCGACCAAGATCTAACTTTAATTAGAAGTAAGGCTAGCCTAAGGGTTTAAGAAGAGAATAGCCATAGATAGAGGATTCTAAGGCTATGGCCGGGGCACCACCAAGGGCAGTTTTCCACAAAACAAAGGAGGTAATTCTATAACTAAACCTAACCATAGGTTTTGTGATTTAGAGTGGTTTAGGTGTAAAGCCATGGGACACATTGTTGTCGATTATGTCAACAAAAGAGCTTTGATTATGAATGAGAAAGGTGAGATAGTTTCGGATGATGATAGAGAGGAGCCTAAAATGGACTACCGATACATGCCATCATTGGAGGATGATATTGACTTGGAGTCTTATGAACATGGGGAAGTGCTTGTAGTAAGGCAGCCTTAAATTTGAAAATTAAAGAAAAGGTGGAATAAAGAGAAAACATGTTCCATACAAGATGCAAAGTGAAAAACACAGCATGTAGTCTTATTGCTAATGGATAGAGTTGTACTAATGTTGCTGGTACTACTTTAGTGGAGAATTTGTAGCTTCTTGCAACCAAGCACCCTTGACCATACCGTTTGCAATAACTTAGCAATGAAGATGAAGTCAACATGAGAAACCAAGTTTTGGTGTCTTTTAAGATTCTAATGTATAAAGATAAAGTACTTTATGATTTTATACCTATAGAGGCTATCCACATCCTGTTGGGTTGGCCATGGCAATATGATAGAAGAATGACCCATGATGGATTCAAGAATAAGTACTAATTTATGTTCAAGGACAAGATATTTCCATTGGTACTCCTTGCTCCACAACGAGTATTAAAAGATCAATGAAAGACTTGGGTGGACTCTAAAAGAAAAAAAATTGAAAGGAAAGATGAAGGAAGGTCAAGAAAAAATCAAATAGGGCAAGTTGAGAGAAAACTAGAGAGATGTGAGAAGAGTGGCCTTGAGGGCAAAACTGAGAAAAGAGTGTGCCCAAGGGCAAAATTTGAGAGGAAAGTTAAGAGAAGAAAAGAGAGTTTCTTGGTTATGTTGAATGATGTGGGAAAAACCTCCAAAGGACAAACGCCAATGGTTCTTTTACTTTTCAAAGAATCTATCTTTCTTTCTAATGGCTTAGCTCACACACTTCCAAGTGTTGTTGTGTCTTTATTGTAGGACTTTGAGGATTTGTTTCCTGATTAGCCTAGTATATTACCTCATTTGAGTGGAATTCAGCATCAGATTAATCTTATTCCTAAACCTCCCATCCCAAATCAAATGGCATATGGGAGCAGTTGTAAAGAAGTTAATGAAATCCAAAGGCATGTTGAAGATTTGTTGGTGAAGGCCTATGTAAGAGAAAGTTTTGAGTCCATCTGTTATACCCATCCTCTTGGTGCCTAATGAAGACAGATCTGAGAAGATGTTCATGGATTACAGACCCATAGATGAAATCACTATAAAGTATCATCACCTTATCCCTAAACTAAATGACATGCTTGATGAATTGCATGGTTTTGCTATTTTTCTCTAAAGTTGTTTCGAAAAATGGGTATCATCAAATTCATATGAGGGAAATGAATGAGCAGAAGACTACTTTCAAAACTAAATTTGGTTTATATGAGTGGTTGGTGATGCATTTTGTGTTAGCTAGTGCTTTTAGTACCTCTATAAGGTTGATGAATTGATGAACTATGCTCTTTGTTATTATATTGGCATGTTTGTTGCTGTATATTTTGATGATATTTTGATCTATGGCAAGAGCTTGGAAGAATGAGTGGAGTAGCTTATTCAAGTGCTAGAAACACCACCAGAACAAAAATTGTATGGCAATTTAAAGAAGTGTTCTTTTTGTACTAACCAAGTTATTTTTCTTGGGTATGTTGTAGGTTCATAAGGTCTTAAAGTGGACCAAGAAAAGCTAAGAGCCACCCAAGAATGGCTGGCTCCTACATTCATTTCTAAGTTAGGATCTTTTCATTCGTTAGCTAGTTTCTACAGAATGTTTGTAAAGGATATTTTCTACCATTGCATCGCCTTTGCTAAAATAGTCAAGAAAAATGCCTGGTTTAATTGGGGAAAGGCTCAAAATGAGGCTTTCACAAAGTTAGAGAATAAATTATGTAATGCACTTGTTTTAGCGTTAACTAATTTTACGAAGGCTTTTGAGGTAAATGTGATGCAACAGGTATTGGCATAGGGGTGGTTCTAATGCAAGAAAGTAGGCCCATTGCGTACTTTAGTGAAAATTTGCAGCATTGGAGAATTAGCAACACTACCTATGTCGATGGAAATTTTTATTCACACTGATCACCAATCCTTTAAGCTTCTAAAGGGCCAAGGTTAGTAGACATGATAGATGGATAGAGTTTATTTGGATCGTTTCCCTATGCTATCAAGTTCAAACAAGGCAAGGAAAACGTTACGGTTAATGCTTTGTCTCAAATCTTTGCTTTCTACTTTAGATGCTAGATTACTTGGTTTTGTGTTCTTGAAGGAATTGTATGCACAGGATCTAACTTTGGTGAGATATATGCCAAGTGTGTCAAGGCTGCTTTTGATAAATTTTTTCAATTAGATGGATTTTTTTTAGATAAAATAAGTCGTGCATACCATAAACATGACTAAGAAGATTATTTGTTAAGCAAACACATGGTGGCCATTTTGGAGTTGTTAAGATCACTGAAGTTTTGAAGGAACAATTTTGTTAGCCTTGTTTTAAGGGGGATGCGGAAAGGGTTTGTGAGCAATGTCATGGTTTCAAAGGGCTAATACAAACTTATCATGATTGTATACTCATTTACCTATTCCATCTCACCCTTGGATTGATTTGTCAATGGATATTGCTGTAGGACTTCCCAAGACCAAAAAAAGGGGAAAGCCTATTTTTTTAGTTGTGGATAGTTTCTTAAAGATGGCACACCTTATCCACTCGTAAAAGATTTATGACGCCATCCATGTGGCTGAATTATTCTTAAAAAAAGTTGTCAGATTGTATGAGGTTCCAAGAATAATTGTCTTAGATAAAGACACAAAATTCTTGAGCTACTTTTAGAGGACCTTGTGAATCAAGTTAGGTACGTAGCTTGTGTTCTCCACCACTTTCCATCCACAAATTGGTGGCCAAACTGAGGCAATAAATTGGACCTTGCTAACATTGCTTAGGGCCATTATTAAGAAGAACTTGGTATTTGGGGAGGAAGGTTTACCACTCGTTGAGTTTGCACATAATAAAGAAGTGCACACTACCACTGGGTATTCACCTTTTAAAATTGGTTGTGTGTTTAATTCATTAATTTCTTTACATATTTTTGGCTTTTCCTATACATAAGTACACTTATTTAGGTGGAGAAAAGAAGGCAGATTTAGTCAAAAGGTTGCATGAAAAGGTAAAGGTGCAAATTAAAGAGAAAGTGCTATAGTATGCAAACACACGCAACAAAGGCTAATAATTAATTTCATTTGAGCCTCGAGATTGGGTGTGGGTTAATATAAGGAAGGAATGGTTCCTTGTAAAAATGCGTACAAAACTCCATCTAAGAGGAGAAGGACCCTTTCAAGTAGTACAAAAGTTTGGAGACAATGCCTACAAATTGGACTTGCCTTTTTAGTACAGTGTTAGTTATACTTTTAATGTTGTTGATTTATCTTTTTCTAATGTAGATGTTGGTGATTGAAGGATGAATATCCTTTGGGAGGGGGGATTTGATATGAGCCAAGCAAGCAAGGAAAGAACAGCACCAATAATTGCCTTAAGAGCTCCAAAGGATCCCTTGGTGATCAATTTGGGTCCAATGACTAGGAAGCATTCTAAGGAGGTTCAATCAATACTACAGGAGATAATATAAGTGTATTTTGAATGTTTTGAGGTTGCATATATGGGGCATTTAGTGGAGCATATACCTGAGAGCCTTCCAGGAGTGCCACTAAGAGATCTTCTACACTCCAGGTAACTATTTTGAGCAATCTAGGTCAATGGATGTCCACCACTCTAGGAACTTCTGCTCCAACATCTCATGCACTTATGCTAGAAGCCATGTAACCTCATGCAGCTACTTTGGACATAAAACATTCTTGAACAGCTGGGAGCCTAACCGTGTCTGAGTGCTGCACCAAGGAGCCCTCACGTGTCTAGCTGGAGTCTGGCTTTATTTCTTGGAGTTTTCTACACTTTGTGGATAGTGATTGGCATGATTTCTAACTATTTTTTTGTGCTAGTGATAGAACTTTTGGGTAGTTTTGGACTTTTATGCACTAGGACTTCTAACACCTTTTTGCTAGTAAAACCAAATAAGGGCCCTGGAAAGCATTATATTTAGGCTCGATGTGGTGAAAATTTATCAAGAAATACAATTATATGATTACTTGTGCAATTGGTCATTTCATTTATTTTTCTTAAACTTATTGGCTCTTTGTTTTTTATCCTTCTTTTTCTTTTAGTCTCTTCAATTTTTTTCCAACCTTTTCTCAAATTTTTTCTTTGCCTTCCTCTCTTCAAATTCCCCACTTTCTTGGTTAGATTCAAGAGTTGGCTAAAGCGTCCATGCAACATGAAAATGATTCAGGTGAAATGGAGCATATGACATTGTGTTGAATTTTGTTTGGAACAATGGAGAGCCGTAATAGAACCAATTTAGTTGAAGTTATAGCTTGATATTGGCACCTTGTGATCAATTGAGTAAGGGATTTAGTCTACATACTTGTATGTTGTAAGTCTTAATTGTTTTCCTGATGGTTTCAAGTTGTTTATGAGATATACATAGAATATGGTGTGGTTTGTTCATATGGACTACTATAAATAAAGCTCTTGTGCTGTGTATTTTAGCACCAAATGTTTGGTTAGCTTGGTATGGTATGGCTTTATATTTTCATAGTTAATGTGATTTGGTGCTTCGGGTAAGGCCTTGTACATGTTTGGGAAGCTTAGGAAACCCCCAAACTAGCTATGCCACAATTTTGCTATAAATGGGCTCATGGGCTAGGCACTTTGGTGTCTAGGACCCTAGATGGAGGCTGAGGGAAAATAGCAATGGCATGATGGTGCTGCCTTTAGTACTGTGGTAGCACAGTAAAAAATGAGGACAATTTGGACTTCCAATGGAGGATTACAAGGGAGAGGTCCTTTGGGTGCCAAGGGGTGAAGGTTGCCAAAGGGTACCTTAGGAGCATCCAAGACTCTTTAAGGAGCTAGCATATTCATCAAGGATTCAAGGATATAATTTTCACACTAAGGATGCATGTTTGCCTTCATTGGTGGAAGAGCCACAAAATTGCAATAGATGCGATTTGGATGAGTAAACTGGTTTAGGATCCATAGTTGGGCTAGTTAAGTCTTGGGGTTAAGGTACCATTTAGAAAACTATAGTAAACTATTGATGGGCTTTTGTAACATACGAACCATGAGTCCCACCATAATAACACCTTCAATAATTCTATGAATCAAGTGATGGTGGATAAGTGAGCACCTTGGGTGAAACTTTAATGCACTTATGGCCCAGGTACCATTAGTTGAGGCAGATGTGAGGACTTAGTTCACCTTTGGTAGGTTTATAAGGTGGAGGTTTAGTACACTAGTGAACTAGGCAAGGTTAATAGCTTGTGGCACTAAGCGTGGACCTAGTACACCTAATAAGTTTCTTAGAGCTCAAGCAAGGAGATTCACCATTTTCACTAGTGGAACAGAAAAGGGAAGTTAAGCTTGCTAATAGGCAAGGCTGAGCCTTGTAGTAAGGGTTAGGTAGAGGAGGAAGTCTCAAGGAACTTGAACTATGATTACACATTTAGCCTTAGCCTACAACCACTTGTAGTAGATTGCTTGTATATTGTGTATGTAAATATATGCTCATCCCTAGTGTTTTCTTGTATGCTTGTTCCTAGTGTTTTCTTTTGTATGCATGTTTTAAGCATTCTCACTCTCCTTTACTATTGTTATGTAGATGTTGATGTCTTTAATGCCTTTACTATGGCCCTTTCAGTAGTGGACCCTCAACAGTCATATAAGACTTGTTAAAGAAGTGAAAATCTCTAGTCAAACACCTTAATCAGTTTGAATTAGCAAGCTAATAAAGTCTATTAAGGGTTAGATGGTTCATAGGTCATTTTGGTACATAAGTGTCACCAAGGCAAATTGGTAATTTTGGTCCCTGAGGTGATATGTTTCGTTTTTAAGCTCATAAGTTGTTCTTTAGACATAAGTAACAAGAAACAAAAGTTTGGATGAATCTTGACAAGACTTATGGCTTTATTTAAGCATGGGGTTTTTTTGCAAAAATAACAAAATGTGGGGGAGGGGGGAATTTTGCAAGTGTGACTTTTAAAACACATTTAGAAGCTTTATGTTGCTATTATTCATCATCTTAGCCTTGGAAATATCTATCTCCCCCTCTCTTGTAGAAATCTATCACCAAACCTCACGAAAAACATCAATTCCTGGTGGAAATAAAAGTCTCATGAGGTACCCATGCGAGAAAGAGATCATTTTTGCATAGTTTTTGTGTGAGAGGTCTTGGATGGTGCTTTTCTTGCTTGAAGAGCTTGGATACTTTTTTTCTTATTTAACTCTTGGTTGTTATTGGTTTCTTGAGGTTGTATGAGCATTGGCCTTGCTTGATTGATCTTGAATCAGTGTCATATATGATGAATTTTGTTGGAACCATAGGAAACCCTTAAGGAATGCCAATTTCCTTGGATGTGCTTCATGTTTCCTATTTGCCTTCAATTCCCGTAACAAATTTAGTTATTACATTCATTTAATGCATATTGTAGTTGCTTGTTTGATGCTTTCAAGTAGATTAGGAGATATGTATTGTTATGGTGAGGATTTGCTTGTGATGGGCATGGTAGAATCAAGCTTCTATATAGGAGAAATAAACACTTGTTGCCTGGTTATTTTTGCATGGAATGGTCCTATTGTAGTGGCTAAATAAATTTAGAGCTTGTGGAGGCCTGGTCTGTAAGTGTAAGGAGCAATTGTAGCCCCCAAAAATGCTATGGACAAGTTTTACTGCAGCTCGGCTTAGGATGCCAGGGCTTGTGGCCCCAGAAAAAAAGCTATAGCCTTGGGTGCCCTAGTGTAACTCGAGGCACCAAGGGTATGACCCCTAGGGCATTTAAGAGCCAATTGCATCCAAAAAGGCTCCAAGGGAGGGGGCAAGGGTTTCAAATAGGTCCCAAGGGGCTAGGAAAACCTAAGTGGACCTTGGAACTTCTAAGAGTCTCCTTGGAGCTAGGAAAATTCATTAAGGATTTGAGGACCTAAAGTGGACAACAAGTTGAAAGTGGACAACAAAAACTACATTAGGAACCATTAGGCAAGCTCGTGGGGATTATCAACCGTTATTGGCCTAGGTGAGCCTTGGACCGTAAGGTGCCATTGTGAAACCCTAGAGTGCATCTGACATTTTTTGGAACATAGTCAGTTGGGTCCATCCATAGTAATTCTTACTATATTAGGGTGAATCAAGGAATAGTGGATAATGGAGCACATTGAATGAGGTCGTAGTGCACTTGTGGCCTAGTTGAGTTGTGACAAGAGGCACAAGTGAAAGCTTAACGCATCCTTGGTAGGTTAAATGGGTGAGCCTTAGTCCCTTGGTGAAGTAAGTGAGCTTATTAGCTCAAGAAACCAAGTGGGAGGATAGTGTGCCTAGTTAAGTGGAGGCTTTGTACCACAGTGGCCTCAACAAGCCAATGAATTGAGGCATTACGTAGGAGGCTAGTACACCCAGTGAGTTCCTTGGAAATCAGGCATGGAGCATCTACCATGTTCACATTAGCTCACCAGGAGTTAGCAAGCTAAGGCTTCCTTGGAGTGAGTTAGAGGCCATAACTCACTAGGTATAAGGTGACATTCGTGCCAGGACTAGGATGATGATAGGTCTCAAAGGGACCTAAATATATGCACATATGTTAGCCCTTAGATTGCATAGGGGCCGTAGTAGATTTCATATATTATGTATAAATACATGTCCCCAGGTTTTTCTTTGCATGTACCTAAATCTATTATTAGGAATCTTCATATTCTCACTCTCTTTAGCATTGTTGTGCTGATTTGGTCTATAAAGAGCCTGTGACCATGGAGAGTTATCAAGCAAGTATTTTGCATACTTAGTGAATCATTAATAATTCTATTTTGATTGGTGAAGTTGCTAATTGCTAGCTATAGTTGTTTGTGGCATATAGAGTCTAGTGGCATAAGAACATATTTGGAGCATCGATCTCAGTGGTTGCATTTGGTATACATATATATGCTAGTTTGCCTCTAATGTCTTTAGGTCGAGTAGTGTAGTTGTAGTGCTTTTGGGCAAGTGCATAGTCTTATTTACATAATGATGCATATGCGCGGGTATTACTTGCAGTTAAATCCATTATTTTTTATGCTTTGGCTTGTGTTTTATTGTTTTTTTATAAATTGCATGCAAAATTTTAGTTTATTTTTATGTTTGTTACTCAAAGTGAAAACAACCCCATGCATGTTGCATTATAGGCTAATAACTAAATGCATTAAAGTTTTAAAATGAGATAAGTAATTATCTAGCCAACTGTAGCCAGTGTGGGACTTTGATTCTATTTTCTTCCTGGGGGACCCTAGTTTGGGTAGGATCGCTACATGTGGCATTAGAACAGGGCTCTAGACTTAATTAAGAGTCATTGGAGGCTTAGGAGTACTAAGACTAGGATGTTTTCTTTTGCTGGGATAGTAAGCACTAACCAATAGTATGAATATTCGGTGTGCACTATTTGGTCTTGGTTACTGGTTGAAATGCTGAAACTAAGACAAGTGCAATTTTGGATGTCAGAGGTTTTGAGGTGAATCTTAGTGTTTGGTTGCAGTGATATTGGGATAGCTAGTTTGACTTGCTCCAAGGTAGAAGTAATGCCTTGGTGTAAGCAATGAGATGTGATGAAAATCCTAGTAAACGTTTTTTAGGACCTCAGGTTGGAGACATGATCTATTGGACCGGGCAGCGATAAACCTCCAAGGTAGGGAGTGGCCCATGGCTTCAAGAGTTGAACCCACCAATTTTGAACAAGTTAGGAAACAACAAAAAAGGGAAGGAGCCTATGTAGTAGAAGGAAGAGCACTGTCGTATCCTGTTGCTATGGAAGTAGAAGCTTGATGCAGAAACCATTAAGGCATTAACTTAGCACCATAGAAGTTCTTGAGTAGTATTAGTGTGGAGTTATCGACAAGTGGTTTGGTAAGGTATTAGCCCTCGAAAGAGAGTTAGAGTAACCAAAGACACAAAGTGGCTAGGTGGAGGTTGGCTCATGCATCCTAGGAGGAGTATAGGTAGCATACCCATTGTACGAAAGTTGATCGAAGATTGTGGACATATCGTGAGGAAAATAGGGCATAGGACCAAGGTGAAAACAGTACACGGTCCTAAGCTTTGCACCTAGGAAACTAATTTTTATGGTTTTAGTGCTCAAAGGATTAATGTTTTGCCATGAGCTTACCCGAGTTAAGGCCAGCCTAGGAAATATACCCCAATAATAATTGCAACAAGGACTTGACCTAGTACATGAGAGCAGCAGTTTGGGCTTTTGTCTCAGCTAGTTAAGTGGCCAAATTTGGCAACTGCCACACTTGATGGGTTACTGTAATGAACTCATGGGCAGGTTGCAGCTAGTGCAAGGAAGGTTTCTATCCTTTCGCTAGTAGTTTAGTTTCTTACCAGCTGCTCTGGCATCAGTTTACTAACACAACATTGTTGACATGTTGGGGAGTATTCTTAATTGGGCTAAGGGTTAACTCCAGTGCATTAAAAACCAATGATGCACTAAGTGCTCCGGTGGTACACAGCACTCTAGAACCCACTTGCTAGTGCATAGAACCATATGCAGAAGCTTGAATGCCTTATATTGTAAGTGTCCTAAGGTTCTATAGGCTACATTCTTTCATAAGTTAGCTTGGTCAGCCTATGCATTATTAAGAGTTGGCTAAGTAATTAGATAAGTTTTGTATAGTAGTCAGGTAGTGTAGCGGTTTAGCTAGATCCTAGGAAGGTAAGCAGGTAAGTACATTTTTATTTCTAATCGTGAGCAAAGAATGAAGAACATATCTAGGAGCAAATGAGTGGATAGGAATATTCATTCATTAGTTATATGCCTTAGTGTAGAGCTAGTTGGAGTGAAATAATTGTTAGGGGTTAATCTGGGCTACCAGGTGGCAGTAAGAGAACCTTAGCAATATGAACAACTGCCATGGACCAAAGGATAGGCTGTGGTTGGTAGACATTACCCAGAGGCTAGGTGGAGTTGAGGGCCACCAAGATGACTTGTAAGAGAAAGTTGCTCGACCAGTGATGTAGCGTCCCCTGCCCCGAATGGGGTTCTCCCAGGAAGACAATGGAACAAAGTTGCATACTAGCTGCAGTTGGCTAGTTAATTACTTGTCCCATTTTAAAACATTTCATCATCTAGTTATTAACCTACAATGCACTATGCATGCACTTTCTTTGACTTGAATTTCAATTTAAGAATACAAAACATAAACAAACCATAATTCAAAGCATAAAACATAAGTGTATTTTACTATAAGTAATAACCATGCATGTACGCAATTACATAAGTAAAGACTATGCATATGCCTAAAACCAACTGAAATACTACTCAACCGAGAGACATTAGAGACTAAACTAGCATACATACGTATACTAAAAGACTACTACTGAGATACGTCCTTGTGCCACTAGCCTCTACAAGGTTGCAAGACAACTATAGTTACTGCAGCACATAACCAGCAATAAACTAGAATCGATCTCGACAACTCGCCAAGGTCACCGGCTCCTTACAAATACAATATGCGCAACAATGCTAAAAGGAGTAAGAATCTGAAGATTCCTAGTAAGGGATTTGGGTACCTACCAAGAAACACTAGAACCTGTAAACAAAAAGCCTGAAGACACTCATATATATAATTTATAAAACCTGCTAAGAGCCCTATGCAGTTTGAGGCATAACATATGTGCATATATTGGAGTCTCTTGGGACCATATCTCTTCTTAGTCCTCGCACGGACGTCACCTTGTACCTTCTTGGCCCCTAACACGCTCCTAGCAAGCTTAGCTTGTTGACATCCTAGTGAAATTAGCTCACTAGTTAACCTTCCCTTTGTTGTTGTATAGGTGAACATGGTGGATGCTCCACGCTTGAGTTCCAAGGAACTTACTAGGTGTACAAGGCTCCTGCATAGTGCCTTAAGCCGTTGGCTTGTCTAGGCTACTATCGTACTAAGCCTCCACCCAACTAGGTGCACTAGGCTCCCACTTGGTGTCTCAGGCTAATATGCTCACCTAGATCACCAAAGTGCTAAACCTTGCCCATTTAACCTACCAAGGATGTACTAAGCTTTCACTTGTGCCCTAAGTCACAACTTAGCTGGGCCATGAGTGCACTAAGGCCTGATCCATGGTGCTCCACTATCCACCATTACTTGGTTCACACTATTATGGTAAGATTTGCTATGAATGGACTTAATTTACTAGGTTCCATAGAACCCCTCATGTGCACTAGGGTTTCTCATTGGTAACTTAAGCTCAACCCATCCAACTAGAAAACCAATGGTGCGAAACCCCCTTAACCTTTCCTAATGGCCTTATTATAGTGCTCTGAGCTCCTCCTAGATCACTTTCCTTCATGCTTTCCTTGTACCCAAGAAAACTTGATCCATAAACTAGTGCTTCAATCACTTAAAGGGGAACTATGGCACCATTGGTCACCCTCCACCCTAAGTCCCCTTAAGCAGTCATTGACCCCTCGCCTTCAAGAAAAATATATAAAAATCTAGGCCAATTTAGCCTTGAGTTAAAGAATGAAAGTTGTAAACCTTTCTCTCAGCTTCATGTGGAATGTTTAATTGCCTTAATCGAAATCCCAAAAGTAAAGTTATGGTGAAAACACTACAGTATCAATGCTGTCGAGTGCTGGCGCCTAGGCACTAGAATCAGCGCTGAGCCACTAGAAGCATTTTTTCCTTGGATTCCAAATGGTGTCCTGGGTATTGCAGTGCCACCTGGCACCTAGGCGCCAGGCCCCGAGCCCTACACTTCCAAACTTCATCCATAGCATGTTTGGAGGCCTCCCAAGCCACCCAAACCTTCATACTAAGCCTTGCCAAGCTCCAGTCCATTAAAACAACTACAATAAGGCATTTCCATGCAAAACTAACCAAGCATCAATGTCTTAATTGCACTACCCAAGAGCTTGATTACCACTGGTGCATCATAACACAAACCTCACCATAACCATGCTTATCTCACAAACCACATGAAACCAACATTGAAACAACTAAGACATGCATTATAAAAGTATGTAACCTAAATCCCTTATCTTAATTGAGAAGAGCAAGCAAGCAATCAAGCACCACATGCAACAAAGGCTCCACTAAGGTATTGCTATGGTTCCAAGCAAAAGCCAATGTGTAAGGCACCAATTCAAGCTCGTTCTCACTAGACCAAAGCTCATGGAAGTTCAAGAAACCAAGAACAACAAGAAAACAAGAGGATCAAAATGTTACCTAAGCTCCCAAGCTTGTAAAAATGCCATCCAAAGCTCGCCACACCAAAACCATGCAAAAGGAAGCCGTTTCATGCATATATACCTCAAGGGGCTTTGATTTCCACAAAGAATTGAAAAGAAATTGAAGTTTTGGTGAAGGAATTTGAAAGGCAAAGGAGGGTTACGGGTTTGAGATGGAGAAGATGATCAATAGTGCCCAAAATCCTACCCAAATGTATTTAAAAACAAAGTTCCTCCAACTTTTGTTATTTTTGGAAAAGAACCCCATGCTCAAATAATGGCATAAGACTTGGCAATCTAGTCCAACTCTTTGGTTTCTTGCCACTTAGGTTCAAAAGAACAACTCATGAACTTAAATACCAAACCTATCACCTTAGGGTACAAAATGATCATTTTGCCACTAGTGACACTTAGGTGCCAAAATGATCTAGGAACCACCTAACCCTCAATAGACTTGATTGACTTGCTAACTCAAACTATTTGAGACATTGAACGAGGGATTTTGGCTTGTTTAATAGGTCTTACTTGGTTGTCGAAGGTTTGCTTCCTAGAGGGCTGTAACATTCTCCCCACATTGGAGAATTCTATCCTCTAAATTGGATCTCCCCACCTTGAGATGAAAGCCAGGACATGGTGCCAACATATCCCGATCAAACCTAGCAAAGAGTGTCAACTTTGCAACTACTCACCTAGTGCTTTTCTACCCGACTTACGTAACTAATGTCCGTTGGCTTTCAAATCTTGCCCTTACCTATATAGGTATGATAGCCAATGTTATAGTTTGTGCTCAAGCCATATGACAACCTCAACAGCACTACTCACTATTACCCAAGCTTTCTTGACCTTAACCTTAGTGTTACATCACTTTGAAGACTATGGTATGCTACATCACTATCCTCGACATACAGACATTGCTGAAAGACCTCCAATAAGTCAACTCTATCTTGGTAAGTCCGCTAACCAACAACTTCACCTCATTCCCCTTGGTGCCAAATCTCCTAGCACTTGTCCACTAGTACTTGTACTCAAGAAACCTTAATGTAGGCTCGCCACTAACTCTTCTATACCACTTAGTGCAAGATAGCTTAACAAGAGTAGAACTTATCCACTAACTATTACATTGATAGTTTTTCAATCCAGGCCTAGTACTCAACACTCCAAACAACCACCAGACTAAGTGTGTTACTAGTGTACTATGGCATCACCATAACACACCCTTAGCACCCAAGGCATACTCCACTCCGTGCTCCACTGTACTCTAGGGCTCTTTCGAACAAATGGTCTACCAAGATTTGTAAATCTTGCCACACCCTAGAGTATGATTCTTCGACACTCTTCTTCGATGGCCTCTATGCTTCAAGCATCCTAGTGCATCATGTAGGAAACATATGCACTACCTGAGCATTGTAGTCCTACCACCCTTGTAACTTTGGAGTTCCTTACACTTGCATTACTACCAAAGAAAATTTTCTTCGGTGCAAGTGCCAGAACCTCTATATGGCTAGCAGTTTTTAGGCCTCATTTGCGGCTCCTCAGCTTAAGTTTCCTAGCACCCAACAATTGGATACCAAAATGCTACCTGAATCGAGGTCTTGGTGCATCATTTGCTTAGTTCAGAGTATCCTTGGTGCACGAAGACTATACACTAAGTCTTCCTTAGCCTGCACTTAGGGCCTTGGTAACTACAAATACCAGATTAACATCTGATTTTTGTTCTTTGCACACTTGCCTATTGACCACCTACCCATGCCCGATGCATTACTAGGGTTCTTAGTTGAGTCACAATGTGCTACCTGATCCTAGGTCATTCTAGGTACCTTGGGCTTATAAGCCAGCTAGACACATTAACTTCACAACTAGGTTCGATGTGCCTCTGGCCTTGCTTCCCTTGGTAAGGCGCTTTGGCCATTATCACTGCCAAATGTCTCGGTATCTTCTTGTGATCATTAACTACTTTGTCTAACTATGATCACAGAAGGATTGCTTTCACTTCCAAGCACAACTGCCATACCATGAACTATACCATGCCAAGCTCTTCTTGGGATGATGTGTGGATGCGATCTCACACCACAACTTAATTTATCCTAGGTAGGAGAATTGACTACATCACTTTAGTCGATTCATTATCAGGAGGTGGCTAGCCACAAGAAACTCCTTAGGTGGCTCATTCGCTACAACTCCACCTAGTGCATTAAAGTATTTTCCTATGCAACTTAGGATCGGTACTATCCTTTGGAGCTATGAGCCTTACCTGCTAGCCCATTATCAAGTCTTGTAAGTCATTGGCTCTTTGTTTATAAGGCACTAGGGTCCAATGAAACTCACACTTACTTTGGGCTATTGATGAGCTTAACCCAACTAACTTTGCTTATGGTTTCAACCCTTGACTTCCCTGTACTCCAATGAATG
Organism: Aquilaria sinensis; assembly: GCA_005392925.1. NCBI lineage: Eukaryota > Viridiplantae > Streptophyta > Magnoliopsida > Malvales > Thymelaeaceae > Aquilaria > Aquilaria sinensis. The sequence goes on along the minus strand of SMDT01002772.1, from coordinate 243,910 downwards.
CCAACAACTACCAAAAGTCACAAATGTGAACACCTGAGCACAACTACACGTATACTCATTTGGCACATTCAAACTACTAAGTGAGTTACTTAGCTAGGTAGGAGATTCCATTACAGTGATCCTAAGCCATTTCTTGACTGGTCAAAGTGAACTCTTCCACACGGGCCTACAAAACTCTACCCCAAAGGGTTTGGACATAGCTTTCTCTTTCCTAGCATCGCTCGGTCATCCTCGACCCACGGTTCAACTTTCCACCAATTTGTTGGCATGAAAAGTAGTTGACAGCTGCCATGAGTTCTTTGGCTCCATCTCACACTAGCCATGACCTGCCCGTGAGTTCACTATGACTACTAGTTAAATGTGGCACCTATATGGCGGTTGCCTACCTTGACCACTTAACTGGCCGATGTTAAACTTGAACTATCACCCCGGTGTACAAGGTCGACTCCTTGTGCAACAACTACTGGGGACTTATTCCTAGGCTAGCTTTATCATAACCAAGCCCATGACCACTAAGGACACAAAAAGCTATTTCCTAGGTGCAAGGCTTAGAGCAATATTCTTCTTCCAACTTAGGCATAAGCCCTATTATCCTCATGATCCATTCTAAATCTTCAACTAACTTCTGCACAATGGGTATGTTGCCCATGCTCTAACTAGGTTGGGTGAGCCAACCTCCACCTTGCCGATCGTGTGTCTAATTCCACTAACTCTCTTCCTAGTGCTAATGCTTTATCGAGCCACTTGTCGGTAACTCCACGTCCATACTCATAGAGAACCTCCATAGTGCCAGCTTAGGGCCTTGTTGGTTTTGACCTCAAGCTCCTAACTTCATAAAAGAAAAAAGGTATGATAGTGCTACTCTACTCCGCAATGTAGCTTGCTTGACCAAATGTTGCCTTTTCTTGGTCAAGGCATCCTCATCTATATTAGTATCGCCTAACCCATCCAAGGTCGATGGGTTCAACTCCTAAAACTACATGGATCATGTTGCCTACCTCATTTTGAGGCTCTGAAAAACTTCCCCTAGGATGGTGGTCACATCCCACTACTTGTGCCAAGGTGTTGCCATTACCTTGGAGCAAGCCAAACAACCTACCCCAATGTTGTCACACAACTAGATAGCTAGGATCCACTTTGGAACCTTTAGTGCCCAAAACTACACCTAACCTAGTTTCACCATTGTAACCTGCAACAAAAGCCAGATAGTGCACATAAAAGATAGAAACTACTGGTTAGTGCTAACTATGCAAGCGCAAGGATGACATCCTCATCTCAGGCACCTAGCCTCTAACGACACTTGATGGAGTCTTGAGCTTTGCTCTTATACCAACTGTAGTGTCCCTACCCCGAATAGGGTCCTCCCAAGAAAACTATGGAACAAAGTCGTATAGTAGTTGCAATTGGCTAGTTAATTACTTGTCCCATTTTAAAACCTTTCATCCATCTAGTTATTAACCTACAGTGCATTATGCATGCACTTGCGTCGACTTGAATTTTAATTTAAGAAAATGAATCAAAAACATTGCCGCGGTTCTTATAAAACATTAAGAAACCATAAGTCAAAGCATGAAAAATAAGTGTATTTACTACAAATAATAACCATGCACGTGCATCATTACATAAGTAAAGACTATGCACATGCCCAAAAGCAACTGAAATACTACTCAACCGAGAGACATTGGAGGGTAAACTAGTATACATACATATACTGAAAGAATACTACTGAGATCCGTGGTCCACTATGCCCGTCCTTGTGCCACTAGCCTCTGCAAGGTTGCAAGACAACTATAGTTACCACAACACATAACCAGTAATAAACTAGAATCAACAATGGTTGACTCGATGGTTACCTACAACACAAGTACTAGCTCAACAACCCCCATGGTCACCGGCTCCTTACAAATACAATCTGCACAACAACACTAAATGGAGTAAGAATCTGAAGATTCCCAGTAAGGGATTTAGGTACCCACAAAAAAACATTAAAACTCGTAAACAAAAACCTGAGGACACTCATATATATAACATATAAAAAGCTGCTGTGGACCTGTGCAGTTTGAGGCATAATATATGCACATGTATTGGAGTCCCTTGGGACCCTACCTCTTCCTAGTCCTCGTAGGGACGTCACCCTATTCCCAGCAAGTTCTTGGACACTAACTCGCTCCTTGCAAACTTACCTTGTTGACATCCTAGTGAGCTTAGCTTACTAGTTAACCTTCCTTTGTTGTTTTATAGGTGAACATGGTGGATGCTCCATGCTTGAGTTCCAAGGAACTTACTAGGTGTACTAGGCTCCCGCATAGTACCTTAAGCCATTGGCTTGTCTAGGTCACTATCGTACTAAGCCTCCACCCAACTAGGTGCACTATGCCCCCTCTTGGTGTCTCAAGCTAATATGCTTGGCTAGGTCACCAAGGTGCTAAGCCTTGGCCATTTAACCTACCAAGGATGTACTAAGCTTTCACTTATGCCTCAAGTCATAACTTAGCTACGCCACAGGTGCACTAAGCCTTCATCCATGGTGATCCACTATCCACCATTACTTGGGTCACACTATTATGGTATGATTTGCTATGAATGGACTTAATTTACTAGGTTCCATAGAACCCCTCATGTGCACTAGGGTTTCTCCTTCATGTGCTTTAGGGTTTCCATTGGTGTCTTAAGCTCAACCCATCCAACTAGACAACCAATGGTGCTAAACCCCCTTAACCTTTCCTAGTGGCCTTATTGTAGTGCTCTGAGCTCCTTCCAGATCACTTTCCTTCATGTTTTCCTTGTACCCAAGAAAATTTGATCCATAAACCAGTGCTTTAATGAGTTATGGGGGTTACTAAGGTACCATTGGTCACCTTCCACCCTAAGGCCTCTTAAGCACTCATTGACCCCCTACTTTCAAACAAAATATAGAAAAAACTGGGCCAACTTAGCCATGAGTTAAAGCATGAAAGATGTAGACCTTTTTCTCAACTTTGTGTGGAATGTTCAATCGCTTCAATTGGACACCCGAGCGCAAAGTTATGGTAAAAACACTATAGCATGTTAATGCTATCGAGTGCCGGTACCTTGGCACCAGTAGCATTTTTTCCTTAAATTCTGAATGGGCTGCAGCACCACCTGGCACCTAGGCACTAGGTCCTATGCTGTGCATTTACAAAGTTTGTCCATAGCATATTTAGAGGCCTCTCAAGCCACCCAAACCTTCATACCAAGCCTTGCCAAGCTCCAGTCCATTAAAATAGGAACAGTAGGCCATTTCCATGCCAAACTAACCAAGTATCAAGGTCTCAATTGCACTACCCAAGAGCTTGATTACCACTAGTGCATCATAACACAAAGCTCAACATAACCATGCATATCTCATAAACCACTTGAAACCAACATTGAAGCAACTATGACCTGCATTATAAAAGTATGTAAACTAAATCCATTACCTCAATTAAGAAGAACAAGCAAGCTATCAAGCACCACATGCAACAAAGGCTCCATTAGGGTATTCCTATGGTTCCAAGCAAAAACCAACATATAAGGCACCAATTCAAGCTTATTCTCACTAGACCCAAGCTCATGAAAGCTCAAGAAACCAAGAACAACAAGAAAAAAAAGGATCAAAATGTTACATAAGCTCCCAAGCATGAAAAATGCCATTTAAAGCTGACCACACCAAAATCACGCAAAAGGAAGCCTTTTCATGCATATATACCTCATGAGGCTGTAATTTCCACAAAGAATTGAACAGAAATTGAAGTTTTGGCTATAGAATTTGAGAGGAGAAGGAGGGTTATGGGTTTGAGATGGAGAAAATGATGAATAGTGCCCAGAATCCTAGCCAAATGTGTTTAAAAGCCGATTGCTGCAAAATGCTCCTCCAACTTTTGTTATTTTTGCAAGAGAACCCCATGCTCAAATAGTGCCACAGGACTTGGCATTCTAATCTAGCTCTTTGGTTTCTTATCACTTAGGCCCAAAAGAACAACTCATGAGCTTGAATACCAAGCCTATCACCTCGAGGTATAAAATGACCATTTTACCCTTGATGACACTTACGTGCCAAAATGACCTAGGAACCACCTAACCCTTAATAGACTTGCTTGACTTGCTAATTCAAACTAATTGAGACATTGAACAAGGGATTTTGACTAGTTTAACAAGTCTTATCTGATCATTGAAGGTCTGCTGTCTAAAGGGCTGTAACAAGTGAGGCTAGAAGAATAAGTGAGGTACTTAGTCCTAGATGGAGCCAAAGAACTCGTTGGTGTCATCAGTTGCTTTTAGTGCCAGCAAGTTCGTGGAAAGTTAAGCTATGGATCATTAATGATTGAGTGATGTCAAAAAGAGCAAGCTTTGCCCAAACCTTTGAGGTAGAGCTAGGTAGGCCAACGAAAAAGAGTTCAGTATGACCAGTCAAAAGATGACCTGAAATAGGCATAGTGGAATGTCTTACATAGCTAAGTGATTCACTTGGTAGTTTAAAAGTGTCAAGTCTAGTATAGTTACAGCATACTCATGTGTCTAAGTTGTGACTCCAATTGTTGCGAGTGTTCACCAAAGTAGCAAAAAGTCAAAGGTTGAAACCCTAGTCAAAAAAGGTCAAGTTAATCTAGCCTAGAGCCCAAAGCTAGTCCACAAGTCACCCTACAAGAGGTCAGCGTAGTGTAGTTCATGTTATGGTAGTTGTGTGTAAGAAAAAAAAATACAGACCTTCTATGATTGTACTGAGGTACTTAGTAGTAAAGAAAAGTTCAGATTATAGGCATGTTGAAGCCCAATGTATAGGGCCAAGATGTATCATTGGCTTGAGAGCAAAGGATGCCTAGAGTAATCCAAAATTGAAAAGTAAAGTGTGACTTGGCTATAAACCCTAGTGGTTCTTCTAGAATGGGGTAAACATCAATGACCCAGTAGCAATTGTTAGTGTTGTGCCGAAAAAGCCAATCATGAGATGATTGTATTTTTGCGCATTGAGTCATGATATTTTATTTAGGCATTAATCCAACAATTTTTTTTGTTGTTTTGTTTCTGCGTAACGTAATAAACATAATTGTAACCCTAGAATAATGATATTCTTAAACGTCCCTAGTCTAGTATTATTGTGGAGTGGGTTACAATAATACATAACGACTAGCATATGTGGAGATTAATATGAGATATGTAGTCTACATATGGGTACAAGTTGGAGAACCTGTGTACTGGACCGACCCACCATGAGAACACTTCATGGATCGTTATATGAGTGTCATAAGTGATTCTCATAGTGATCATGGTATATGTAGTCCTTCGACCTAAGATCATCAAGGTTCCCTACATGTGAGTCACATACTTTGATATTTTCCTTTGTTGCTCGTAACTGAGTGAACTTGAAGGAGGTCATTGGGTATGTCACATATCATGCGGAGGGATTTGTATGATCAAGATGGGATTTGTCCCTCCTATGTAACGGGAGTGATATCTTCGGGCCCCTTGATAGAGTGAGACTTAGAAAATGCATGGCCATGCTCGGATGAGTTGATATACGATATCAATGTCATCAGTTTAAGTTGGTCTACTCGGTAATCAAGAAACCAAAGATTGGGCTATACGAGAGTGACACATTCCATGTCTCGTGCTTAGTCTTGATATCTTGGACAAAGGGACAATGGCATATATCGGTGATGATCATAAAGGTTTAGTCGATTCACCGACAATCTTGTCACTTGGGTAGCAATGATGTGTTGCTAGACACCGCTCATTGCTTATGATCATAAATGTGATTTATGATCATTGCCAACATGGCAAGAGCCTATTGGGTCGCACACATAGAGCTATTTGGATCATTAGAGTGCATGGGCTAATTATTTGGGTTATGGTTTCACTTTAATTTCGTATTAATAATGGGCCCAAGAGTTGAGCCATTATTAAGCCCGAAATTAAATCCTAATTGGATTAGGGCTTTGAAACCCATTAGGCCTGGAAGTTGAGTCTCACTATAAATACAACTTTTAAGTGAGAAATTCGCAGGTCTCCTTGCCCTAGCCTCCAAAAAGGACAGCCACACTCTTCTCTTGCAATTCCTTGGAGGACGCAAGCTAGCACTGCGAGCGCAAGAGAAACGCATCTGTCGGGACGTGGTGGAAGCGTGGTGATCCCGAGAGGCTCGTGTGGATACCATAGAGAGCCTGAACACGTCAACTGTTCAGGTTTTGTGATTCGACTCTACAGTTGAGTGAGAGATCTCAACCGAAAATTAGGTATGAAAATTTTTGAACACCCGGTTTACCCCGTTTCACTTGGATCCTAGAGGGTTTCGGTTAAATTCCACTGCACTGTTTGGCTCCCGAAACCCAACAGTGGTATCAGAGCTACTGGTGAAACCCTAAATCGGGATTGAGTGTTGAATCGCATGATGTTATGTGTTCGGTTGCTTTTCGGCCATGATTAATTAGATTGATTCATGATGCATGAAACCGGAACTCGTAATGAACATATGACATATATGAAGAAACGACACTAATTGGTTAATGAGATTAACCCAAAATTGATAGGTATGAGATACCTATATGGATTAGGATTCTTGCAATAGTTGCAAAAACCCTAGCTTGGTTCGGATTCGGCCTGTTCGGGCACCGAAAGTAAGGTATTTTTGGTGGCTCGAATGGAGGAGTCTCGGGTGCCTACTTGCTCGAAATAGAAGATTTCGGGCTAAGCAATTGTAAGACAATTTTTTGTTGCCGGGGGGGCGCTGCCCCCCTCGCAACCCCCCGCAAGGGCGGCTCCCCTTGACCCCGTCCGCTGACCGGTCAACGGAACCACGTGCCGTTAACCGGCCAGTAAAACCAATTTTTGGTGGCCAATCACGTAAATACGAATGGAGGAGTCTCGGGTGCCTACTTGCTCGAAATAGAAGATTTTGGGCTAAGGACCGCCGTATGCGGCTCCCCACCACCGCCCGCTGACCGGCCAGTAAAATCTGGTTAATCAACACGTGAAAATTGGCATGCATCTTTGTTGAATGAGATTTGACATGATATGCTGATTGGTGTTTGAAGCATGGTGCATGGTTATAGCCCTTGATTGGTTGTACTTGTAAATACGGCCTGCGAGTCATGCCTTTTCTTATCACTCTCATTGTACATTCTCTTCTCACCTTACTCCCCTCGAATGTAACTCGAGGTTTCTATTATTGATGTAATGGTACATTATGGGATCATCCAAGGTGGTATGTCCAAGGATCATCCAAGGTGGTATGTCCAAGGAGGTGACAACAAAAGGGCAACCAAGAAAGGAAGAGAAGGAGCTTGTGAAGACCCTTTTCTTTTCTTAGGCTTTTATGATATTCTCATTGGCTTGAGAATATCGCATAGTTTGGGCTATAACCATGTCACGTTTACTTTCTTGTACGCATGAGATGCATGTTTTATATTTGTATGTGATGCATGTATAAGACAACCGGAGATAACAAATTGGTGAGATCAAAAGAAAAAAAAACCCTCAAACAAATATTAAGTCATTAAATGTGATGCCTTCCAAATGTTGGCACTCGTCAAGACTTTGATCAACATTAGGTGGGTTTGCCAAAGCAAAGCACCTATGTTCATCTTGGTAAGGCGCGATGGGATAATAGTGATATCCAAACTGCTAACTTTGGGTTCGACTTAACTAAGTCATCCTAATAGGATTAGGGACTTAGAGGCATAGAGTTGGGCTTAAGTTCATGAGATGAGCTTGGACAAGTGTTGTTCACCCAACTATCCAAGAGTTGCATAAGATGCAATTGGCAAGAGAGTTGCCTACCTAAATAGCTGTAACTTGAGAGAAAAGCCAAAGCTGACTCAGGTTGTGGTCAAATATGGATCTTGGCCCACTAGAATACCTTAGCGCCGAGGTGTTCCGAAATAATATCGAGGGTTATTATTTTGAGGAAAATAGTGGGAGTATCGTTTAATAAAAGTCCTTATTAAATGAATTAAAATACATGACTCTTACACTGCATATTTACTGTTGTAGATAACCATGGCACAAAACACATCGACACTTTCGTTGCAATCGATCCTTGAGAAGGAAAAACTGAATGGGACCAACTTTCTCAAATGGTACCGAAACTTGAGGATAGTCCTCAAACAAGAGAGAAAGGCTTATGTCCTAGAGCAGCCCATTCTGAATGAGCCTGCTGCCACTGCTCCAAGAGCTGAAAGGGATGCTCACAAGAGGCATTCTGATGATGCTTTGGATGTTGCATGCCTCATGCTTATTACCATGGAATCTGAGCTTCAGAAGCAACATGAGAACATGGGGGCGTTCGATATGATCGAACATCTCAAAATGCTTTTCCAAGAGCAAGCTAGGCATGAGAGGTTTGAGACCTCTAAGGCATTGTTTCAGTGCAAGATGTCTGAGGGAAGTCCCGTGGGTCCTCATGTGCTCAAGATGATTGGGTACATTGAGAATCTTGAGAATTTGGGATTTGCTCTTCAGAAAGAGTTGGCTATTGATGTAGTCTTGCAATCGTTGCCTGAAAGCTACAGTCAGTTCGTCATGAACTATAACATGAACGACCTTGACAAGTCCCTCCCTGAATTGCTCAACATGTTGAGAACTGCTGAGCAAAACCTTAAGAAGGCTAAGCCCATTTTGATGGTTCAAAAGGGCAAGGGAAAGGGAAAAGCCAACAAGAAGAAGGATAAAGCTAATGGAAAGTCCAATGCTAATTCTTCTTCAGCTGCACTGAAACCAAAGGGTGGTGTGGCAAAGGAAGGGGAGTGCTTCCATTGTAAGCAACCTGGACACTGGAAGCGCAACTGCAAGCTCTATCTTGAAGAACTTGCTAAGGAAAAGGGAAGTAAGACTTCCACTTCAGGTATTTTTGTTATAGAGGCTAACTTTTCTACTTCCTCATCTTGGGTATTGGATACTGGATGTGGATCTCACATTTGTGCAAATGTGCAGGATCTAAGTAGAAGTAGAAGATTGGCCCGAGGTGAAGTGGACCTACGTGTTGGAAATGGAGCAAGGGTTGCTGCCTTAGCCGTAGGGACTTATGTTCTCACTTTACCTAGTGGATTAGTTTTAGAATTAGACAACTGCTACTTTGTGCCTACTATTAGTAGAAATTTGATTTCTGTTTCTTGTTTGGACAAGAAAGGTTTTTCATTTATAATAAAGGACAAATGTTGTTCTATTTATTTGAATGAAATCTTTTATGGTAGTGCTCAACTTAGCAATGGGTTGTATGTTCTAGACCTCGAAGATCCAATCTATAATGTGAATACCAAGAAGGTCAGATTAAATGATTCAAACCCGACCTATCTCTGGCACTGTCGCTTGGGCCATATAAATGAGACCCGCATATCCAAGCTCCATAAGGATGGACTCTTGGACTCATTTGATTTTGAATCATATGAGACATGTGAGTCATGTTTGTTGGGCAAGATGACCAAAGCCCCATTCACAGGGCAAAGTGAAAGGGCTAATGACTTACTAGGACTCATACATAGTGATGTATGTGGCCCTATGTCTACACAAGCTAGAGGAGGTTTCCAATACTTCATTACTTTCACTGATGACTCCAGCAGATATGGCTATGTGTATCTTATGAGACACAAGTTAGAATCCTTTGAAAAGTTCAAAGAATTCAAGAATGAAGTAGAGAATCAACTCGGGAAGAGTATCAAAGTGCTTCGATCAGATCGAGGTGGAGAGTACTTGGATCGAGAATTCCTTGACTATCTGAAGGAGTGTGGTATAGTATCACAACTCACTCCACCAGGTACACCTCAATGGAATGGTGTATCTGAAAGGAGAAATCGAACTCTGTTAGACATGGTTCGCTCTATGATGAGTCAAGCTGACCTTCCAAACTCCTTTTGGGGACATGCTCTAGAGACAGCCGCTTTTACACTAAACCGAGTTCCATCTAAATCGGTTCAAAAGACACCATATGAGATATGGAGTGGGAGGCGTCCCAATTTGTCTTTTATGAAGATTTGGGGCTGTGATGCTTATGTGAAACGTCAATCCTCTGACAAACTAGGGCCCAAATCTCAAAAATGCCTTTTTGTTGGGTATCCCAAAGAAACAAAGGGTTACTATTTCTACAATCCTTCTGAGCAAAAAGTGTTTGTTGCTCGAACTGGTGTCTTTTTAGAGAAAGAGTTTATCTCTAAAGGAACTAGTGGGAGGAAAGTAGAACTTGAAGAAATTCAAGAACAACAAGGAGACATCGAACCTGAAATGGAACCTGAACAGACACCACAAGATGTTGTGGTTCAAGAGTCTGTTCCTGTAGCACAGAGCCCACGTAGGTCTGGTAGGATTCGGCGTGAGCCTGAGAGATATGGATTTCTCATGACTCACACTGGTGATGTGATGCTCATGGATCAGGATGAGCCCACAACCTACCAACAAGCTATGTCGGGGCCTGACTCTGAGAAGTGGCTAGTGGCCATGAAATCCGAGATGGAATCCATGTATGAAAACCAAGTATGGACTTTGGTTGACCCACCTGAAGGGGTAAAACCCATAGGGTGCAAATGGGTTTTCAAGAAGAAAACTGACATGGATGGTAATGTGATTACCTTTAAGGGACGATTGGTTGCAAAAGGTTTCAAGCAAATTTATGGTATTGACTATGATGAAACTTTTTCACCAGTTGCTATGCTTAAATCCATCCGAATTTTGTTTGCTATTGCTGCACACTATGATTATGAGATATGGCAAATGGATGTCAAAACTGCATTCCTAAATGGAAAGCTACTTGAGGATGTGTACATGACACAACCTGAGGGTTTTGTCACTCCTGAGAATGCCAATAAAGTGTGCAAGTTGCAAAGGTCCATTTATGGACTGAAGCAAGCTTCTCGAAGTTGGAATCTTCGTTTTGATGATGCAATCAAAGAGTTTGGTTTTATCAAAAATGAAGATGAACCTTGTGTCTACAAGAAGGTTAGTGGGAGCGCTATTGTCTTCTTGGTGTTGTATGTAGATGACATACTACTCATCGGGAATGACATTCCTGAGCTACAGTCTGTGAAGACTTGGCTAGGGAAATGTTTCTCTATGAAGGACTTGGGTGAAGCAGCCTATGTGTTAGGCATCAGGATCTATAGAGATAGATCTAGAAAGCTTCTTGGCCTAAGTCAAAGTACATATATTGACAAGGTGCTAAAGAGGTTTAGCATGCAAGATTCCAAGAAAGGATTCTTGCCCATGTCACATGGTATCACTCTTTCTAGATCTCAGTGTCCGAGTACACCCGAGGAGAGAGAGCGCATGAGTAAGATTCCATATGCCTCAGCAATTGGATCTATCATGTATGCCATGATATGTACTCATCCCGATGTCTCATATGCCTTGAGCATGACGAGTAGGTACCAATCGAACCCCGGTGAGAGTCACTGGACAGCTGTTAAGAACATCCTTAAGTACTTACGAAGGACTAAGGATGCATTCTTGGTCTTTGGAGGTGAAGATGAGCTCGTTGTAAGGGGTTACACCGATGCAAGCTTCCAATCCGATAAGGATGATTTTAGATCGCAATCTGGTTATGTGTTTTGTATTGGTGGTGGTGCTGTGAGCTGGAAGAGTTCAAAGCAAGAGACAGTAGCTGACTCTACAACAGAATCTGAGTACATTGCCACCTCTGATGCTGCGAAGGAGGCAGTTTGGATCAAGAAGTTCATCACTGAACTTGGAGTGGTTCCAAGCATTGCCGACCCGATAGAGCTCTATTGTGACAACAATGGAGCAATCGCACAGGCTAAGGAACCTCGATCTCACCAGCGATCCAAACACATACTCCGACGCTATCATCTCATCAGGGAGATCATCGAGAGGGGTGATGTAAGGATATGCAGGACTTCGACAGACAGCAACATTGCTGATCCACTGACAAAGCCCCTTACGCAGCAGAAGCATGATAGCCATTCTAGGTCCATCGGTATTAGATACATGGATGATTGGCTTTTAGTGCAAGTGGGAGATTGTTAGTGTTGTGCCCAAAAAGCCAATCATGAGATGATTGTATTTTTTGCACATTGAGTCATGATATTTTATTAAGGCATTAATCCAGCAATTATGTTTGTTGTTTTGTTTCTGCGTAACGTAATAAACATAATTGTAACCCTAGAATAATGATATTCTTAAACGTCCCTGGTCTAGTATTATTGTGGAGCGGGTTGCAATAATACATAATGACTAGCATATGTGGAGACTAATATGAGATATGTAGTCTACATATGGGTACAAGTTGGAGAACTTGTGTACTGGACCGACCCACCATGAGAACACTACATGGATCGTTATATGAGTGTCATAAGTGATTCTCATAGTGATCATGGTATATGTAGTCCTTCGACCTAAGATCATCAAGGTTCCCTACATGTGAGTCACATACTTTGATACTTTCCTTTGTTGCTCGTAACTGAGTGAACTTGAAGGAGGTCATTGGGTATGTCACATATCATGCGGAGGGATTTGTATGATCAAGATGGGATTTGTCCCTCCTATGTAACGGGAGTGATATCTTCGGGCCCCTTGATAGAGTGAGACTTAGAAAAATGCATGGCCATGCTCGGATGAGTTGATATACGATATCAATGTCATCAGTTTAAGTTGGTCTACTCGGTAATCAAGAAACCAAAGATTGGGCTATACGAGAGTGACACATTCCATGTCTCGTGCTTAGTCTTGATATCTTGGACAAAGGGACAATGGCATATATCGGTGATGATCATAAAGGTTTAGTCGAATCATCGACAATCTTGTCACTTGGGTAGCAATGATGTGTTGCTAGACACCGCTCATTGCTTATGATCATAAATGTGATTTATGGTCATTGCCAACGTGGCAAGAGCCTATTGGGTCGCACACATAGAGCTATTTGGATCATTAGAGTGCATGGGCTAATTATTTGGGTTATGGTTTCACTTTAATTTCGTATTAATAATGGGCCAAAGAGTTGAGCCATTATTAAGCCCGAAATTAAATCCTAATTGGATTAGGGTTTTGAAACCCATTAGGCCTGGAAGTTGAGTCTCACTATAAATACAACTTTTAAGTGAGAAATTCGCAGGTCTCCTTGCCCTAGCCTCCCAAAAGGACAGCCGCACTCTTCTCTTGCAATTCCTTGGAGGACGTAAGCTAGCACTACGAGTGCAAGAGAAATGCATCTGCCGGGACGTCGTGGAAGCGTGGTGATCCCGAGAGGCTCGTGTGGATACCATAGAGAGCCTGAACACGTCAACTGTTCAGGTTTTGTGATTCGACTCTACAGTTGAGTGAGAGATCTCAACCGAAAATTAGGTATGAATTTTTCGAACACCCGGTTTACCCCATTTCACTTGGATCCTGGAGGGTTTCGGTTAAATTTCGCTGCGCTGTTTGGCTCTCGAAACCCAACAGCAATGTGCCAATGGCACAATTGGGAAGTTAATCTGTTATATGTTGTTTCCAAGGCTCTAAATATAGATTGGAAAAATGTCTTAGTATATAGGTTTCATGCACCAAGGATGCTTTAAGTAAAGTAGTAGAAACATCAAGATTTTGGTTTGACTAGTATACTAGTGGTTATATCACCAGGTGCTAGGAGGACTAGGTTATGGAGAAACAGACTGGCCTGAAAGTCTAAGACTACTAGCTACTTAGAGGTTCTAATAAGTGGCCTAGGTGTATCTTGAAGCTCAAGTGACATTAGGAAACCTTAGAGTACAAGTGGGGTTCCTTGGAATCGAGTATGTTGAGACCACACACAGTAATTCTTACCATAATCAAGTAAAGAAAGTAATGATGGATAGTGGAGCACCATGGATGAGGGCTTGATGCACTTATGGCCTAGCTGAGTTGTGACTCAAGGCACAAGTGAAAGCTTAGTGTATCCTTGGTAGGTTGAATGGCTTAGGATTAGTACCTCGGTGATCTAGGTGAGCTTATTAGGTCAAGACAGCAAGTGAGAGCCTAGTGTGCCTACTTAGGTAGAAGCTTAGTACTATTGCAGCCTAGACATGCTAATGACTTGAGGCACTATGTGGGAGCCTAGTACACCTAGTGAGTTCTTTTGGAACTTAAGCAAGGAACATCTACCATGTTCACCTATGCAACAACAAAGGAAAAGATATTCAGTGAGCTTAGCTCACTAGGATGTCAGCGAGCTAAGGCTTGCTAGGATCGTGTTTGAGGCCAGAACTCATTAGGCATGGGGTCACGTCCTTGTGAGGACTAAGATGAAGAGAGGTCTCAAAGGAACCCAAAATTATGCGCATATGTTAGCCCTTAAACTTCACAGGGCCCATAGTAGATCTCATAAATTATATATATCTGTGTGTCCTTAAGTTTTTCTTTGCAGGTACCCAAGTCCATTTTTGGGAACCTTCGGATTCTCACTCGCTTTAGCATTGTTATGCAGGTAGGTTCTATAAGGAGCCAACGATGATGGGGGGTTGTTGAGCTAGTGTTTTACATGTAGGTAAACCCCACAGTGAATCATTAATGATTATAGTTTTATTAGTTAAGTTGCTCATTGCTAACTATTTTTGTTTGTGGCCTATGATGAAGGACATAGCTGGAGCATCAATGTTAGTAGTTTCATTTGGTATATGTATGTATTCTAACTAGCCTCTATCTTTTGATGTCTCAAGGTTGATTAGTGTATTTAAGTTGCTTTTGGGCATATGCATAGTCATTTTTGTATAATGGTGCACGTGTGCGTTTATTATTTGTAGTTAACTCCACTACATTTTATACTTCGGCTTGTGTTTTATTTATGTTTTTACAAATTGCATGTAAAATTTTAGTCTCTTTTTATGCTTGTTACTCAAAGTCGAAGAAAGCCCATGCACGTTGCATTGTAGGTTAATAACTAGATGCATGAAAGCTTTTAAAACATGACAAGTAATTAACTAGCCAACTGCAACTGGTACAGGAATTTGGTTAAACTATATCTTATAAATGCGCGCAATGTTTTTCTATTTTATTTTACTTGATATTACCTTAAGTCAAAGTAAACTCATGCATTATGCATATTAGGGCGAATAGATAGATGCATGAAGGTTTTTAATAACAGATAAGTTATTAACTAGCCATTTGCAATAAGTATGGAATACGGCTCCATAGGCTTCCTGGATCACCCTAGAGGGGTTGCATCGTTACACAAGATGTTAGGGGTGTAGGTAGGTCCTAGTCCTCTTCCTCACTTCCTCCTAGGGTAATTGCTATACTTAACTTTCACGGGCTCCTTTTGTGATGATTTTGTTGGAGTTAGCTTATTCAATTCATCAACATGCATGTACCTATTTTCCCAATCATAAAATTTTTCTATATTGCAGGCAAAGTTATCATGGAAGTCCCACGCTAGCCTATATCCTTGTAACAATCCTTTTGTTATGGTGATCATGTGAACTTTAGGAAAGAGGTCTATTTCTTTTTGCATCAATTCTCCTCATGTAATCCCTAAAGGGTTGGTCATTTTCTTAGTGCATCTCATAAAGGTGTGCCAGCATCCTAAGAGTGGGCCAACTGCCTAAGAAGTGTCATAAGAATGCTTGAGACAAATCTTCGTTCGAGACCAACCTCATACCTCTTGTTAGTACCATACAAGGTAGAGGCTACCTTGGCTTTAGTTGAGCTAAAAGCTCATCACATCACCACATCAATGGCACCTTCAAATTGAATCGTTGTGACTTATATCGTAAGGATTGAGCTTGGGCATTTTAAAGCCTTAGGGGTATAAGCATTCTACATTTCATTTGTTAATCATTGTAGCCACATGCAGTTGGTGTCCATCATGGGGGCATTTCAGGTGGAGGATTATTTGCTTCAATTTGTTATTCAATCTGATCTAACCTCGTATGAATGGTGCTTATATCAATGACCCTGGTCTTTTGTCTATTGGCTCACAATCCTTGAGGGATGTTCTTGAAGCACAAGGCCCTTTTGTTCTATTGGACATGGTGACTCTCCACCATTTCCTTATGACCCTCTACATTGCCCACCTAATATCTCATTGGATATTAGCTTGGAGGCTCTCTAGCACCACATATTAAAGGGCTTGGAATTGGTTGTCTGTCAAAGCTACTTTGGCTTTTCCTTGTGCAAGATCTCTTGGTAATGGGGGAAGGTCATCTTAGCTAGTTCTTCTATTTTCATCCTAACAATCATGAAAACATTTTAGAGAACCTCTTGTAGATTTTAAAGGTTTCTCACACTGTCAACACCCTCAAGATCCTCCACTCGCTTGATCTTACATCTTGGTCTTCTTCTAATATCATGGTGAGGTTCCCAAAGACACCACCAAAGAAAAACTTTAAAAGTTTCAGTGGGCCTTCAAGTGATGGTGTAACCTATAGCCGAAGATAATTACTAGGGACCTTAGAGTTGTATCTTCTAAATAAACCCTCTAATGCTCAAATGTGTTCAACACTTAAATAAATATGAAAGCGTGGAGGTGTTTAAGGTTTCTCATACATGCCTCATACTATCAATCGGTACTCTTTTATAATGATTTCCCTCTCCTAGTTTTTGCGAGGAATACTCGGTAAGGGGTCTTGCTCTAAACAAGGGTTTGTCTCGATGAATTCTCGTTCATATTGTAACTCCTTTAAATTAGAGCTCGTTCATATTGTAGCTCCTTTAAATTAGAGCCAAGCATTTTCATACCTTAGGCCGAAATTTTTTTTCTCATGCTAATAAACATGACCCTCTAGCCACTAGGCCCATTGTGAGATGAGAAAGCAAAATATTTTCCTCCAACATAGGTAGAACTGGGACATACGTTTCTGCTTCGAAACTATTTAACTTCAAAAGGAAAACAAAAATAAACATTTCGAAAGTTCTAGAACTAAATTTTGTTTGACTCTAATAATTGAATGTCACATATGCAGATGGAAGGAGTTTCCTGTCCTACCTGATTTAGAGAAAATAATGTTTATCATAAAATAATACATCAGTAGCCCCCTCTAATCAGATGATTTTCTCTAGAGTTTCTTAAATCCAATATTTCTTCACCCAGCCAATTATCCATGAAGATGGACATATATTGACTTTCTTTGCGTATGTTTGACTTGAATTTTTATCGTATCGATGTTAACGAATACATTTACGTATATAACACCTGAATCTGAACATGTATACTAATATACCCAAGCGTTGAGTTACCAATTGACCAACTCTAACTCAATTAGTATTGCAAAATGTTAGTCTTTTGGGCAGAGGAGTATTTTCTTCTTTTCTTTTTCTATAAAAAGTGTGTTAGGAAAAAATTCTTTAACCACTCATCATACGCAGCGGAATAACAAAATGATCAAACAAGTACGAATAAATTTAACGTAATTCAGCTCTTAACTAGTTTATATTCATAAATAAGAGAAATCCACTTGAACAAAATACAATGATTACAGTTGAGGTATGCCCTTAGTGCTCACGTTTGCTTATGGATCCCCAACATACAAAACCCCAATGCCTTACTCTCATATAATTACAAGATACAAAAATTGTAAAAGGCTTTTTGTCCTAGTTGGCCTTTGGATCTCTCCGCTCTCCTGAAACTTTCACATCTTGCCTCTTAACTACATTGATTTTTCTCTCATACCCATATCTTAACACAATAAGTTTTTTTATAGGCCACTTACAAACCCAAATCATATTAAAATAAGAAAACTAAACCCAAATAAATAAAAAACTAAAACCAAATCCTAAACAAATTAAAATTTTCAAGCTATTTGAATTTTAGCCAATAACCCAACAAAGAGGAAAATGTGTCCTCGTTTCAAGAAGAAATTAAATTAATTGCTCTCAAAAGCAAATGATATATGCCGAACGCCAGCTGGAGGAAAGAATTTACAGGCCCTCGGTTTACTTTACCCAACTTAATAGTAACATTGATGGGTATTTTGTGCTAAATACAACTCCAGTGCCCTAATTGTTCACAGAGCTAAAACTTTAATGGGCAAAACGGTATTCTATCCCCTCCTCGTGGTACTCGTGCTCATGGGCACGTGAATACCGAGGGACACAAAATCATGAATTAAGATCCCTATGTAATTAATTATATACCCATGACGCCACACCGCGTGGTTCGCGTGGAATGCCACACCTGCACCCAACTCCTCATCTACTTCCTTTTTTCTTTTTTTTTTCTTTTTTTTTTCTTTTTTTTTTTTAAAATTTTGTTCCGAGATTCCTCGGCTAAACGATGAAAAACGAATTTATTTTTGGTTAAATAAGAAAATTTCAGCTGATTTGTCGTTAAGTGGGTTTGTCCATAAAAAATGTGTTTATATATAAAAATTTAATTAAAATCCTCTATGGGCCTTGTATTTTCTATTAATTAATATGTAACCACCTCTGTCCTTACCCTGCACTACACGTGCATGGCAACCTTCTCTGTCAAGAGCTTCAAACGGATGACCTGTACCAATTAACGGATTAAAAAAAGTTACTAAAATTTCATTAGATTTTAAATATTTTAGTCTTTAATTGAATATAGAAAATTTAACCAATTCTACATAATGTTTCTTAAACTAGTTAAAGTAGTTTAAGAAAACAGGTTTCATATAAATAATTTAAGTTAGCATAAACACAACAAATTGAGTTATCATTAATTGACAAATAATGACAAGAACGGGTGGCCACCCGCGTCACGTGATTATAATATATTATTTTTTACGAATCTTTGTGATCTTTTCCTGTTGCGAAAATTATTTATGCGCGCCTTTAAACGTAGACAAATATATCTGTCTGCCCGTAACCACAAAAAGATAAAGCACATGATATATTTTCCAAGGTAGAATAATTACGTGACGGGCAAATCTCTTTATTATGCGTTTATTTCGGCGACAATCCTCTATTCCCTCCAATACCCACGCTATTTAATGTAATACGCTAGCTCTGAAAATTTCAATGTCAAGATGAGTTCACCTCAATCATTTACCACATCCCAACAGAAGTAAGAGATCTGGCACAATCCTTTTCTTATTGGAAAAATCTTGCATACACCCTGTGTATGATATGGACCCACACCAAGCTTCTAGATATTGAACAGTTTGGTCGCCAAAGTTAAGTTTATGTCATCTTTTCTTGGATTTAAGTGTTAGTCAAATTTCAAGGGGTTTTATCCTACTAGTAATTAAATATTATTATTAAAATTTTACTAGATTATCACTCAAGTTGTGTATCCACCATAAGACGCATTGTTAAGTGAAAAAGGGTAGTAAGTAGGAGTAAAATGTTGATAGAGAGTTAAAAAAATTTTAATATTAATCAATAGTAACAAATAGCTGGAATCTTTAGAAGTTTGTCTAAGTCTTCTTCATAGAGACAAAAAGAAGAATAAACTATAGATAGTAAAAAGGTAAAAAATTCTTAAGCTGTGACAGCCAAAGATGTAGAAAAAAGCTTGAAAATTGGAACATTCCTAAGTTTACCAATTGTGAAGTTTATCAAAAAGGAACTTTTAATTTGAAAATGACTTATACTATAAAAACTATAGAAAGAGTTGTTCCATTAATGGAAGAAGATCACAAGTTTGAACTATTGTCCAAATGCATGATAAAATATCACTTTAAAAAATCATTATAATTATTTGCATGTTGAACTAGTTCATATTACTTTGAAGCCTTTAACAAAAATAGTTTAAACTTTAAATACTTCTGTGATTATTGCTTTAAGATATTGTAGAAACAATAGGTTCCTTGATTCTTTGTTGGGCATGGTAGAATCTAGCTTATGTGATATACCAATTTATTTCAATTGCCAACCAAATTTTACTGTTTCTTTGAAAGCTTACCATACCATGAAAGTCTTGATTGCAAACATAATGACATCTAGTTTTGATATGCTAGAGGGATCCCAAAATCTAGCACCTTCAAATCAATGTTATTGGTGCCAATGAATATATTCAAGAAATCATCAAACTTCACTAGGAAGAAAATGAAATGTTAGAATTCAATTGTCTTGAAATGGAGCGGGGGGGGGGGGGGGGGGGAGGAAGTCCAACAAAAAACATTGGTTATATCTCACCCATACACATAAAAACCATCCCTAATTGATCTGAGACTGGGAAACAAATGCTTTGGTTATTTCTACTTCCAATTCAAGCTCTTTTGTTCCTAGTAAGTTGGTGTATAACACCATATCCATTTCCATTGCTTCTACTTCTTCCTGGATTTTTTGGTGGAGAATGTTTGTCTCCTTATTGTTGTTTCCTATACTCTTTCCCCTCTAAACATTCTTTACCTATGAACTCGGGTAGAGGGTTTGTCTTGCCAGAAATATATTCTATATTAGAGTAAAAGGCAGATAAGATAGTTTGTGATCAAGAAAAATTTTGTTTGGATGCAAAATTTGTAATATATTTGAACAAGACATCCTCTATTGTCTTACAATCAACTCTAATTAAAAATTTCTTGTCGTGGAGATCTTAAAATTTCATAACACAAAGGGTAATTGCTAAAATTTTCTTCTTAATTGTAGTATAATTTCTTTGAGCTTGATCCCAAACTCCCAAGGTGAATCTTACTAATTGTTCTTTTTCACCAATTTTCTATTTTAATATTCCTTTATAACCATCTGAACGGCCTTAGTATGTTCTTCCCCCCAATCTAGTGGATTTTTCTTCATATTGTCAAATGAAGTGTTACAATCCTTAACAAGATCTTTATAGAAGTCTGCAACATAGTTTGAACTTCCTAAAAATCATTACAATTGTTTCTTCTTTTTTTATCTCATTTGGAAAGTTATCAACAAAACTTATTGATCTGTCAGTGGGCTTGATTTCTCCTTATATATTATATGACCTAAAAATCTAACATTTGTTTAGAACAACTCCATCTTTTTTGTTAATACTGCTAGTCCTACTTCTTTTACTAACTTCATGAATTTGTTCAAGTGCTTCTAGTGTTAATTAATTGATTGATAAAACACAAGAACGTCATCAATGTAATCAGTAATAAAAGAATTATAATGATTAAAAATTTCATTCATGATCTTTTGAAATTTTGAAGGAGCATTATTCAACCCAAAAGACATTTCATTCCATTCATAATGTATAGATGGGACATTAAAATCTGTTTTATATTTATCTTCTTCTGTAGCTTGGATCTGCCAATATCTTGACTTCATATCGAATTTAGGAAAAGCAGTGGCATTATCAAGTCTAGATAATAAATCTTTCTTGTTAGGTATCAGATACCTAATCTAGTGGAGTACATTATTGAGAGGTTCATGGTTTATTACCAACCTTAGTACTATTCTTTCAATTTATAGTATAGAAAGCAAAAAAACTTTATGGAGAAAAACTATTTATAATTAGTTTCTTGTCAAGCAGTTCTTGGATCTCTTTTTTACAATGAGTCAATAATTCTTCATTCATTTGAATAGCTCTAGGCCTTGTAGCTTTTCATTAAACCATTATTCATAATGTAGATACACAATATGTTTCTTTTTTCCTAAAAACCATTTAGAATATCTACATATATTCTTTTCACTAATGCTTCCTTAAAATGTTCAATCCTTTTTTTTTTTTTTTACTTTTTCTAATCTTTCCTCAATGCTCTTGTATTTCACTTCTTCTTGTAAACACATTAATACATTTTGCTTTCTTCCTAAATCTTAATAAGTTCTTCTACCCAAGATCTTCTAGGAGGTTTAGCAAACTCAAAAGTGACTTTTTTAACCAAATTTTTTAATAGAGATTCTATTAATATCAACTTTAAAAGGCATAATAACAGCTAAAAAAAGAGTCTATAAAATTATTTCCTAACTAATATTTAAGATTGTAGAGTGCTGTTTAATGCACACATTATTATTTGCAAACATTTGCATTTGTCAATTTAAATCTTATTGTTAATGTTTCTTTGTTTACCACTATAATTGATCTAAAAGATTTGTCTAAGTATTGATAAAAAGCAATTCCCTCCTTGATGCCATTTGTATTAGCTCCTAAATCAGTCAAAATAAATGTTGTAATTTTGAATTAATTTTCTACTATTGTAAATCTTTGATTAAGCATAGAATAGACTTCATTGATTAAAAAAGACTACTCGTAGGAAACATTTTCTATTCCTTTGTTTACCTGACTTATTTTTGGGATATTTTTTTCTCTTTCTCTTTGTTTTTCTTTGAATTCATATTTTTCTATATCCTCAATGATAATTTTATCTTCTTGACTATCTTGATAATATTCTCCTAAATTCTAAAGATCTAAAATCTCAGTTCTATTTTCTAGAGATTTTATTTTTTCTTTTACTCTCAGATTTCCTTAGATTCTAATTGGTGAATGCAATCCTACCTTATGACCAGTGTTTAGTCTCTTGGCCTATTTAGGGAAGCCCCTTGATCAGGAATAGGCATCCTCTTCTTCTCTTCTCTTAGCATTCCTCTGGTCCATGTTTTGAACACTTCATTCCTTTCTTCCATCTGAATTAGCATTGTTCTACTTTATTTCCAAGTTGTGTTGTTATGTGTGGTCTGTAGCTGTGAAGGTAATATTTAGGCATGGTGTATAGCTCAAAAAATACCAGATTATAATCATTGTTTCGTTCATCATGTATGTGTGGTGTGTATAAACTAGTATTCACTAGTTTTCTATAAGTTTACGTTTTAGGCATTAACCTAAATTATATTTAATTGTAGATTATTGAATGTGTTCTGTACCTCACATGAATCGCAACCATACTTAGAACTATAACTTTCTGATTTAGTTTCTAAACTCTCTATAAGATGAATAACATTTAGTTTTTCAAAACCTTCTTCAAAGGTTGTTTCTTTTTGCTCTTCTTCATACTCTCTGTTATTATTTCTCGAAATCTACATTAAACTCATCTTAAGCCCTTCATTAATCTCTAAAGAGTTATTTATATTTGTGCTTGATATATGTTTTCAATTATTAATTTTTGTTTTTAAAATACTTGGGAATTTTGGTAGTAGAGCCATATATTATTTTGAAGTTTTTCATGAAGTATTGTTCGGTTACTTGCCTTAAGAGAATTTTGGATGCTTTATAAAATTTAGGGTCCTTGTTGTAAAAATAAGAAAAATAAAAGCTATACCCTAGAAATAATCTAAGGTGGAAAGGAAAGATAGCCGTTCGGCTTTTTAGAGAGAAAGAATCCTTCTTCTATATAGAAAACTAGGGATTATCGGACATTCATCATGTAAGGTCTTCCTTAAGGATGGCATATGAGGTGGCATCGGAAGGACTCATGAGGTCTAGGACATGGAGGTATGCCTTTGAATGTTGAATATTTCTTAGTGTATAAGGCATCGAAGGAAATCTCAGATTTAGGAAATAAGAATGATTTGGTGATGGATGATGAGGATCTTGTGTCATTCTCCTGCGCTTGATGGGGTTACATTGTCCAGACAGTCTTAGGCTCAGATCATGGAAAAAGAGGATTAGAAAGAGGAATCTAAAAGCTTAAACATTTCACAGCCTCTAGGCTATATTGCAATATCATTTTGAGGAAGAAGCTATAGATGTGGTTGAATTTAGTGATGAGCTGATCTCTGAAGGATACAACGAATGGAAGCTTACTTTGTTGGAGATGGTAATTAGCACGGAGGTTTATCCAAAGTATATATATGGGTATGTCCGAGCTAAGTGGAAGCATGTTATGAATCCCATGGTGACTAGAATTTAATCTGGGCTCTTCTTATTTCAGTTTCTTTCATATGATGGCATGATGAGAGTTTTTAAAGGTTTGAAGAATTTCATATTTAGCAAGCCTCTGTTGTTAAGGAAGTGTGAGATTGATATGAAGGTAGATAAGGAGTTTTTGACAATGTGCTAGTGTTGATTAGATTGCATGAGTTGAAGCTTCATTATTAGTCTATAAGGGTTTTGAGTTGAATAGTTGGTAAACTTGGTAAATGCCTTCTAGCTAACTCTACTACTATTAACAAAACACAGTTGTCTTTTGCTTATGCTTTTGTAGACATTCATAGAAAGGATGGGGTGTTGCACGATGTGATGATTAAGAAATTGAATGGAAATATGGAGAGTTAGCCTGTTATACATGAATGGTGGCTAGCCCAATGTGCAAAATGCAAGAAGTGGGGCCATAGAGAAGAGGAATGTGATCTTCAGGGCTGGAAGAAGAAGAAATAGAGTTCAAAGGGTATGGTAGTGGATTAGTTAGAGGTAAAGGAGGTTTTGACTCTACATGAGAAGTATCTGCCTAGCTCAAGTGAAACTAGCTAGGAACCAGTTATAATGACTTTACATCAAGTGGTGGTTGATCTTCAAAGACAAATAGATGTGGTTGGAGGGAATTAGTGATAAAAAAAGCCAAGTTTAAAGCAGGTCCAGAGGAAGTATGAATAGACAAAGGGTAAATTCAAATGATTAAAAAAAGTTGAAAGGTATTGACCTTGCCAATTCATTTGATAAACTTCAAGTTGATGAGTAAGCTGAGGTAATAGGGGACTATGGTCCTATATCCTTTTTTATTCCTTCTTAATTCTCTATGTGGATTTGTTGGGATGTGAAAGGGCTTAATACTACTCTAAAGCAAAATGAAGTTAAGAAGGTTATTAGGAAAAATAAAGTTAGTCGCTATGCTTTGCTAGAATCTCATGTTAAAAGTAGAAAATTTTCTAGTGCTAAAACCTTAGTAGTAGGTAGCTTGAGTGTTTTTAAATAATTACTATTATGCCATAAATGGTCGTATATGGGTGTTATGGGATGACAAGATTTGGAGTGTTAAACTTCTGGACATGTCTAGCTAGGTGATTTATGTTGAGGTTGGACATAAGATTGATTCTTGGGTATGTACATTGTTTATGATATATTCTTAGAATAAGCATTATGATAAAATGACTCTCTGGCCTAGCATAGTTTAATTTGCAACAAAAATTAAAGGGCCCTGGCTCCTGTGTGGTGACTTTAATGAAATTAAGAGTTTAGAGGAAAAACATATTCATGATTTTTCTGTGGATTGGGATGATGCTAGTTTAAATGATTGTTGTTGTGACGTGGGTGTAAAAATTAGTTGGTGAATTTGATTCTAAAACATCCTCATACTTTTTTTACTGCTGAGAGTAGACTAATTGCTTGCTGTTCTGTGCTCAATAAATTTATTTCTAATGTCCTGGCTTATAGATTGAAAAAAATTCCACCAGATTTAGTCCATGCCAGTTAGGATGCATTTATCAAGAAAAGATATATAGTTGATAACATTCTATTGTGCCATCAAGTCATCAGGGGCTATAATGGATATAGCATTAAACCTCGGGTCTGTGTGAAAATTGCCCTAATGAAAGCTTATGACATGCTGAATTGGATTTTCTTCAGAGACTTTATGGCAAAGTTGGAATTTTTTGAAAAATGGATTGGATGGATTGTGTTTTGTGTTGAATCTCTTTTCCTTTCTATAGTCTTGGATGGTTCACTTTGTGGCTATTTTAAAGGACACAAAGGCCTTAGACAAGGGGATCCCTTAGCTCCCCTTTTATTTGTACTGACTATGGATTATTTATGTACAGCTTTGGGTAAGAAGTTTGATGAGTAGTGCATTAAATTTCATGTAAAATTTTGGAGGATTAGACTTGCCCATTTTATGTTTGTTGATGATATAATGATTTTTACCAAAGCTAGGATTGCTGAAGCTAGAGCTTTGAGATTTTGTTTGGATGTGTTCTGTAATACTACTAGTTTGGTGATAAATTATGACAAAAGTCAAGTCTTTTTTGGTGGACTAGCGGTGGAGCTTATGTCTAAGATTTTGAATGAGTTGAGAATGGTAGGAAGGGTGTTCCCTATAAAATATTTAAGAGTTCCATTGGTAGACCAAAGACCCTTGATTAAACACTATAAGCCTCTTGTGGAAAAGATTTTGAATCATTTAAATAGCTGGAGTGCAAGGTTTCTTTCTTATGCTAGTCAACTCCAATTGGTTAAGGCAATTGTTTTTAGAATTCAAGCTTATTGGTCTAATATTTTCCCTTCACCAAAACCTGTAATGGACTACATTGATCATTATTGTAGAGCTATTTGTTGGGTTAGGTCAATTTCTGGTCAGCCCTGGAACATGGTTGGCCATGGAAAGAAAATCTAATGAGTCCTTGAAGAGAAGAAGAATTTATAGGTGAAATGGATCCATGCTTATTATATACTTGGGGATAATTTTTTGTTAGTTGAGGGTTACTAATGATGCTTATATAGTTTGGAAATATATCCTAAAAGCCAGTCCTTATTTTTAGGAGTTGGTGTCTGATGATGGGTGGTCTTGTGTTAAAAGTGGAAAATTCGTTATAAAGTTAGTTTACGTACACATTGTGGAGAAATTTGACTTTATACAGTGACATAAAATCATTTGGATAGCTTGAATGTGCAAAAACATGGTATGATCTATTGGTTTACTGCTCAAGATCTTCTCTCTACTTTTCACAAATTGGAACAATATGTTTCTTTGCTTTCTAATATATGTCATTTGTGTTTTCTTTACGAAGAAACTAAAAACCATATGTTCTTTGAATGTTGTTATTTAAGAATGCTTTGGAGAGAACTTTCAGGCTTGATTAAAATTAGAATTGCTCTTTTTAAATGGTGAAAGTTGGTCAATTGTTTCATTAGAAATGTTAAAGGTAAGAGTTTGGCTACCAAAGTTAGAAGACCTTGCTTGGTGGGTGTGGTTTATTATGTTTGGCAGGAATGAAATGCCAGAGTCCATCATAGGCAGAGTAGCTTAGTGGATGTGCTTCAGAGGAAAATGGTTGCTGCTATTGAGGCTAGGATTTGTGCTAGTCTAAGTGATTTATTCTAGTTTGTATCAACCTGATTTTGCTTGTAAAGTATAGGTGTAGGTCCTACATTTTCTTGTTGATTTTGGTCCAAGCTTCACCATTTCTTCATATAGGCCCCTGGTCCATAATGTAAGTGCCGCTGAGCTTGTGTTTGGATTAATGAATTGTGCACCCATCGAGGTGTTTTGCAAAAAAAAAAAAAACAAAGGAAATAATTTCAAGTGCTTGCAAGTCTAACCTTTTCTTATTAGATTATCTAGATATTGTCTTCAAGCATCAAGAAATATTTTGGTACATTTGGTTGGTTTTAGTGGAAAAGTGTTTTTTTATTAGGGAGAAAGAACATAATTTTGTCGTAAAAACTATTCCAACTACACCAATAAATAATGTGGATATGTCAAGTCTCTCTATATTTATAAATTTGTGAACTCACAGGTAAGTGCATCTATCATCAAATTATAGCAGTGGTAAGTACTAAGATTGTTTCTCACAAATAACATAGTTGTCTATTGTACTCAACTTTGTTTATTATTGGACTGATATTTAGGAAGTTTTAAGACTGCATTAATAGTCCTATGACCAACAATTAGATTTCACCCTATTCTAGAGTTGTTATATCGCACTTACTATTCCTGGCTATGATTATATCCTTTCTAGCTAACAGTGATCCATAACAAATACTTTGAAAGCTACATACATATATTCACTATCCCACACTGAATTAATAAGCTAGCTACTATTAATCAACGAAAAAAAGCTCATTGGATATACTATAAGAAAACCATTATCATAATAAACCAAAAGCAATAACAATCACAATTTCATCATAGGGTTCATCTACTCTATGTTTGAGCAGAGAATTTAGTTCATAATGCCAAGAAGTAAACACAACAGAAACAAAGAAAAGCTAGGAAAATATCTTTATTTCTCTGTATTTTCATCTTCACCTCTCCTTTATTTTGTTTTCTATTGAATTAACTCGATAAAATCCTAATACCATACAAACATGGTTTGCGACATGGCTGTGTTTAACCTCTGGAATGTAAAAATCACGTACCTTAATGACACAGTTGAAAACATGGGCATGACAAGGAACACGGGCATGTTTATGAAGGAACACAGGCATGTTTAAGCTAACATGGGCATGATCTAGAATGTGTTTGATCCAATGTTTTGTGAAAACTTGCAATTTAGCTTTGAAACCTGAGCAAAAATTTTCCTACTCCAAATAAAGCTAAAATATGACCTAAAATCAAGATATGAACTAATTGAGCACCAAAATATACTAAAAACACATCAAGACACAAGCAAATATCAAGGGAAAACATAAAGAAAACTTGTATAAATATAAACATATCAACATCTTATTTCAAAAACTCACCAACTTGGCAAATAAGTCCTACAATGTCAAATGTGTTATCATTATTAGTCTTAAAACTCTTACTTCTAGTGTGAGTGTTGAAGTGGCAATAACTGTTGTTATTTTGAGTGAGTAAATAGAAATTTTTAAAAATTTAGTTACTTACTTGAAATTGTATAAAACTTGAGGGTCACTATGTGTTTTTTCACAAAAATAGGTCAAAATTTAAACTTTTTAAAAAATGGGGATCAAAATAATATTTTCTTAAATTTAGGAACTATGTTGTTATTTCAGTAAATTCCAAATGTATCAGTTAAGAGCCCTAGGCTTCGCTCTTTAAAATAATAAAAGCTAATGCAACTGATTTTACTTTATCACTTCTAGAATAGTAATAAAATCCACCCCATAGAATATTTGAGGTCGAGGTTATAGGAGAGTAGGTCATTATACTTAATATCCCTAGAAATATGGGATGACATAAAATAGTGTATGACAAAGGAAAAATATATGGGAATGATCAATATGATTGATAAGTAAAGGTGGCAATTGCTCAAGGTAAAGAAAGGTGTATCAATGATAGGGTTGAAGGTTGGGTCACTTTTCTTAGGTTTGGATCAAACCAAACCCAAAATATACTTTTGTCTCCTAAAATGAAATTGAACCTGATATGAGTTAGTTTAGGTTTGAGTTGACTCTAATCGGGCTAATCAAAATTTTCATTTGGTGTTGATACTACCCCTCGTGGGCTAACCAAGGAAACCTATGGGAACATGTTCTACACTAGTTGCAAGTGGCTAATTGATTGCGTGTGCACTGGCTAAAATATTCATGCTTCTAGTTAATTAACCTATTATGCAACCATGCATGAGTGATGGGTAACAAGCAAAAAAAACTACCAAGACAATTCATTTAAAAATTGAGCATCAAAATCATCGAAGCATATAAAATAAAATTTATTTTTAACTACACAAAACCAACCATGTGTGACCATCCATACAAAAAAGACTATGCTCACACCTAAGAGTGAATCTAGAGTATTCTACTTAACCATGTACATTGGAGGCAAAACTAATGTACAAAAACTATACACTAATGACAACCTACTAAGATCTACTAGCTTTACCATAGGGCCATACCCAAAATGTGTAAGATCTACAGTCCTCCCTTATGCCAAACTAGTTATTGTTGGCCAAAATGACAACTATAGTTAGTACCATAACTTATCCAACAAGTCAACCATAAAAACTTGAAACAAAAAAATCAAATAACAATAATACCTACTTATGAGATTAGCCCAACAACCCCCAATGGTTGCCGGCTCAACAAGACCAAAATCTGGATAAAAAAATGTAAAGGGAGTGAGAATCAAAGATTCTCAGTAAAGGATCATTTAGCTTACAAGAAAAACCTTAAGGACATGCATATATACATAATATGCAATCTTCTACAAGATCTTATAGGGTGAGGCCTAAATGTATGCGCATAGTGTTTAAGTCCCTTGGGACTTGTCCTCTACCTAGTTCTCCCACAAGCATAACTCTATGTCTAGCAAGTTCTTGCCTCTAACTCACTCCTAGCAAGCCTTAGCTTATAAATGCTGTGACCTTAGCTCACCATTTAGCCTTTCCTTGTGGGTTGTACAGGTGAACATGAGGGATGCACCTCGCTTGAAGGCTCCACATAGTGCCTCAAGCCCTTAGGCTTGCCTAGCCCACTAGTGTACTAGGCTCCCACCTTTACCTAGGTGTACTAGGCCTCCACGTAGAACTTCAAGCTAATGAGCTTGCCTAAGTCACTTGTGTAGTATGCCTCCACCTTATAACCTTACCAAGAGTGAACTAGATTCTTACTTACACCGTAAGTAATCTTGCCCAGGCTATAAGTGCATTAAACCTTTACTCAAGGCACATACCTATCCATAATTTCTTGGTACACCCTAGTGGAGTTATAAATGTCACAGTTTGACTCATAATGTCTAGGTTCCATGGAATCAACCTAGGTGTTAAGGTTCCTATGCGAGGACCTTAAAATCAAAGGTTCAGCTAGGCTCCAAATTATGCTAAACCTTACACCCAAGTAATGGTGTGCTATTGTGGCCAATTAAATTAGTTTCCAACTTGGGCAACTCACAACCCATAAAATTTGATTAAAATCCTAGCTCCTAGAAGAGTTTCGGAGGTCTTTGGGCACCACCAAGTGCCCTTTACCCTTAGATACCCTAGGCATCCTTCCTTTGGCCTTCGTCTGAAGCCTTCATGCAAACAAAACCATCATTTTTGGCCCCTAGGCCCAGGGCCATGGTTTCCACTTTTCAAGGTTGTAGCCTTGGCGTCTCGTGTGCTTCAGGAGTGTCTACGGCCATGGCTCCCCACTTCCTAGTGTCGTGGCTCTAGCCCACAGGACCGTGTAGCCAAAAATGGTGCACTAGACATATTGGGAGGCATCTAAACCCTTCAAAACCTGCTAGGGATGCCTCCCCACCTTTTATACATGTAAAACACGTACACTAGGCCACAATGCATCTATTAAGCTAAGCATAGGCTGCCCATAAAAGCCACATAAACCAATGGAGCCACACCAGTCCATCGTGACCTTCACTTCCACCAACTAATACCATACACAAAACCACATGGATTTTACCAAATTTAAGCCATGAATGGCATTAAATAAATATGAACCATAAATCTGTTATCTCAATTAACCTTGAACTAGTGACAATCAAGCACCAAAAGCCATAAACAACAAACTTCAAATGGTTTTACTAGATTCCTAGGTTCGAACACACAAATGAAGATTCATGGCACCAAATTAACACAAAAACAACAAACCCAAAGTTCAAATCAACTCATGAAATAAGGATATTCCAAGGGACATAGGTACTACCCAGACACATGGATGCCCAAGCTAAGAATCACCTCCAAGAGCTTCAAAACCATGAAAATGCATGTAAAACAAGCCTTCCCTTGCTTGGGCACCTTGAAAGCCTTCCTATTTTGCTAGGAAACCATGATTTCGGAGCAAACTAAGCAAGAAATGGAGAGTGTAGTTGAGGGCTACGTTAATGGTCAAGAGATGATGAAGGAATTGTGTTAAAATC
Organism: Aquilaria sinensis; assembly: GCA_005392925.1. Classification (NCBI taxonomy): domain Eukaryota; kingdom Viridiplantae; phylum Streptophyta; class Magnoliopsida; order Malvales; family Thymelaeaceae; genus Aquilaria; species Aquilaria sinensis. Next base: position 212,741 of record SMDT01002772.1, on the reverse strand, counting down.
AACATTCCCTACAAGTTTTATGCAACCAAGCCCCTGGTCAGGAGATGATGAAGGAATTGTGTTAAAATCAACATTCCCTACAAGTTTTATGCAACCACGCCCCTCCTCAAACTTTCTTAAATTTACCAATTTCCCCAGATAGTAACTAGGATACTTAAACACTTAGTCAAACAAGCTAACTTGGGCTTTGAGTTCTAAAAACATCATTTTTTTTTACTTTTGAGATTTGTCCCAACCCTTCGTGGTACAAATGGACTGTTTCACCCTCGGGCAAACCTAGTGCCATAAACCGTTTAGAACCAACAATTTGAATAACTTTGATTCTGCTAATTCACATTTAATTATGATATTTATGCTAGGGATTTATGAACTTAGCTTGTTGACCAAGCTTTTTGCTAGGTAGGCTATAACATTCTCCCCACCCTAGGAAATTTGGTACTCCAAATTTTAATCTCCCTACCTTGAAACGCATTCCAAAGATATGTGCCAACATATCCCTTGCAAAATTACCAAGTGGTGTCGATTCAACAATTTTCCACTAGGTGCTCGACTACCCAACTTAATTAACTAACGCTCTACGGGCGTTTAAGTCAGGCCCTGACTTGTATAAGTTCTATAGCTTACGCTATGCCTTGTGCTCATGCCCAATGGCACATTGACTACTGCACACTGTTATCCCCAGCTTAGCCTGACCTTACTTTGTCTGAAGCACCTTACTGCAATTCTACTTTTCAAGAATATGGCATGGTTCTCTTCTATCCCCAGCTTATTTGTTGCTAAAGGATATCAAACTACTCAACCTGTCCAGGGTAATCCAATGAGCATGACTCCTCAACACTAATCTCTGTGTTGAGTCCTTCGGTGAAAGATAGCTTAACAAGGTTTTGGAAGCTTTCCCACTAACCTTACATTGATAGCCACCTATTGAAAGCTTAGCACTAGTCAACTTACTTCACCTTCTCCTATATGCAGAAACTTATTAGTGTAAGCTAACTTAACAAGTTAAACTTGTTTGTTAATGCTCACACTTAAAAAGTCTCACTTTAGGTTCGGCACCAGACACGCCCATACTTAACCTCTTAGTGCAAGCTAGCTCAATGTGTACGAAACTCATTCACTAACTCTTTCACAGATAGTTCCCCACTATAGGTCTGGGACTCAATGACTCATAATGATCGTTAGACCAAACATGCTGACCAAATCTTAAAATGAGAATGGTATTAAATCCATAACTATAATGATTTTAAATTTTACAAAAGCCAGCACATATAATCAGAAGAAAATTAGTGCAGAAAATGATATGTATTATAAGAAATATCCTTATAATATTTTGTATATTGTGGGTAAAAGCACATGAGGGCGTATTGTGAGCACTGAGTGAAAAATATGTCATTAAGATGGTGTTTTTCTTTTCCTTTTCTCAAAGCTATAGGAATGCAAAGAAATCCACTAAATTCTAGTATACTCTAACTTACATTCCCATATTCCAAACTTTGTTCCATTTAGCAAGATTTTAAGTACTAAAGGTGTTACACCGCCTTTAACATGGCTGTGTACCAAACCATGTTTCTTTATTTTTTAGGCTTCCTTGTTTTATTTCAAAAAAAAAAAAAGGAAAAAGAAGAGAATGTGGCAAAGGCAGAAAAATATAGAGAAACAAGAGAGTTTTCATGGAGGATTGCTGACGTAGGCAGTTTTGATGATCAACTCGATTTAATAAGCATTAGATTACAAATTGCATAGAATATAAACAACTCAGAGATAGATAATTCTTTTCTTAGTTTTCTTTTAATTCCGTTGTGTTTATTTTATGGCACCATGAGCGAAATTTTCCTACTCTTACTAAAACTTAAAGTAGATGAAACTCTAGAATGATTTTGTGTTTGTGATTAGTTTCTGGTTTTATATGATTATCTTTTTCTTACAATCTATCTAACATTTTTTGATGTGTTGATTAGTAGTAGCTAGCCTATTAATTTGTTATGGGATGATGAACATGTAACAGGTAGTAGCTGGTATGTTTGTTTTGGATCACCATTGGATTAAAGGGATAATATTGTAACTGAGAGTAATAGGTGCGACATGATACATTTGGACCAGAGTGAAACTGAGTAGTGGGCAGTTGCACTAGTAATCCATTGTTAGGAAGAGTGGCAGGCCTAGATACCTTATCAATGACTTAAAGATAGTGATTAGTATAACAAGAAAAATAAGGAGCTAATCTAAATTAGGTAGTACTCCATGGTCCATGTTAATCATAATCCTATTAAGTTAAAGTAAAAGCCATACAAAGGACTTCTAAGGGGATCAATTTTAAGTATGATGTTTCTTATTGTTGATTGTCTTAATTATTTTCTATAGCCAGCCAATAATTAGTAGTTGATAGTTTATTTTTATTGCATTAGATAGTTTAATTAATTCATCATAGTTAGTTAACAAACATTTTTCATTGTCATTTAGATAATTCCATAATCTACCCATTTATTTTTTTCATGATTTTTATTTGAATTTTTAGTTATTTTAGTTTATGGATTTTTTTTAACTTTTCTTGTAGGAATTTTGATCTTTGACTCATAGCCAACCCGGTGAGGATGCTGAAGCGAATCCATAAATTGAGAGGACTTTGAGGGAACTTTCATCGACAAAGGGTATTAAGTCATAACCCTTATATCCTAAAGTGGAGTAGTAAGGAGAAAATCAAGAACACTTAATCATGGAAGGCTGTAATCAAGCAAGAACTATGTTAGAATGTGCAAAATGATCTTTTAAAGGGGCAAATTTTGGTATTGTTAGATCTCCTGTCAGCGCCACAAGCCAAACATTATTCAGATGGTGCATAACTGTGTTCAATTCGATGGCTTGGTGAATGAGGATCCTAATGCTCATATTGCTAGTTTACTAAAGATTTGTAACACTTTTAGAATTAAAGGACATAGTTAGAATAGGATTCGGTCAAGGCTATTTCCATTTTCACTAAGAGGAAGAGCTAAGTAGTGGTTGACTTCACTTCCAGGAGGTTCTATTCCGAAGCTCTTGTCTAGAAGTTTTTATTGAAATTTTTTCCTCTTGCCAAGACTACAAGGTTCCATAACGATGTTTTTGCCTTTAGTCAAATGGATTCAGAGGCATTATATGAAGCTTGGGAAAGGTTCAAGGATCTATTGAGAAGGTGTCCACATCATGGATTACTTACATGGATGTAAGTGCAAACATTCTATATTGGTTTGTGTTATGCTTCCATGCAAGTGATTGATGTGGCAGCTGATGGTAATCTTAATAGCAAGACACTTGAAGCAGCACGAGAATTGATTAAGGAAGTGGCTATTAACAATTGCCAATGGCATTCATCATCTAGGAAGAAGCTGAATAGAGCAGCGGTAGTTTAGAAGTCTGATAGTTACTTAGTATTGGCAAATTAAGATGAAGCTTTGACAAGGGAATTTAGGAATTTCAGGCCTAGTCAAAAGTAAGCAGTGATGCAATGTGAAGTTTTTGAAGAAGGACATTCAAGTAGTGACTGTTAGATGTCTAGTTGGTTGAGAAAAATCAAGTAGGTGGACTTAGTTGGAAATTCATTAAGTCATAGAACAATCCATCTAGCACTACATATAACCCAAGATGGAGGAATCATCCTAACTTTTCCTAGAGTAATCAAAGGCAACAACTGTCTGGTTTACAACCTCAACTGTAACAAAAAAGAAAGCCAACTATGAAGAATCAATTTCCAAGTATCTGCAACAATCTAATCTAGGATTGATTCAACAGAGTTGGAGTTGCAAAATATGAGAGCAAGTATGCAGAATTTTGAGACTTAGTTGGGTCAACTTGCTAATATGCATTCCAAAAGGCCACAAGGAGCTTTACAGGTGAATTCCATGTCAAATCCTGGAGGGGGTTTACAATCCAGCTTTCCATCATAACATACATAGTTATGCATATTTGAAGGTGTTGGAGGGGGAGGAAGAACCTCCTTTAATAATCAAAGAAAACGTTGGGCCGACGACATTAAATCAAGCGCTTCTTAGAAGGCAACCCAAGCGTCAAATTTTCCACTTAGCTATGATTTCATTTATTTGATTTAATTCTTTGTAGGTTGATTAGTTTTTTATGGTCTTGTGATTTTATGATTTGCATTGATGATGCAGGAATCTAGAGTATTTCGGGAAAGATTTTGCACTCAAAGTGGGAGAAAAAGGCTACATTTTATTCTACATAGGTCTGCAAAATTTTTCAAAGTCTAGGAGTTAAAAAAGTCTCATACACACCCATGTTCAGGGCTGTATTCTTTAACACGGTTTCAAACATAGCCATGTTTGTTTTATTGAAATGATTTTTAACAAAGAATTTTTATATAATCATTAGGAGCTAAACACAATTTGTGTTACAGTAGTGTAACAAAGTGTGCTTATCTTACATGGTTTCATACATTACCATGTTCATGCCTGTGTTTCCAAAATTAAAAATTTCCACAATTTTGACACATGCACTTACCCATGTTTTCAAACGTGTTCATCCTACATTGTTTAGTGTGCAATCATGTCGTGTTTCATTTCTGAGTTTAAGAATTTAATGATATAGAGCACAAACATGATTTGGCACATGGCCTTGTGCCTTAACGTGTTTGTGTAAGATGGTTTTAATATTGGCCATGTTGTTGTCCATGTTGTTTTCCTATTTTCAAAATTTTTGGGCTCCAGACATCGAACACAGTTCTCTACATGAACATGTTTGTAGTCATGTTATCTATACATAGTTATATACGCACCCACGTTTTGTCCCATATTTTTATTATGTGTTTTACAAATTTTAGGGTTCCAACCTTAAACATGAAACATGATGCACCCATGTTTAACAGCAAGTTGGAAAAGTTTCAAATAACACAAGTAGTTACATGACCATGTTAAAGGCCATGTTGCATGTATGTTGATACTTGATCATGATTTTTTTTCCCCACTTCGTACAAAACTCATTCAAACTTCTTTCCCAAACCCTCAAATTTAAACCCCAGCTTCCTTGAACCCTAGGTAAGGTTTTCCATCATTATAAGACTCCATTCCTTACCTAGATTTGAGATTTTCACCCCCACTCCATTGATTTTCTCTCTTTTAAGGTAACTTTATTTCTTTAAGTTCACTTAAATTTTAAGGAAGATTAGCTTGATTTCTTGTTATGGATAGGTCATATTTGAGTAAGTTGTTTGATTTTGTATGCCCATTAATGTTTGTTTCGAGTTGGTAGCATGATTTGTTGAATTTGAGTTCTTGGGTATTAAGTTTTGGAGAAAAAGGGTTAGAATTGTTCGCTAAAAGGATTTATTGTTTTTTATAATGATTTTATGAGTTTTATGACTTGAATGGATGATTATATGATCTACTGAATATTAAGAATACCTTGTTTATCTTGTTTGCATTCAAATTTCATGAATTGTAGGAATTGGTAGCCATTTGGTGTGATAGTGGACAGGTTTCTTGTATGTTGAGAATGAGCCCAAGTGCGGATTACAATGTCTTGAATTATGGAAATTATTGCTAGTTATATGTGATATTTTAGATTATTGTTGCATTGTGAAAAATCTTTTGCCTTTTTCAGGATGACAACATGTCAGAAAAAGCTTCTGATTCACACAAAGAGGCAGACAAAAAGGCCAAAGAAGTTGAACCTTTTTCTCAACTTCAAAAAGGATGCTTAGTGGGAGAGATATGATATCCTAATGGTGAAGAAGTTCAAGGCCAATAAGGTGATTAATTGGGACACATTGTCATAGCTCAATTTGGTTGAGGATTTTTTAGTTTTAGTTGATTTTGATTGATGGCTGCTCATGTTTGATTATCGAGAGACTACATACTAAGAGCTCACATTGCAATTTTTGAGTAGACTCAACATCAACATAGACAACAACAACTAGAGCCAGCTAGATGTGTTGTCCATTTAGGAAAGTGGGACTCCAAGATGAGCTTAAAAGAGTTGAGGTGGTGCTGTGATTTTTACAGCTAGGAGCTCATTGATTTTCACAAGCATAGAGGCCCAATTTGTGAGTTTGGTAGCACCACCATTACTCTACAGCAGTTCCATGTGAGATCGCTAAGAATGTAGCTGCCTACCAACCTGGGAAGTCCAAGGCATCCAAGTTGAGATCGTTGATAGTCCCATATGTGCATTATTTGATCGGCCACTCCATTGCTAATAGGAAAGGGAGTATGGGTATAGTGACGAAGACAAACCTCTTTTATCTCTACTGTATTATCCGCCGAGTGCACTATCACTTGGGCATAGCCTTTTCTATGTGGGTGTGAGACACTACCTACCACATGAAGACTAGGGCTATTTGTGTTAGAGCGTTCAAGACCAGGTTGCCCCAGAGCCTTGAGATTTTCCCTGATAGAGAAGTTTATTACTGAGGTGGCGAGGCTGGGGCATGCCAACATGGACTTACTCAAGGCTATGAGGATATTAAAAAAGACCACTCTTTTTGATGCCAAGGTGAGGTTTATACTGAGCATCCAGAAGGAAGACGATAAAGCTACTACTTTGGCATAGGCCTCTTCCACATCTGCTAGTGCCTTGACTGCCACATTATCATATATTTTTTAGAGGCTGTAGCTTATCCTAGATCACTTCAACTTTAATACGGATCATATGCTAATTGTTAGCTCCTACCTTTTTGTTGTTGATACAAGAACCTTGAAGTTAAAAGAAATGATACCTTTATACTTTCCTCGATCTAACGAGGCTAGTGCCTTGGGTCATGATCTCCAGTTTTTCCAGCATGATGATTGCTTGAGTGACTACTTCATTATTATGACAGGTATGGATGGCTAGGACGGTGCTAATGAGACTCAGTGAGCTGCAAAGAAGGCAGTGAGGCCACCATAATAAAACCGTCAATTGCTGGAGTTGTTCAGGAGGGAGTCGAGCTGAGTGGTATAGTTACCGAGGAGAGGGTAAAGGAGATCATTATTGAGACCACCAGTGCAACCAAGGAGGTTAGAGGGACCCAGTGGCATCCCATGGTTATGGAGCATGGTACAAAGCCAGAGGTTACAAAGGATCTTACTGCGCCCACGTAGATGATGACAGCTCTAAGCAGTTTTGTCGATCCTTTACCTCCTAGGGATGCTTGATGATATTTCTACAATTCTTGCTTCTTTTTTCTGTTTCATATTTCAGTTTTTTGTTATTGGCGCATTGGTTGTTCCTTTATTATTTTATATTGTTTCAATTTAGTTTTTATATTTTCTAGTTCTTTTATTTAATTTTGTGATTGATCATCTTTTCTATTTTTTGTTGAAGCCTTCGAATTTCAATTGGAAGCTAGAATCAGCCTTATTCTTAGAACTTTTAGGATGCCGACCTGTAAGAAAAAAAATTGAATTTTCTTTTCAAAAGCAGTATTAGTTTCTATCAGTCCTTCTTTTTCTCTTTGTCTTCTATGTTAGTATATTTAGTGTAATGTACAATTTAAGCATTGGGGGAGTGAATATTTTCTTTAGCCCTAATTTATTCTGATTTTTCTTGAATTTATCTTTTTAGTGAATTTTCTTGAATCAACTTATTGAGCATGTTCTTATTATTAGAAAATGGTTGTTAATTTAATGTCTTGAGTTCTTAACTTGAAGACCAGGTAAGTGATTCTTAAGATGTTTCACTTTTGTGCTTAATTTGCTTTTGAAGCATTTCTTAGATTCTTTAGAAAGCTAATGGAAGATGGTGTATAAAAGCTATTTTTGCTTCAAGTTTTTGTGTTTAGTACATTGTTCAAAACATGGTAGGTTTTGAGTTTCTATGTTGGATTGATGTTAGTTTGGTTGATGGATTTGTGGTTGATTGCTAAATGAATGTTGATGAAGCAAAAGTAAAGTATGGAATTATTCTACTTTGCTGTTTTTAGTGCTAAAGTATGTTGGGGTCTTTTCCTAAGGCAAGAGTCGATCACAGCTCGAAAAGATGTAAGAAGCAAAAGTATGATAAAATATCATCTTGGATTGTGTTGAGAATTTACTTGGGTATAGATAGAGCTCCCATGGTGTAGACTTGCTATCAATGTGTTTTACACATGAAAAGAATTGAAGAAGAAAAAAAAAGAGAATGAAAGAAATTGTGATGTTTAATGAATCACCAAATCCATGGTTATGGTTTGAATGGTTGTGCATAATAAGATTTGGCCCAGTGTGGTTTGTGCTTTTTACTTTGCATGAAAATTTGATGTTCTTCATTTTAACATAAAAAAACATGGGTTGCTAGCTTGAGAATGAATTGTTTGCATTAAATTTTGTTTTAAAAAATTGTTAGATTGAATGTGTTGCATGCTTGGTAGTTTTGTATGTTTCTTAAGATGCTTAAATTCTCAATCATCTTTATACCTCTATCCTCATAGAGTGGATTGAATATTTTAATGATTTTGATATATTTTTTTTAGACATTTCTTTTTATTTTTGGTAGGGAGCAAGCAAAAGTTCAATTGTGGGGGAAAACATGATATGTTCATATCTTGTTATGTTTTCTATGTGTTTTTCCCTTGTATTTGTTTGTCTTTTGTTGTGTTTTTGTTAGGATATAGTGCTTAATTGGTTCATCTTTCATTTTTTGGCTATATTTTAGCTTCATTTGAGTTGTGAAGGATTTTTGCAAAGTTTTGGAGTGAAATTGTATGTTTTGGCAAAGTATGGAACAGACACACCTTGTTATATGCCCATTTAGTGCCTTACACGCCTTACTATATGCCCGGTTGATAAGCATGAAGAGCAATAGAGAGGTAAAATGTACTCCTCTGTGTTATACTAGTTTGGATTTTCTATTGTAATTCAATTTTTATGTTTTTCTTGTGATCTATCCAATGTTCTTCGATGCGTTGATTAATAGTAGCTAGCCTAGTTATTCAATATATGATGATGAACATGCATCAGGAAGTATCTGGTATCTCTGTTGTGGATCACCATTTGGTAAAAGGGATAATATCATAACTGAGAGTAATAGGTGTGACATAATACCTTTGGATTAGGGCAAAACCTAGTAGTGGGTCATAAGACCAGTAATGCATTTTCAAGAAATGTGGTAGCCTAGACACTCTATTGGTAACTTAAGCATAATGATTAGTGTAACAAGAATAATAGGCAGCTAATCTAAACTAGGTATTACTTTCATGGTCTAGGTTAATCATAATCTTGTTAAATCGAAGTAAAAGCTATACAAGGGATTTATAGGAGGATTCAGTTCTATATATGATGTTTCTTATTGTTGATTGTCTTAATTGTTTTCCACAGCCAGCCAATAACTAGTAGTTGATAGTGTATTTTTATTGCATTAGACAGTTTAATTAATTCATCGTAGTTAGTTAACAAACCTTTTTAATTGTTAGTTAGATAATAGAGAAAGGTGGAGTACGGTAGACAACCTTTGTTGTCCGGGAAAAACTGATCATGGTACTGGCCACTGCTATACTTTGATGATTTGTGCACTTGCTTATAAGGTAACATATTTATAAGTATAGAAAGATTTGAAGCATCCACATTATTTTTTAATGTAGTGAGAAAAGTTTATGTGAACTACGAACAAACCAAATGTTATTATGCCTTCTTAGGCTTTTTCACTGAGCCCTTGGTTTGGAACGTGAGCTTCTCATGACGGTTCATTATCTTGAAACTTACAGAAGATTTTTCCTAGTAAAAAAACTAATCTCAAATATCATAATTGATAACAAATTTAAGAATAAGAGCTCTAATCGGAAACCAATAAAATTTCCCTATATAAAACAATTCTTTTTTAAGTTTAGTTATTAAGGTGATTAGGCTTAGCACCCAAGGCCAAATGCATAAGAGTTATGGTAATTCAAGAAAACATGGTTCACAATTAGGCTCTTTCTTGGTGCCTAAGAAACCTATTCGCTACCACACCAAAAGACTATGAGTTCTTAGAATCCATGAAATTTCAAGACATATTAATCAATTGAAGCATCCTCAGTATTCTCCAATCGGAAACAACACCAATCTAAGCCATTGAATCAAAAACATCAATTATGCATATTGTAAAATTCATAGACCATCAATTCCAACCTTTCATCTTCCAATCACAATAACAAAAAATCCAAAACATGTGGAACACGATATTAACTCAAAACTAACATAATAGGCATGCAAAAGCATCTAACTAACTTAAATATAACCTACCCATACTAAGAAATCAAGCCAATACTCGATAAACTTTGAATGAACTTTGAGAGAGAAAGTTACCTTGAGAGAGAGAGAAAATCAACTAGGCAAGGATGAGAAACAGTAATCTAGGTGAGTATTAAACTCCTCTAACACTGGGAAATCATACTCGAGATGCAAAGGTGCTAAGGTTTAGGTTTGGCAGTGTAGGGAAGAAGTTTGAGTACATTTCATGTGGAGTGGAAAACTAAAATCGTGATCATTCTTAAATATCCATGAGACATGGCTCGTAATACGAGCGTGTTAATGTCTATGTGAGTAACAACTTCCTCAACACACAATTGCACACAGGCATGCCATGTGGCTTGGACAGCTTAAAAACCCTAATTTTTTTGAAACACAGAATCATAGCACGGGGTAATACATAGGCGTGTAAGGAGTGTATACCCAACACACCTATATACACAGTCATGTAATTGATGGTGCAAGTGCTTTGGAGCCTAGAAATTCTCAAAACAGAGACCAAACACAAGTAAGAGTATGGGCATAATTGTACTTTGTGTAGAAAACATGCTTGGATACACAATTGGGTTGATCACCGTGAATGTACTCTAGGTGAAATTTTTTTAAAAAATACAGGGATGAAACAAGTTCTTTAACACGGGTGTGTGCTTGACCAAGTAACATAAACACATTTTAAAACATCAGCATTTATATGTACGTATTCAAGCTCTAGAATTTTAAGATTTTGAAAAACATGGGCAAGAACACGGTCATGTATGTGACCATGTTATAAAACACCTCAAAGTACACTGCCTTAGCATAGGCCCTGTTGATCCATTGGAGCTCAATTAAAAATATTTTATGAAAAATTAATTTAATAAATCAAGAATGGCTGTCTTTGGAACCATGTTAGTTAACACGGCCTTGAACACTAGCATATATGGCTCCTAGAATGTTGAAAAATTTGCTAACTTACCTATATTTGAACTTACTCTTTCTATTCCACTTTGAGCACAATTTCTTCCAAAAATACTTTAGAGTCCTGCATCAACAACATAGATTATAAAATCATCGGAAAAAAAAAAAGCTAATTTACAGCCATAAATGAAAGTTAAAAAAAAATGAAATTGAAATAAAATGAAAAGTTAAATGCCTGGGTTGCTTCCTAGGATGCACTTGGTGTAACGTCAGTGGCCTGACATTCTCCCTGATAACTCAAGGAGGTTTTTCCTCCTCAAACACCTTCACCTTCACATGATGATCCACCTTATGATGGAAAGCTAGATTGAAAAGTCCATTAGGATTTGGCTCGGTATTCATTGATGAAATTCCTTGTGGCCTTTCAGAATGCATTTTGGCAAGTTTACCAAGCTGGTCTTGAAATTTAGCATACTAGCCCTCATATTAGTACTAATTCTCCAAGAAAAGAAGAACAAGTGATAAGTAAATTAAAAATAAAGTAAAATTCAAAGAAAAATTCTACAATAAAATAAATGGCTAGAATAATAGAGATCAAATTTTCAAGTAGCAAACTCAACAAATGTTCCCTAGAAATGGCACAAAAAACTTAGTGTGTTCGTAGTTCACAACAAAATTTTCCACTACACTAGTAATAGTGTGGATGCGTTAAATCTCTCTATACTCAAATAAACTTGTTAACTCGTAGGCAAGTGTACTTATCACCAAAGTATAGTAGTGGCAAGTACTAAGATCATTTTCCCCTAAGAATGAAGGTTGTCTACCATAGTCAATATCTCCCTATTATCTGGGTGGCAATTAAGAGGAATTGTTTGTTAACTTCAATGACTAACTAAATGAAACTGATGCAGTAAAACAAACTACTACCTAACGAATGGCAGCAAAGTAATAACTAAGACAATCAACGAATAAAGACCTCATGCTTAGAATCGAATCCCCCTATAACTACTCTTGTGTTGATTTTATTTTGGTTTACCAGGATTGTGATTAACTTGGACCATAGTGTACTACGTAATGTAGATTATCTTCCTATTATTCCCGTTACACTAACCTTATTCCTAAATCACTGATAGGGTGTTTAGGCCTACCACTTTTCCTAAGAGCACATTCACATCCTATGAACCTTTGCTAGGTTTCACACTAGTATGGAGGTATTATATCGCATATATTACTCTTGGTTATGATACTATCCCTTTTATCAAATGATGATCCACAGAAAACATACTGGATGCTACTTGATGCATGTTCATCATCCTACATTGCATTAGTAGTCTAGCTACTATTAATCAGCGTAACAAAACACATTAGAAAAATCGTAAGAAAAACACATAAGCATACTAAACCAGGAAAAATCACAATCACAATATCATCCTAGGGTTCATCCACTGTAAGCTTGAGTATGAGAATTTTGGCTCACAGTGTTGTAAAATAAACACTAAAGAATCAAAAGAAAACTACGGAAAGAATAATCTATAGCTGATTGGTCATCTTCTCCATGAAATCTTCGATCCAGTGCTCATAAAATGGTGTTGATCATTAGAACTGCCTCTAGTAGCCTTCCTCCATGAAAAGTCTTTTTTGTGTATTTTTTTGCCTTTCCTGTCTGTCTCATCTCTTCCTCTGAATTAGCCCAAAAACCCTAAAAATTATGAAATACATGAGTTGAAACACTTTATGAAAAACATGAGTAGAAACATGCCTGTGTTACTCTTTTGGAAGTTAAAATCTCACTTAATTCAACACGGTTTGGAGCATGTGCTTGTATGACACTACATGGGCATGTATATGGGTGTGTAAGCTCACATTTAGCTCCAAAACTTTACCAAAATCCTTCTTATCTCACATGAAGCTGAAATATGACCTGAAAATAAAATATAAACCAATTAAGCACCATGTTCAAGGAAAAACATATCGAAAGACAAAGAAATACAAGGGAAAAACTGATAGAAAGCATAACTAAATAAGAGTATATCAGTACAGAACTTGGAAACTTAGTCGGATAGCTTGCCAAAATTAATTTCGAAAAGGGCCGTACGGTGCTTTGCCGGCCAACACTAAGCCAAATCCAAGTTTAATGGCGTATTCCACAAAAGGACAAATGTTCATGAGAATTTCAAGGTTTCAAAAATGTGAAAGGAGCCCTTTCAGTGCATCAAGGGAGGAAGTCTAGCCAAGAACATTAAATGAAGCCTTTAAGGGCTTAATTTATTGGTAAAATATTTTGAATATTCGTTAACTTTTATTGCAAAATTCACCCATTCTGTGACTTTTTTTTTTATTTATCATTTCTCACTTTTTCCCTTCTTTTTATAGCTTAAAAGAGATCATGCAAGTGTCAAAATGAAGCAGAAGTGAATGGAGCAAAAGATGGGGTACAAAATGGTCTACACCACTTTGAACTATGATGTTGTAGAGCTAGTGGTGTCAGTATAGTGCCACAATACAAAGCTCTCGGATTCGCCTTCATTACAGTAGCACTGCAGCACTACGAGCAGTGACACGGTGTTAGGAGCTCGTGCTCTTAGTACTGCAATTCCACCAAATACCCTATTTTAGGATCGTGGTGCCCAAGTGGCAATCCATTGTGGTTCTTTACACCCACTTTTCAATCCTCAGTTGCTATTAGTGGAGGGATTCTATCTAGTTATTGGAGATCAACCCTAAACCACATCTTGGATGATATTTGGAAAGATCTAGACCTTTGTAGAGGTAGAACTTGTTAGAAAATTTGTGCCAGGTTTTTCATTGCCATCTTCAACTCATTGTTGGAGCCACCATTGTTACATCTTGCAAGAGCTTAGAGCACACCTAAAGAGCTAGCAGACTAAGGCTTTAAGGGGGTTTTGGTTCCTTTTACTATTTTTTATTGTATCATTTGTGAATGTTATGTCTTCTATTTTTATGGATTTTTCTTTGTTGAACATGGACTAATTCCATTTATTTGTTTAGAATGTGCTCTTGACTTTTGTTTCTTAACATTAATTTGAGGTATTTCATGGAAGTTATCTCTCATGTTGCTCTTTCTCGTGTGCTCAATCTTTGAATGTTGTTGGCCACTTCAAGCTTGAATAATATCTTAGCTTTGTTTTTGAAAGAGAAAGTTGAGGTGGAACTAGAGGAGAGCAAAGTAGGTTAGAGGGATTAGGGACAATTGCTCTTCTGGTTAAGTGTGTTAGGAGGTAACAACCACCATTTCTCAAATTGACCTATGTAGCATGGTTAAGTAGTACAATCATAAGGGGATAGCCTTCTCATATAAGTTAATTCAACCTTAGTTATCACTAGTTAGTTGTAGCTTGCACTCATACTTTTATTACATTCTAGTTGACATTTGTATCTTTTATCCATACTTATCTACTCTAAGTTGTCATTAATTGCTATTTATATTAACCTTAGTTCAATTGGGTAAGTTAGGACTTCGTACATAATTAGAAGCTTTAGCTTTCTCTTAAGATGATACCTATATTCACCACTTGCACACAACAACACCATACACTTATGGGTGAATAATGGTTATAATTTAGAACTTTTATTTGACAATACAATGCTTCTTGGCCATAACCCAAGTGATTTTAATTTCCATTTAAAAATTTTGTAGATGTTATGTGATTTTGGTAATTGTTAAAGTGGTTTGTTATGTTGTGCATGCAAGACAAATATTCAAATGTGGTAAATTTGATCAAGAAAGAAAAAGCTTAGGATGTGTTGTCAACGTCATGCCAATGTTGTCCTTCGTGTCACCAACACACCCTTAGTCACTACTAGGCAAGTCTTAGTATGCATATCTTAAGTTCTAAGGGCCTAACATGATCAAGTATAAGCTTGTGTTGGTGCATAATATTGTGAACACAATTTGACTCATAGGTGTGCCTGGATCTGAAAAAGCATTTTTGAGATTTTTTAAAATTTTAGCTCTAAGGGGTCAAGCATCATTAATGCCATTTAGGTGTCAGAACCCATATTTAGCTCTAGTCAAAAATTTTAAAGAGGTTATATGATCACTCTAATGAGCGTGTTCATGCTGACATGGCCATGTTGACACCTGCAACAGAACTCTGTAAGTGTTTTGTTCCCAAATGCTTTTCAGTTCCAAACCCTAAACAAGATTTGTCATGCCTAAGACATGTATAGGCATTGGGCTGGAAGTAAATTAAAATGGAATTCACTGAAAATGAGTGGAAATGGCTAAGGAGGGGTTGGCAAAATAAGATGACAAAACTATGTCTAATAAGTGTGGTGCTAGTGGTCCTAATGTGTACCTAAGGTGCAATGGGTGATTTTGTTAAAAGGAAAACTTGAGGCTAAATTTATCAAATTAGAAGCCCAAGTGGGTGCTAGAAATGAAGAAACAAAATAAGAAGAGTGGGTTAATTGAGCAAAAAATCTAGTTAAACACCTTAATTAAGAGGTTAAACCAAGAATTAAAAACTTACTATAGTTGGATTGCATCCCTTCCACTGCTCCCACCTTTTGGCTAAATTTGAGTTACTTTAAATTAGATTTCTGTGGCTATTAGATTGAGAAAAACCTAAACCAGAGGTTCATAGTGGCTGTGTAAAAATTCTATATAGAGAAAAGGTGGATTCGACTACAAAATTGAAGGGTAGGTGCTTGCTGTGCTTGCTTCGGCTATAAAGCATTGAGGCTTTTGGGAAATTGAGCTTGTTTGTGTGTTCGGTACCTAAAGTTCTAGTAAGGGTTCAAATATAACATTTTTCTTGAATTTCAGATTGAATTCTGATAATTCTTGAGAAGGAAAGGACCTTGGGATGGCCTAGAGCCAAGGGAGCCTAGTTGCTAGCAGGGGCTAGGGTTTGCCATGAGCAACTATGCTTTGTTCTAGGTCGATTATGATTAAGGCAAGCATTAGGACCTTGTTCTGGGTTTGCCCAATCTTGTTCAAGGTCTAGAGATCTCTATTTAAAAGTTAAATAACCTAAATTGAACTAACAAATTGTGTAAAAATGCTATGAAATTCCTGCCATGCCTCTAGGCTTCTTAGTGAAGTGTGTGATGTGTGTGTTTTGTGTGCTTTGATGTTTGGTTACATGTGTTGACCTATACATTTTATTTAGTACATTGCCCTATACAACAAGTTTTAGCTAAGGAAAGGCTAATGACTTTGTTATGTTACAATGTCTAAGGACATTGTGTGCACTTAGTGCTATTTTAACTCTTGTTGAGCGTTTGGCACTCACGTCCTATTTCTTCAAGTTTCAAGGAAAGGCTTGGAGCATTAAGGTTGTAACTAACTAGTTTTGCTACTGTGTAAATATACAAGTATGTCTCAAACACATAATTAATGGTAACCAATTAATGCTCATTATATTTATCTATGTGTTCACATTTGTAGGCACTTATTGCTGTTGTGAGACTAGTAGCATTCGAGTTTGTTTAGTGCATAGAGGAAGCTATTGAACTTGTACTTTAGTTTGTGGAATGTGTGGTATGTAAATATGAAAGTGAGTGTGCGCATGTGTCTTAGCATATGCCCGGGAAGCTTAGAGGTGGCCTACTAAGACATGTTTGCATGTGCACCTGGATTGGCCCATGTGTTTGATATGTATGGTAATGTAAATTATGTGGCATCAAGTTTGATCTATAATAGAAATAGTTTAAATATATGTGTGCTGGTACATGCCATGATGCACCTATAGGAGGTCCGTGGGTAGGCCGAATAGCACACAAGTGCATGTGCACTATGTGCCTAAATTTGTATCACATATCTTGTACTATTGGCTATGCATTTATGGTTCATTCCTTTTTGCCTACAAGTTCCACCTAAAACTAGCTTAACTTAAATTTGTAATACAAAATAGACTCCATTAAGGCATGTCAATAATTTATGGTATTTTTGGTCCAAAACCGAGAAACTCAGCAAAAATTTTAGCCGGGTATCCTAGAGGTATATCCTAAACCACCCATTGGACCTTAAATGGTTCATCATTCCAATAACCTCTTAAAGAAGGCTTGAATGCATGCAGAAAGGGTGATTTAGGGCATGAAAGAGTTGGTATTAGAGCCTTGTTTAATAGGACTAAGAGTTTGTTTAGGCTAATCTTACTATAGTCTTAAAGACTTGAATTTTTTAGCATTTGTTACCATTGTTTGCCATTTTAAGATGACGTCCTGAGGTAGAGAAAGGGTGGTAAAGGAGAAAAAAAAAAGAATAGCTAATCAAAGAGATGATCAATAGCCTGAAAATGGACAAATAAGTGAAAGTAGATCCATATAGCTTGAAATTAGGGCCAATGAGCCTGGGCCAAGTAGAGATGGCCAACAAAGTATGGAACACATGATATAGGTAAGAAAAGCTACTATCACTCAGCTTGTAGTGGGGAAGTAGGCCTTAACTAGGGGTGAGGCAATCACCTATGAGTGTTATGGTTGAAGGGAAGTAGGAGGAAGAGAATAGAGAAAGAAGGCCTAGCAAGGAGCCTATGGGAAAAGAGCAAGCAAGCATAAATGGGGAAGATTGGAAGGAGTATCAAGATGATGAAAAGAGGAGGTTGAAAGGTAGGAGGATGAGGTCAGAAATTAGGCAAGAGTTGACGTGTGATGTGGAGGTTAGTGATAATACAAAAGAGAGGGAAGACTTAAGCAAATCTGCTGGAAGGCTGGAGCAAGCCTATGAAAGTACTAGGAGGCCAATTATAAGTGGGGAAGGATCAATGAGTCACGGAAGAGGAGAAAGAAGGCTAAGAGGAGATCGATTAAGGGAAGGATGGCTGGAAAGATTTGTAGCACTCAAACCCCTTATGTTCAAAAGAAGTGGAGATCCAGATGAACCATAATTCTGGATATATCAAGTTGAGAAGGTGTTTGATAGGATGAACATTACATCCACTTAAAAGGTGTCCCTAGCTGCATTTAAGCTAGAGGGAAGTGTTAAGCTTCGGTTGAGGATAGTGTAGATAGCTCATTTGAGTATAAACGAAAGACAGCCAGTGGATAGGAGAAGGCCTATCGGATGGGTAGATTTCCTACAAGTGTTCCAGAAACAATATGTGATAGGCAAATTTCCTACAAGTATTCCAGCAACAATATATGGTAAGGCTCTGAAGGACCAGAAACAAGTGGAATTTGATCAATTGGAAAAAGGAAATATATTTGTGATGGACTATGAGCACAAGTATAGTAGTCTCCTCAGATATATTGGACAATATGATAGACAAGAAAAGTTGAGCACCAAGAGGTTTATAAAGGGACTAAGGCCTTGGTTGAGATAGATCATCAGACCCATTGGAATAAAAAAGTATTATGAGGTAGTGCAAAGAGCTTTAACATTGGAACAAAAGTTTCTGCAACAAGAAGGCAGACATACTGGAGGGGCTAGTAGTAGTAGAGAAAAAAGTGGGGAGAAAAGGGTTAGGGAGGAACAAGTGGTAACTAAACCTAAGAAAGAGTTAAGGAAAGGAAAGGAACCATAAAGGCTTGGGGGCCTCAACACCAAATATGTGGGAAATATCATGGTTTCAAACCATACAATAGGGTTATTGATAGCTGCCTTAAGTGTGGCTCCGAAGACCCTTGGGTCAGGGATTGCCTTATTGAGAAAAAGGAGAAGAAGATGTTGGGAGTATTTGGAGCTTATTAGCCAACGGCTCAACAATCTAGAGTGAGAACACTAATTCCCCCAACCAAGCAAGCACAAGGAGGACCTACCTAGCCAATGCAAGCTAAGGGGCAACAAGCCCCAGGCAAGGTCTACCAAATTAAGGTAGTACAAAGACCTTAGGAATCAGAAAAGGAAATGAGGGGCACAACCTAGGAAGGGCTGAAGAGGGAAACACTTAAAGGTATGCTTC
Organism: Aquilaria sinensis; assembly: GCA_005392925.1. Taxonomy (NCBI): domain Eukaryota; kingdom Viridiplantae; phylum Streptophyta; class Magnoliopsida; order Malvales; family Thymelaeaceae; genus Aquilaria; species Aquilaria sinensis. Next base: position 193,807 of record SMDT01002772.1, on the reverse strand, counting down.
ATCTTCAAGATAAACTTGTTTCTGTGCTGTATGATACTGGAGCTTCTATTTTAATTATCTTAGCTAGATTAGTTAGAGAATTGAATTTAGAAGTTACTACATTGTTCGAAATGTATATGGTCAGAACAGCTAGGAATGAAATAATGCTAACACATCACATTGTTAAAGACCGTGTTATTTGGCTGGGTAAGCTGGAATTTAAGGCTAATCAGTTCGCAGTGGAAAGCCATTGGGTAGGATATTATTCTGGGCATGAATTGGTTTTCTGAAAATAATGTTGTCATAGATTGCCAAGCTAGGATATTAATCTTGCTAGGGTCAAAAGAAAATGACCTGAGTTAATCACTACAATGTGATAAAAATGGGCAACTAAAGTTGGTGGATTGTAGACCAATACCCTCTAAAAAAGTGTACATATGGGAACCAAACTTTAAGTGTTACCCACTCAGGGGTAGTCTAGTTATGGTGCCAAAATTGTGCATTTAAAACTCCCAAGGTTGGTATGTTTTGTAAGCCATCAGAACAATACCCTTAGTATGCATACACAAGTGGCCTTCTTGGGCACTATGTAAATCCGCTAGCATAAGTCTTAATCTTAGCTATCACACATTAGGCAATCTTGTTAAGTTTAAGTAACCAGCCACCGCACCCGAAACTTCCTCCAAAAAAATGAATTAATCTAGGAATGTACTCCTATGTTTTGTTTGCTACAATATCAAATAGATACCTAAACCAATCCATGGAATTTGGTTTTACATCAATAGCCCACCTATGGACCAAGTGATGGATTTTTTAATTTTGTTACAAAATTTTGACCAAATGAACAGTAACTCAGCCAACTTTGCAACATCATATCTTTGGCTAAAGCACTCGAAATTCATAAATCTAAAAGCCCATTCAAACCTTTAGATGTGATCTAGGTATGGTCAAAATTTCATACCATGATTCATTCTACATAGGGAGTTATATTACTTAGAGTGTAGGGTAGCAATTCTGGTCACTTTATGACCATTTTGTCCATACTAAATATTATAAGCATGCAAACACTTCATTCACAAGGGGTAAGCCCCTCAAGGCTATTCCATACATGTCCAAGATAGCTAGGAATTACATTCCCTTATAGCTAGCATCTTTACATAGCTAAAACAAAATTTACAAACAAGAAGCCCATCTTGCACACTTAGGCAGCCTGTGTATACCATCCACATGCATAGTAAAATAGCCCATAATTGTTCACATAGTTGTCCAAACTTTACATGCCTTACATGTACATGCATCCATGCACTACATAATGTTCTTAACTCAGGGGAAACATGCACCCTAGTTACAGGAGAGCTTTAGACATAATGCACTCTAGAAACAGGATGCTGGACAGTTGCTGCATAACACAGTAAGCACCATCACTAAAAATACCAAATGTGCTCCTAAAATCACCAAACATTCTAGATCAGAACTAGATACACGGGAGTTCAAATACAAGAAATTTTAGATCAAAACTCAAACAAAAAAGGTCATTTTTAATGTGATCTTTCTGCTTGACCTGAAATGGGCAAATTTAAGGGGAGTAAGTTTTATTGTGAAACTCAGTAAGGAGAACACTTATACTCTTAAGGTAGTGTAACCCTTGGTATCAACTGCATACAAAGACACTAAAATAAAAGAAACACAATGCATATATCCAGCATAAAACAACCAAATGCAGCAACGAAAGACAAATGACAAACACATGTATGCCGCAACAACAATTAACATTGGCTAGTCCATAAAGTATACAATAAACATAAGTAAATCACTATGGCAACCTTCCTCAAGCCTAAGCTTGATCTTAGGAGAGTTTTAACACCACTTAGTACTAACTATGGGCTCTAAAAACCCTTACATTCGCTGCCATCACTGTGCACTTCACACTATGCCACAAAACTTTCACTAAGTGCACTCCCTTCACTAAGCTTCGTTCATGAAGCACTTAGCTCTCTTCAAAACTTAGCCCTAGCTCCATGGATGTTTGAATAATAAAGTAAATAGTCCATGAGAGCAAGGTAACTCCTTACTTTGTGTGTAGGCAGAAATTTGAGCTTCATCCTAGGTGCACCCAAACAATAGCACCAATAAGTTTCCAATTGTGCTTCCTTGACTTCAATTGCAAGTAGTTGCAAGCTTTGAGGTATGGTGGCTATGGAGGAAGTATAGAGGTGAGGGAGCTACATTTCTTTGCTGCTAGAGGAGGTCAAATGTGAAAGATAAGGATAAAGATAGCCATTTATATTGACTTAAGCGCACAAACACACTTAACTAGCCTTAACCATGCTTATGTCATTTTCCTTGCCACAAGGCCACGGTTTCTTAGCGTTAATTTCTTGGCCCACATTTGAGTTCCTTTCCATGCTTTGGCCGGCCCACCCTTGAGTGGGATAACTCCAAAATGTCTCCATTTGACTTAAGTCAAAGGCATGGACATCCGAAGGCCTACAGTAGGACACTTAGGTCCTTAAAGCCTTCTGTGTTTTCTTTTTCCAAACTTGTCTTCCATAAGTAATTTTTGTTACGTTTCGGGGGCCAAATAGTGCAGCAAAATTTAATCGAAATCCTACAGGATCTAAGTGAAACGGGGTAAACTGGGTGTTCGAAAATTTTCATACCTAATTTTCAGTTGAGATCTCCCACTCAACTGTAGAGTCGAATCACAAAACTTGAACAGTTGACATGTTCAAGCTCTCTAAGGTATCCACATGAGCCTCTCGGGATCACCACACTTCCACCACGTCCCGGTAGATGCGTTTCTTTTGCGCTCGCAGTGCTAGCCTGTGTCCTCCAAGGAATTGCATGAGAAGAGTACGGTTGTCCTTTTGGGAGGGTAGGGCAAGGAGACCTGTGAATTTCTCACTAGAAGTTGTATTTATAGTGAGACTCAACTTCCAGGGCTAATGGGTTTCAAAGCCCTAATCCAATTAGGCTTTAATTTCAGGTTAATAACGGCTCAACTATTGGGCCCATTATTAATACGAAATTATTGTGAAACCAAAACCCAAATTATTAGCCCATGCACTCAAATGATCCAAATAGCTCTATGTGTGCGACCCAATAGGCTCTTACCACATTGACAATGATCATAAATCACATTTATGATCATAAGCAGTGAGCGGTGTCCAGCAACACATCATTGCTACCCAAGTGACAAGATTGTCGATGATTCGACTAAACCTTTATGATCATCACCGATATATGCCATTGTCCCTTTGTCCAAGATATCAAGACTAAGTACGAGACATGGAATGTGTCACTCTCGTATAGCCCAATCTTTGGTTTCTTGATTACCGAGTAGACCAACTTAAACTGATGACATTGATATCGTATATCAACTCATCCGAGCATGGCCATGCATTTTTCTAAGTCTCACTCTATCAAGGGGCCCGAAGATATCACTCCCGTTACATAGGAGGGACAAATCCCATCTTGATCATACAAATCCCTCCGCATGATATGTGACATACCCAATGACCTCCTTCAAGTTCACTCAGTTACGAGCAACAAAGGAAAGTATCAAAGTATGTGACTCACATGTAGGGAACCTTGATGATCTTAGGTCGAAGGACTACATATACCATGATCACTATGAGAATCACTTATGACACTCATATAACGATCCATGTAGTGTTCTCATGGTGGGTCGGTCCAGTACACAAGTTCTCCAACTTGTACCCATATGTAGACTACATATCTCATATTAGTCTCCACATATGCTAGTCGTTATGTATTATTGCAACCCGCTCCACAATAATACTAGACCAGGGACGTTTAAGAATATCATTATTCTAGGGTTACAATTATGTTTATTACGTTACGCAGAAACAAAACAACAAACATAATTGCTGGATTAATGCCTTAATAAAATATCATGACTCAATGTGCAAAAAATACAATCATCTCATGATTGGCTTTTTGGGCACAACACTAACAATCTCCCACTTGCACTAAAAGCCAATCATCCATGTATCTAATACCGATGGACCTAGAATGGCTATCATGCTTCTGCTGCGTAAGGGGCTTTGTCAGTGGATCAGCAATGTTGCTGTCTGTCGAAGTCCTGCATATCCTTACATCACCCCTCTCGATGATCTCCCTGATGAGATGATAGCGTCGGAGTATGTGTTTGGATCGCTGGTGAGATCGAGGTTCCTTAGCTTGTGCGATTGCTCCATTGTTGTCACAATAGAGCTCTATCGGGTCGGCAATGCTTGGAACCACTCCAAGTTCAGTGATGAACTTCTTGATCCAAACTGCCTCCTTCGCAGCATCAGAGGCGGCAATGTACTCAGATTCTGTTGTAGAGTCAGCTACTGTCTCTTGCTTTGAACTCTTCCAGCTCACAGCACCACCACCAATACAAAACACATAACCAGATTGCGATCTAAAATCATCCTTATCGGATTGGAAGCTTGCATCGGTGTAACCCCTTACAACGAGCTCATCTTCACCTCCAAAGACCAAGAATGCATCCTTAGTCCTTCGTAAGTACTTAAGGATGTTCTTAACAGCTGTCCAGTGACTCTCACCAGGGTTCGATTGGTACCTACTCATCATGCTTAAGGCATATGAGACATCAGGATGAGTACATATCATGGCATACATGATAGATCCAATTGCTGAGGCATATGGAATCTTACTCATGCGCTCTCTCTCCTCGGGTGTACTCGGACACTGAGATCTAGAAAGAGTGATACCATGTGACATGGGCAAGAATCCTTTCTTGGAATCTTGCATGCTAAACCTCTTTAGCACCTTGTCAATATATGTACTTTGACTTAGGCCAAGAAGCTTTCTAGATCTATCTCTATAGATCCTGATGCCTAACACATAGGCTGCTTCACCCAAGTCCTTCATAGAGAAACATTTCCCTAGCCAAGTCTTCACAGACTGTAGCTCAGGAATGTCATTCCCGATGAGTAGTATGTCATCTACATACAACACCAAGAAGACAATAGCGCTCCCACTAACCTTCTTGTAGACACAAGGTTCATCTTCATTTTTGATAAAACCAAACTCTTTGATTGCTTCATCAAAATGAAGATTCCAACTTCGAGAAGCTTGCTTCAGTCCATAAATGGACCTTTGCAACTTGCACACTTTATTGGCATTCTCAGGAGTGACAAAACCCTCAGGTTGTGTCATGTACACATCCTCAAGTAGCTTTCCATTTAGGAATGCAGTTTTGACATCCATTTGCCATATCTCATAATCATAGTGTGCAGCAATAGCAAACAAAATTTGGATGGATTTAAGCATAGCAACTGGTGAAAAAGTTTCATCATAGTCAATACCATGAATTTGCTTGAAACCTTTTGCAACCAATCGTCCCTTAAAGGTAATCACATTACCATCCATGTCAGTTTTCTTCTTGAAAACCCATTTGCACCCTATGGGTTTTACCCCTTCAGGTGGGTCAACCAAAGTCCATACTTGGTTTTCATACATGGATTCCATCTCGGATTTCATGGCCACTAGCCACTTCTCAGAGTCAGGCCCCGACATAGCTTGTTGGTAGGTTGTGGGCTCATCCTGATCCATGAGCATCACATCACCAGTGTGAGTCATGAGAAATCCATATCTCTCGGGCTCACGCCGAATCCTACCAGACCTACGTGGGCTCTGTGCTACAGGAACAGACTCTTGAACCACAACATCTTGTGGTGTCTGTTCAGGTTCCATTTCAGGTTCGATGTCTCCTTGTTGTTCTTGAATTTCTTCAAGTTCTACTTTCCTCCCACTAGTTTCTTTAGAGATAAACTCTTTCTCTAAAAAGACACCAGTTCGAGCAACAAACACTTTTTGCTCAGAAGGATTGTAGAAATAGTAACCCTTTGTTTCTTTGGGATACCCAACAAAAAGGCATTTTTGAGATTTGGGCCCTAGTTTGTCAGAGGATTGACGTTTCACATAAGCGTCACAGCCCCAAATCTTCATAAAAGACAAATTGGGATGCCTCCCACTCCATATCTCATATGGTGTCTTTTGAACCGATTTAGATGGAACTCGGTTTAGTGTAAAAGCGGCTGTCTCTAGAGCATGTCCCCAAAAGGAGTTTGGAAGGTCAGCTTGACTCATCATAGAGCGAACCATGTCTAACAGAGTTCGATTTCTCCTTTCAGATACACCATTCCATTGAGGTGTACCTGGTGGAGTGAGTTGTGATACTATACCACACTCCTTCAGATAGTCAAGGAATTCTCGATCCAAGTACTCTCCACCTCGATCTGATTGAAGCACTTTGATACTCTTCCCGAGTTGATTCTCTACTTCATTCTTGAATTCTTTGAACTTTTCAAAGGATTCTGACTTGTGTCTCATGAGATACACATAGCCATATCTGCTGAAGTCATCAGTGAAAGTAATGAAGTATTGGAAACCTCCTCTAGCTTGTGTAGACATAGGGCCACATACATCACTATGTATGAGTCCTAGTAAGTCATTAGCCCTTTCACTTTGCCCTGTGAATGGGGCTTTGGTCATCTTGCCCAACAAACATGACTCACATGTCTCATATGATTCAAAATCAAATGAGTCCAAGAGTCCATCCTTATGGAGCTTGGATATGCGGGTCTCATTTATATGGCCCAAGCGACAGTGCCAGAGATAGGTCGGGTTCGAATCATTTAATCTGACCTTCTTGGTATTCACATTATAGATTGGATCTTCGAGGTCTAGAACATACAACCCATTGCTAAGTTGAGCACTACCATAAAAGATTTCATTCAAATAAATAGAACAACATTTGTCCTTTATTATAAATGAAAAACCTTTCTTGTCCAAACAAGAAACAGAAATCAAATTTCTACTAATAGTAGGCACAAAGTAGCAGTTGTCTAATTCTAAAACTAATCCACTAGGTAAAGTGAGAACATAAGTCCCTACGGCTAAGGCAGCAACCCTTGCTCCATTTCCAACACGTAGGTCCACTTCACCTCGGGCCAATCTTCTACTTCTACTTAGATCCTGCACATTTGCACAAATGTGAGATCCACATCCAGTATCCAATACCCAAGATGAGGAAGTAGAAAAGTTAGCCTCTATAACAAAAATACCTGAAGTGGAAGTCTTACTTCCCTTTTCCTTAGCAAGTTCTTCAAGATAGAGCTTGCAGTTGTGCTTCCAGTGTCCAGGTTACTTACAATGGAAGCACTCCCCTTCCTTTGCCACACCACCCTTTGGTTTTAATGCAGCTGAAGAAGAATTAGCATTGGACTTTCCATTAGCTTTATCCTTCTTCTTGTTGGCTCTTCCTTTTCCTTTGCCCTTTTGAACCGTCAAAATGGGCTTAGCCTTCTTAAGGTTTTGCTCGGAAGTTCTCAACATGTTGAGCAATTTAGAGAGGGACTTGTCAAGGTCGTTCATGTTATAGTTCATGATGAACTGACTATAGCTTTCAGGCAACGATTGCAAGACTACATCAATAGCCAACTCTTTCTAAAAAGCAAATCCCAAATTCTTAAGATTCTCAATGTACCCAATCATCTTGAGTAGATGAGGACCCACGGGACCTCCCTCAGACATCTTGCACTGGAACAATGCCTTAGAGGTCTCAAACCTCTCATGCCTAGCTTGCTCTTGGAAAAGCATTTTGAGATGTTCGATCATATCGAACGCCCCCATGTTCTCATGTTGCTTCTGAAGCTCAGATTCCATGGTAATAAGCATGAGGCATGCAACATCCAAAGTATTATTAGAATGCCTCTTGTGAGCATCCCTTTCAACTCTTGGAGCAGTGGCAGCAGGCTCATTCGGAATAGGCTGCTCTAGGACATAAGTCTTTCTCTCTTGTTTGAGGACTATCCTCAAGTTTCAGTACCATTTAAGAAAGTTAGTCCCATTTAGTTTTTCCTTTTCAAGGATCGATCGCAATGAAAGTGTCGATGTGTTTTGTGCCATGGTTATCTACAACAGTAAATATGCAGTATAAGAGTCATGTATTTTAATTCATTTAATAATGACTTTTATTAAACGATACTCCCACTATTTTCCTCAAAATAATAAGCCTCGATATTGTTTCGGAACACCTCGGCACTAAGGTATTCTAGTGGGCCAAGATCTATATTTGACCACAACCTGAGTCAGCTTTGGCTTGTCTATCAAGTTACAGTTATTTAGGTAGGCAACTCCTTGCGAATTGCATCTTATGCAACTCTTGGATAGTTGGGTGAACAACACTTGTCCAAGCTCATCTCATGAGCTTAAGCCCAACTCTATGCCTCTAAGTCCCTAATCCTATTAGGATGACCTAGTTAAGTCGGACCCAAAGTTAGCAATTTGGATATCACTATTATCCCATCGCGCCTTACCAAGATGAACATAGGTGCTTTGCTTTGGCAAACCCACATAATGTTGATCAAAGTCTTGACGAGTGCCAACATTTGGAAGGCATCACATTTGATGACTTAATATTTGTTTGAGGGATTTTTCGCTTGATCTCACCAATTTGTTATCTCCAGTTGTCTTATACATGCATCACATACAAATATAAAACATGCATCTCATGCGTTCAAGAAAGTAAACGTGACATGGTTATAGCCCAAACTATGCGATATTCTCAAGCCAATGAGAATATCATAAAAGCCTAAGAAAAGAAAAGAGTCTTCACAAGCTCATTTTCTTCCTTTCTGGGCTGCCTTTTTGTTGTCACCTCCTTGGACATACCACCTTGGATGATCCCATAATGCACCATTACATCAATAATAGAAACCTCGAGTTACATTCGAGGGGAGTAAGGTGAGAAGAGAATGTACAGTGAGAGTGATAAGGAAAGGCATGACTCGTAGGCCGTATTTACAAGTACAACCAATCAAGGGCTATAACCATGCACCAAGCTTCAAACACCAGTCAGCATATCATGTCAAATCTCTTTCAACAAAGATGCATAACAATTTTCGCGCGTTGATTAACCAGTTTTTATTTATGTGGCGCTTCGCATACGGCGTTCCCGCTGACTGGTCAGTGGGCGGTGGTTTCGCTGACCGGTCAGCGGGCGGGGTCAATGGGAGCCGCCCCGAAACCTTACAGGATCCAAGTGAAACGGGGTAAACCAGGTGTTCGAAAATTTTCATACCTAATTTTCGGTTGAGATCTCTCACTCAACTGTAAAGTCGAATCACAAAACTTGAACAGTTGATGTGTTCAAGCTCTCTACGGTATCCACACGAGCTTCTCGGGATCACCACACTTTCACCACATCCCGGTAGATGCGTTTCTCTTGCGCTCGCTGTGCTAGCTTGTGTCCTCCAAGGAATTGCAAGAGAAGAGTGCGGTTGTCCTTTTGGTAGGCTAGGGCAAGGAGACTTGCGAATTTCTCACTATAAGTTGTATTTATAGTGAGACTCAACTTCCAGGCCTAATGGGTTTCAAAGCCCTAATCCAATTAGGCTGTAATTTCGGGTTAATAATGGCTCAACTATTGGGCCCATTATTAATACGAAATTATTGTGAAACAAAAACCCAAATTATTAGCCCATGCACTCAAATGATCCAAATAGCTTTATGTGTGCGACCCAATAGGCTCCTACCACGTTGACAATGATCATAAATCACATTTATGATCATAAGCAGTGAGCGGTGTCTAGCAACACATCATTGCTACCCAAGTGACAAGATTGTCGATGATTTGACTAAACCTTTATGATCATCACCGATATATGCCATTGTCCCTTTGTCCAAGATATCAAGACTAAGCACGAGACATGGAATATGTCACTCTCGTATAGCGCAATCTTTGGTTTTTTGATTACCGAGTAGACCAACTTAAACTGATGACATTGATATCGTATATCAAATCATCCGAGCATGGCCATGCATTTTTCTAAGTCTTACTCTATCAAGAGGCCCAAAGATATCACTCCCGTTACAGAGGAGAGAAAAATCCCATCTTGATCATACAAATCCCTCCACATAATATGTGGCATACCCAATGACCTCCTTCAAGTCCACTCAGTTACGAGCAACAAAGGAAAGTATCAAAGTATGTGACTCACATGTAGGGAACCTTGATGATCTTAGGTCGAAGGACTACATATACCATGATCACTATGAGAATCACTTATGACAGTCACATAATGATCCATGTAGTGTTCTCATGGTGGGTCGGTCCAGTACACAAGTTCCCCAACTTGTACCCATATGTAGAGTACATCTCATATTAGTCTCCACATATGCTAGTCGTTATGTATTATTGCAATTCGCTCCACAACAGTACTAGACCAGGGATGTTTAAGAATATCGTTGTTCTAGGGTTACAATTATGTTTATTACGTTACGCAGAAACAAAACAATGAACATAATTGCTGGATTAATACCTTAATAAAATATCATGACTCAAAGTGCAAACAATACAATCATCTCATGATTGGCCTTTTGGGCATAACACTAGCAATTTGGTCCTCTAATAGTACTTTCAAACCATCCACACCCTTTTCATAACTCTCCTTAGCTTTTTTTTTAGAGTTTTACAATTGAGTATCCGAATTTCCAAAATCTTACAAAAAAGTCCATAGGTTGCTTGACGAACAAGCAATCCTTAATGCTTTTCTTGGGGGCCAAGTTACCAACTTGGAACACTTTTAAGGAGGTGTTGATTATGCCTTTAACCCCTCACACTTCAATCACTATGGTGAGAATTACACAATATAATGGTTTTTAACCATTATGCCACACATTGTAATTCTCCTATTTTTGTAAGGTGGTAACAATAAATGAGCTTAATAAAATTCCCATTATAAGAGAATTTCCATAACTATTTCCCTCTGAGTTGTCTGGATTACCACCTTCAAGGAAAATAGTGTTTGAGATCAAATTATCTCTAGGGGTTGCTATTGTCCCTGTTATTCCTTATAGAATGGCAATCCTAGAAATGAATAAACCTAAAAGGCAGTTGAATGAGCTGATGGAGAAGGGTTTCATTAGCCCAAGTGCATCCCAATAGGTAGCACTAGTGTTAGTCGTTAAGAAAAAGGATGGAACCCTTAGGTTGTGCATTGACTACAGAAAGCTTAATGTCATGACTATAAAGAACAAGTTCCTTTTTCAAGAATTAAAAACATTTTTTACCAGCTAAATGGGGCAAGAATCTTTACCAATATTGATCTTAGATCTAGTTTTTTCTAGCTTAGAGTTAAGGAAGAAGACATTCCTACAACTACCCGCAAAACAACATATGGACACCATGAGTACACAGTGATGCCATTTGGACTCATAAATGGTCCTGCATTTTTTATGGACTGAATGCGAAGGGTTTTTAAACCCAGTAGGGCCACTTTATGGTAATCTTTATAGATGATATTTTAGTGCACTTAAAGGATGACAAAGCACATGGGGAGCGTTTAAGAATGGTACTTAACTTGCTTAAAGAACACCAACTATATGGCAAGTGAAGTAAGTGCCATTTCTAGACCAGACAAGTTGGATTCTTAGGCCATATTGTAAATGGTCAAGGATTTTCAGTGGATCTAGAAAATGATTAATTCTATCTTGGAATGGAAGTAACCTCAAAATGTAAGGGAGAAAATAAATTTTTTGTGATTAGCTAGCTATTATAGAAGATTCTTACCTAAATTTTCTATGATAGCATCTCCTTTGACATAATTGACAATGAAAAAACAAAAATTTGAATGGTCAAAGGGATGTGAACAAAGCTTCAAAGAACTTGAGAAAAAGCTTACTTCAACCCCTATCCTAATCTTGCCTGACTCTACCAGACTTTTTGAGGTATACACAGATGCATTGATAGTAGGGCTAGGATATGTATTAACGCAAGCAAACAAGCCATTACCCTTGGTTCAAGGCAATTAAGACCTCAAGAAAATAACTATCTAGTTCATGACCTAGAATTAGCTATTGTGGTCTTCACCTTAAAACATTGGCCACATTATTTGCTGGGAAATAAGTTCCAAGTCTTTTTTGACCATAAGTGTTGGAAATATCTCTTCACTTAGAAAGACTTGAATATGAGACAAAGAAGGTGGCTGGACTATCTTAAGGATTTTGTTTGTACCATTGAGTACACAAAAGGTTAAGTTAAGTTAGTGCTAGATGCCTTGAGTAGGAAGTACATTGGAATATTAAGGGCCAAGGGAGAAGATGATAGAAATGAGTTGAATAGTTTACCTTGTTTGGCAAACAAGCTATTAGAGTTGGAGAGAGAATAAGTAATCATGATAACCATACAACCTACTTGGAAGGAAGAAATATTATGGGCACAAAAATATGATGAGTTCCCTGACAAGGTGTTAGGCCAAGTACATGGATAGCTGTTCCAAGGGTTATCTTATAAGTAAGTATTGCTATACTTTTAACATAGAACTTATGTGCCTAGTGGGCATGATTTAAAGGAAGAGGCTCATTGTAATAAAATAAGCATATACCCTGGAATATTAAAGATGTACAAAGACTTAAAAGAGCATTTCTAGTGGCCTAAAATGAAGAATGAAATTGTGGTGTTTGTAGTGTCCTTGCCCCGAATGGGGTCTTCCTAGGAAGACTATGGAATTGGAGTTTCATGCTAGTTGTAGTTGGCTAGTTAATTACTTATCCCATTTTAAAGCCATTCATGCATCTAGTTATTAACCTAATGTGCATTATGCATGCACTTGGTTCAACTTGAATTTCACTTAAAGAAAATGAATAAAAAAATGTTGCCGACATTTTAAAAAGATAACTGAAACACAAGTTAAAGCATAAAAGATAAGTGTATTTACTGTAAGTAATAACCATGCACGTGCATCATTACATAAGCAAAGACTACGCACATGCCCAAAAGCACCTAAAATACTACTTGACCAAGAGACATTTGAGGCCAAACTAGCATATGTACGTATAACGAAGGACTATTACTGAGATGCATGGGCCACATTATTTTTCCTTGTACCACTAGCCTTTATAAGGCTGCAAGACAACCATAGTTAGCATGAGCAACTTAACCAATAAAACTAGAATCAATAAATGATTCACTAGGCAGGTACCTGCTTGAATGCACTAGCTCAACAACCATCAATGATTGTTGACTCCTTATAGATACAATCTGCACAACAACACTAGAAAGAGTGAGAATTCGAAGATTCCCAGTAAGGGATTTGGGTACTTGCAAAGAAACATTAAAACTTGTAAACAAAAAGCTGAGGTCACATACATATAAAATATATGAAATCTACTGTGGGCTTTGTGTAGTTTAAGGCCTAACATATGTGCTTATGTTTGGGTCCCTTGGGACCCCTCCTTATCCTAGTCCTCACATGGAAGTCACCCCATGCCTAGCGAGTTTTCCTTTCCACTGAAACAAGGTAAACAATAGGGGTAAGTTTTGAATCATGAACTAAATAGATGGTGAGGGTTTATCCTACACCAAAAACATGTTAGTAAAAAACAAAGGTACAAATAGCTTGTTTGATGCACTAATCAGGTTGGTCATTGTTTGTTCAAAATGAAGGTATTGATTTCTACATGTGTATGTTGTTATGTGGTATTGATTTTGGTGTTCTATAACAACTAATGTTATGTATCTTCATAGAATTTTATTATGCAATTGGTTAGTTTAGCTTATACAGTTCATATCATTGTTAAACTTGAATTATGTTGCTTGCATCTCTACTTATGGTTGCTCTCTTATATGACATTTGGTGCTCCATATCTCTACATGTGCTTATTATGAAATTTATTAATTTTTTGGAATAGGCTCTAGATTATAGTACATGTGTAGGGTTAGGTTTAGGATTTATGGTTAAGGTCTAGGTTTAGGATTTAAGTTTAGGGGTTAGGTTTAGGATTTGAGGTCAAGGTTTATGTTTATAGTCCAAGATAACGGTTTGGCATTGTGACTTATGGATTACGAATTAGAGTTTGGTTTAGATTTTAAAACTTTGGGTTTATGTTTATGTATAGGATTAAAGGTTAGAGTTTAGATTTATAGTTTATAGTATAAGGCTTAGGATTTATGGTTTAGGGATCGTGTTAGGGTTTAGGTTTTAAAGTTCTTATGATTACTGTTAGTGTTAGTTTTATGGCTTAGGGCTATGTATAGGATTTACAGCTATATTTTAGGTTTATGGTTTAGGGTCACACTTCTATGGTTTAGGGCTTAGGGTTTTGGGATTTTGGATATGATTAGGATTTCAATTCATTATATTTACAATGTTATTTTACAATGATTGTCTTGCTTCATTTTTGTTGAACAGTTTTGGTAAACTGTACAATCTTTTAGATATGCCAAGCTCTATGTTAACTTTATGGATTTTTTTTATTAAGATGTATGAAATCCAAAATTTTCCAAGCATTTTCACTTGTTTAAAGTTGCTTAAAACACAGAGCTATAAGAAATATTGTTCATTTTTATCATGATGGCTTAGTTCATTTTATAATGCATGTTATTCAAAATAAGATAGCTGGTGTTGTGAGCTATTTTCACTTAAACATGTTAAGTACCGATCTCCCCATTTAATAGCTCAAGTAGGCTTGTATCAAATTTAAAAATTCAATTCAGAACTTTACTATAGTTCTAAGCTATTTAATTACTGTATTGGCAATCTGCCTACATTGGGACTCTACATTGTATATTTCTAAACCCCAAAATTTTTTTACATTTAAGAATTAGTGGTACCAAATTTACCATAAGAGACCAGGATAAGCGGTTTAGGAATCAAGCTATGGCCATCCCAAATTTTGGGTAGTAGGGTACTAAAGTCAGGCTAGTTTGGTGCCAAATTCAAGATAACTTGATATCCTATTCGTAAAGGTATTGAATGTTGTATCAAGATATTGGTTTAGGTTTTTATTGTTAAGTTGTAATCAATTCTAGTTTGGGTGGTACACATAGTTTTCATCAAGGGCACTCCGAATTTAGGTTCCTGGTACCAAAATTCATGTTATCATGGTAACCAAATTCAGGTTAGGAAAGAATCGGATTTAGGTAAATGGTTATACAAAAATCAGTTTAGGGCGGTACCTAGTGCAAGATATTGTTACACCATATTCACCTTAATTGGGTATGCGGTTTATTTAGGCATATTTTTGTGTTCACTAGTTTTGATATGCGTGTTGTATAGTTAAATCAAACATCAAGCTAAAATGTGCTCCCATGTAACCAATTTTTGCATTCTCTTTATTGATTGCAAAACTATTTTTTCCACCCTAATCATACAATTTCCACATGATATTAAAAAGTGGACATTGCTATTTCTAGTGGTTCCTTTTGTATGAGCGAATGAGAAAATTTGGCAACAACATTTATGCCAACAATAGGCATACTTTTGCAATCACTGTATGTTGTAGTTGACTGGAATAAATGAAATAAACAAGGCTAGGAAAAATAAGGAGTACAGTCTATTCATAGAGGCTGTGGTATACTAGAGATGAAGGACATAGAGCTCTCCACTATAAAAAGGTTAAAGTCTAACCTTGGGTAAAAAGAGATGATGAACATTGAGAGCACATGAAATGGTGCATCATTACTGCTCCCACTAAACAATGTACTTAAGAACAATTTTGTAACCTTTATGGATTTATAAGTTGAAATGGTTACATTGCTTTTTACCTACGCATAGTTGTCTTTAATTTGATGTTTTTGTATATAATTAAGTATTTATTGGCTAGAATCAGTTGTTCATGCTTCCCCATAATAGTTGATGGACTTATATGGTGTCTACTGATGTAAAGCAGGGTATTTTGTCTATGCATAATGTAGAATAATGCATTTAGTTAAAAGTTTAAAAAATTTGTTTACAACTTCATATTAGGTTGTGTTCTATTGATCAGTTTGTTGTTCTATTGTTGAAGGGGAGACATTGGTAGCATTCGTACAGAGGTAATTCAGAAAAGCTATGGAATAACTTAACCTCACATCCCCAACTGCAATGCCCATAACATATTGGACTTGTAATATAAGTAGCAATATTGCATAGATCAAGAATATACCCTACATTTTCACAAGCTTCAGTGGCACTACCCATATCATAAGTTTCTTATTCAGCAACCACATGCCATTAAAACTTTCTCCAACTAACCTCTAGCTTTCAGCTATTTTTTACGGCCTTTCCCTTCCATTTCAGGTAGCAATCATATCTAATAGCATTTCCAAACCTTTCATTTTTACTCGATCGTCAAATGGCGACAATAAGGCAATCATTCTAGATAAATGATGTGATTTGCTCTCCCCCTTTCAGCAACTTGCCATAAATAAACAAGGCCTTTTGTATCTTTGGCTCACACAAAGTTTTCATACATACCTTGTTCAAATAAGGCCTATGGGTTCCCTAGCATCTACGCCTAAGTTGACATTCTTGACCGCTTATAGGGAATAGATCAACTTTAGCCATGAAGAACCTTTCAACCACAAACCTATCATTGGATGCTTCATAAAGCTTTATCCAACATTCAACTTTCTTTCTCAAATGTTGTGTACCTGTATGCTTGAGTTGTGACAAAAAATTTCCACCACCATATATCTTGGGAACAATTAGATAGTTGGTTAATTCTTTTCATTCGCTACCTCCATAACAGCTTTCTAAGAATCCATGTTTCTTATGTTAAGGGATATTATTATTTTTCATCTAGATACTGGGTAACAAAGGACTATCTAAACACAAATTCTCAGGGTTGCCCAAGATGCTTTATTTATTTCAACGTCATCTCGCATCCTGAGAACAACAACCTAAAGATGGTCTTAAGGCATTCTTGCAAAACTCCATTATATGATGTTCACAATGATTGATAACTTATTCATAATGAAGTTATCTAAGATAGGCCAAGATTCATGGTGAACCATTATTTTTGTGATCTAAATACGCTTTTAGTTTTTGTGATAGTAAATGGGTTTTAATGAATTATGGTTCATTTAAAAGAGAATCACTTCATAGTTATTTGCCAGTGAACAATATTACTATTACATTAAAAAAATTTTACAGACCCACACATAAAAGAACCATAACATTTAGGTTACTGCCCAACCAATGACCAAGATTTTACACAAATTTTAGCTAATATTTTTTCCTTCTGTTGGAACTTGGTTATATTTAAACAAATGTGTTGACATTTTAATACATTATTCACCTGCAATGTAGTGCTACTCATAATGCAGTTTAATTTTTTAAGAAATGTTGTTATTTTTGAACTATGTCTCAGTTCATTTCATAATGTGTGCATTTCAGAATATGATGGGAGTACTGATTGTTGTTTTAATTTGAAATCTAGGGGTCTCCAAACCTGCCATTTAATATAATAATGTAGTAAGTGCTTGTAAAAATTGTAAAAATTAAGTTTCTAACTTTACTGTAGTTCAAATCAATTATACTACTACATTCATAGTATGCCAACATTGGCATTCTATGTTCTATAATTCTAAACCCCACAAAAGTTGTGTATTCAAGTCAACCTGATATGCTATTTGTATAGCAATGTAATGTTGTTTCGTAGTATTGGTTTTGGTGTTTTATACTTCAGTTGTAAATGATTATGGTTTGGTTAGTACCTGATTTAGGTTAGACTAGAACCATATTTAGGTTTTTGTGTTACCATATTCATATACCCATGGTATCTGAAAAAGGTTAGAGTGGTATCAAAAGGTTTGGTAGTGTTAGATCCAAGTCTTGGTGGTACGATGTATGAGCTATTAAACTACTATGTTCAATGTTAAACTAGATGGTCTTTGTGTAGGAATTTTATGGTAGCCCATCATTTTGTTTCTTCATCATGGTTTATATACAGGCAGTCACTATGTTTGCATCATTGACACTGTGCTTTAGCATGTAAGCATAAAGTGTAGCAATTACAACAATCTATTTGACTTGAATCCTTTCATCGAAGTCATCAATTAGCTTAAGGATTTTCCATTTCACCTTACCTATAGACTATAATGAATTCCATGATATTACACAAAGATGTGTGCATGAATGGTACATTGTCCTTTAATAATGTGTGAGATATCTCTAACTATTTGCACAGCTAGAGTTTACTAGATAATTTTTCTCTACAAATTTTATGAAGATGGATTGATTATGCCATGTCTCAAGTTTAAAATGATGAAGTATCAATATGACCATGTTCCATAAATAAAGCTAATGTGGTCAACATATAGTCCCAATGTTAAAAAAAATATTTTGTGGCCATCATATATTGATGAGAATGTTATTTATATGTCCAGGATAATTACAATTAAAAGTGTGTATACCAAGTGGTGGAAATAGGAAACAAGAATATGAGCTTGCCACATAGTTTATTACTATTGTGCATCTTGCAATGACCCAGGATTTCTTACATGAATAGAAGTGAACCAGATCTCAAAATCACATGTGACTCTGTGGCTCAAGACAATTGAAGCCTCACGAAAGAAACTATCTAGTACATGACCAAGAATTGGCTATTGTGATACATGCATTCAAGTCGTGAAGACATTATCTCTTAGGGAATACCTTTCAAATCTTTTCTGATTATAAGAGCCTATTATATCTATTCATTCAGAAATAAAAAATGAACATGAGGTAAAGCAGATGGCTTGAGTACATGAAGTATTTTGACTACACCATTGAGTATGCTTCTATGAAAGGTAAAGCTGTAGCAAAGACCTTAAGTAGGAAGTATACTTGCACTGTAAGTGCTGGGACTAAATTAGTGAGGCATAAAGAAAATATTTTAGTTCTCTTGAGTGAAAGATGGTTGGAATGGGAGAAAGATTAGATATGCTTCTTGGTTATACAACGAAGTTGGATTAAGGAGGTTAAGCAAGACCGAACTAAAAACCCTACGCAAAGAAAGGTCAAGGTGAAGAAAAGGGAAAACTGTTTAAAGGCTTTAGTTATGACCATGGCTTGCTAAAATACCAGGGAAGTGTTGTATGTACTTGATTTGAGTAATATCAGAGAGCAGATTTTAAATGAAGCACGTGCAAGTAAGATCTCTATACATCCTGGATGGGGAAAGATGTATAGGGATCTTAAGTGATACTTTTGGTGGCCTAGGTTTAGGAAAGAACTAGAACACCATGTGATTAAGTGCCTAACTTGTCAAAGGGTGAACATAGAACATCAAAATCCTTTTGGGAATTGCAACCCTTACCTATTTCTGAAAGGAATTGGGGCTTAATTTCAATGCATTCCCTGAGTGGATTACCTTTGCCAAAAAGTAAGCATGACATAATCTAGATAATGGTTGCCAGGTTACTAATTTAGCTCACTTTTTACCAATTAGGCTTACTGATTCACTTGATAAATAAGCCCACTTGTATATCGAGGAGATAGTTAGGCTTCATGGCATCCCAAATAGCATAGTGTCAAATAGGGATCCTGGATTCAATTATAGGTACTAAAAAACTTTTCAATAAGCTTTACAAACCCAAATTCACCTGAGTTCAACATATCATCCTTAAACAAATGGGCAATCTGAGGGGGTTATTCAAATCTTTGAACACATACTAAGAAGTTGTGTGTTGGACTTCAAAGGGAAATGAGACCAACACCGTTGGACTTCAAAGGGGAATGGGACTCGCACCTACCCCTAGTTGAGTTTACCTACAACAAAAGCTATGAAATGGTAATAAAAATGTCACCCTAAGAAGCTTTGTATGGGAAAAGATGCATGAGTACATACTGTTAGATAAATCTGAAAAAAAAAAAAGATGAATTGGGACTAAAGATTATTTAAGACACAATAAGATAAAATTGAACCAAAAGACAATTAGGTCTGCCAATCATAAAATAGAAAGATATATGAACTTAAGAATAGAGGATCTAGAGTCTTATGTTGGACATAGGGTATAGCTTAGGGTGCATCCAATAAAGGGCATTAACATATTTGGTAAAAGGAGCAAGTTAGCCCCAAGATACATTGGTCCTTAAGAAATCCTGGAAGGGATAGGGAAAGTGGCCTATAAGCTAGCTTTGACACTTAAAGACTCCTTCAACCATTCCTCCTTTTTCCCATAGAATTTTTTCTTTCCCTCAAACGTTGCCCATAACCTACCCAAGTCGCTTAAAGCACAAATAGCCCATTTAAACACTTAGTGCATTTTTAGCCCCCGATCTTTCACTTTTGGTTCTAATACCTAGAACATTTTGTGGTCTTAACTTATTTAGTCAAAAACACTTACATTACCTAATTTCACTAAAATTATAGTCATGTCATTGACTTGGGTCAGAATTACCATTTTGCTCTTATGACCCTTTAAGTGCCAAATCACAGTTAGGAACTCAATGTAACATTACTTAGCTTGGTTTTCTTACTCAAATGGAAACCAAACTGAGCTATTTATATAAAAACACATAAATTAAATGCACTCACCTAGGCAAAGCAAGTCATTCAATAGAAGAATAGTCACATGCTCTTTTTTTTTTTTAAATTTGGTCCTTAAAATTCCAATTCTTATCTGAGCACAACACTTGGATGCTACCCCTCTTACATCTTGCATAGTTTTTTCTCATCGCATTCTCCTTACTATGGTTACCCATAGCCCTTAACTATGAGCTTACTTCATATTTTTATCTTCTTAACTTGCCACTTAAGAAACTTCTTTAGGTACTCCTCAAGAGACCTCTTCATTGAGACCTTACTTACGGGGTTCATACTTCACCTTAGCTCACAAGGCACATCCCCATACTCCCAATTTACAGTTAGGCCCATATAACATAAATTTGACTTGCTTCTTTATAGCCGTTACCCCAATCGGGGTACTTCCAGGAGTACTTAGTCCCTATGTTGAATCTTTACACCTTGTGAGACATAATATAATCTTACACAACACTTAGGCCCTTAAGCCCCACTTAGGTGCTTCATTGTCACCACCACTTAGTGATTTTGGTACAATTTAACTTGGCAACACTTACCCCTGACTTACATTCTTAAGCCAATCCTTAAGTGCATATTTAACCTTGTTGCCCTTTAGTGTCCTAAGTATAGTACATTTTGTGGAAACTTACTTTTAGCTTTCTTAGGTAGCTTCTTACACTTACTACCCTATAGTTTCTTAGCCACTTAAGAAATCCACAAGCATGATGCACTTGGCCTTGGTATAGGCAATTTAGTCCACACATATTTCTTATTCTTCAAGTGTTCTCAAGTGTGATTTTACAACTACTCAACTCTTTAACCCTTGACTCCTCTAAATAATTGCTCAACATGTTTAGGGTCGTCAGCTATTCTCTAGCCACTTAGCCATTCTTTGGCCATTAACTCTTAAGGCACCCTTAGCATGCTCCTTACATTTTATGACTAAAGAGTTGTTCTTTAACTACCTTTTTCTTCTTCTATGACGAGGTGTTCTTGCCATTATAGCCCTTTCCTAGGTTTCTTTAGACTTCTTAACATCCACCATTGGCACCATTATTCAACTTCCAACTTCACTAATGTGCTGTACATATCCTATGCCACCCAACATGTCAGTACAATGACTTTAGGCCTTACTTTAGTTACTCAGCCATCTTCGGTATATATTTGGCATTGAGCTCTCTTAGGCTCTATGGACTTTCTTAGCCCTTCCTAAGAAGCCCTTAAGACCTTGACATCTTGCCTTTCATGGCCCTATTAGTTCTACACTTGGGTTCATTTTGTATCACACAACCTATGCCACACCCCTCAGCCTTCCTCAAGAATTTTGGTTCACTTAATTCTAACTTGGCACTAGAAATGTCCTCACACTTTTCTTTGGTTTCTCATAGAACTCCTAGGAGTTTTTCTTAACGCCCAAACTCATCGGTTAACACAACACTAGTGTCACCCATAAGCGCTCCTAACATACACTCGTGTCTGAATGAGACTTATAACGTTTATACCCACTTTGAGACTACTTTGGTACCTATACCTTTCCTCTTGAAACTAGGAGCATTCTTAGGACACTACCTCATTAGCCCATCCTTATGCACAAACCACTATGACTAATTAGTGTGATTTACACACCTATAGTCCATACTGTGGCTCTTACTTGGCTCAGGGAATACATACTTGGCACCTCTTTGGCCTTACACTTCACTTAGGCACTTAAAGTATCTTTCAACACTAAGACTCCTAGAGTCCTTACTATAACTAATTCTCCTGGGCACTAAGTGATTCAAGGACAACATTCAACGACTTAAACTTCTAGGACTCATTAGGTAGTTCTAACTACCCTAGAACTAATAACCTTTTCTTAGGGTTTAAGTTCCTTTCTTGGCCACCTACTTGTCCAAAAGTCTTTCGTAGTCATTTACTTGACCATGCTTAAAACCTTAGACCATATAACTGCCTTTCTTACCTTTAAGAAAATAGAAAGTCCTACATGATTATAAGGCTTCATAAGCGATCTTAAGTTCCCAAGAACATCAACTTTTAGTTGGTTGAATCCCATTAGTAAGGATGTTAACTCAATTCACACTTAGCTCTCTCTTATGCTTTTCGGGTCATTTAAGACCTTAATAGGAAGTTTATACCACAACAATTTAGTCTAATCCCCATAACCTACTTGGGACCTTTCAATAAAGGGGTCCTTTTTTTACGCACCTTTGAAATCAACATAGGTCCACATTCTTAGCCTTTTTGTTTAAGGCGTTATTGGTTATTTTGAACTCAAAACTAGCCCTGCTATATAACATCCATGAACTCCCTCAAGAAATGAGAATCTCACCTTGGTCATATTGACCTTGACAAGCAGCCTTAGGTCAACATGGACCCTAATAAAAGTACTAGGCGTAAGCCCATCACCTGGAGTCCATCTTACCATCATGAGTAGCTTTACAATAATCAGGTCTCAATTCCAAAACCCTTTAGCATGCCTCTTTTTATCTTACTTGGATTGTCCTTAAAGCCCCATAGTCTTCGGTGCCCTCATGCTTCTTCTTAACACTCCCATAATACGTTGTAAGTTCTTCAGGATTCAAATGTTATCCTTTGCTATCTAAGGTTCAGGTTATTTCTCAAATGTCAACCAACTTGCTAAAACTAACTAATTGCCTCTAAGGTTTTTGGAGCCAAACAATCATAATGGAAGATAACCAAAACTCTCCAGGATCCAAGCGAAACGGGGTAAATCGGATGTTCAAAAATTTTATACCTAATCAATTAAGATCTTTCACCCAACTATTGAGTCAAATCACAAACACGAACAATTGATGTGTTCAAGCTCTCTACAGTATCCACATGAGCCTTTCAAAATCATGATGCTTCTGCTACGTCACAGCAAATGTGTTCCTATTGCCCTGGCAATGCTAGCTTGCATCCTCCAAGGAATGGCAAGAGAATAGTATAGCTAAAACTTTTCAAAACCCTTCTAATTTTGTCATTTTGGAAGGCGAGGGCAAAAGCTATGAAATTTTCACTATATGATATATATATAGTGAAACTTTATATGATGTATATATAGTGAGACTCAACTCCTAAGTCTAATAGGTTTCAAAACTCTAATCCAATTAGGTTTAATTTTGGGCTTTATTATTGGCTCAACCTTTAGTTCAATTATTAATCCAAAATTATTATGAAACCAAAACCCAAAAAAATTGGCCCAAGCACTCAAATAATCCAATTGGCCCTATGTGTGCGACCTAATAAGCTCTTACCACGTTGGCAATGATTATAAATCACATTTATAATCATAAACAATGATCGATGTCTAGCAACACATCATTGCTACCCAAGTGACAAGATAGTTGGTGATTCGACTAAACCTTTATGATCATTCTCCGTATATGCCATTGTCCCTTCGTCCAAGATATCAAGGCCAAGCATAAGACATGGAATGTGTCACTCTCACGTAGCCCAATCTATGGTTTCTTGATTACCAAGTAGACTAACCTAAATTAATGACATTGATATCGCATATCACCTCATCCAACACACAACCATGCATTTTCTTAGTCTTACTCTATCAAGAGGCCCAAAGATATCACTTCTGTTACATAGGAGGGACAAATCCCATTTGATCATACAAAACCCTCCACATAATATATGACATACCCAATGACCACTTTCATGTTCACTCAGTTACAAGCAACAAAAGGAAGTATCAAAGTATGTGACTCACATATAGGGAACCTTAATGACCTTAGGTCAAAAGACTACATATACCTATGAAAATCACTTATGACACTCATATAATGATCCATGTAGTGTTCTCATGGTGGGTTGGTCCAGTACAAAAGTTCTCCAACTTGTACCCATATGTAGACTATATATCTCACAGTAGTCTCCATATATGCTAGCCTTTATGTATTATTGTAACCCACTTCACAACAATACTAGACCAGGGATGTTCAAGAATACTATTATTCTAGGGTTGTAATTATGTTTGATTATGTCACACAGAAACAATACAATAATCACAATTACTGGATTAATGCCTTAATAAAATATCATGACTCAATGTGCAAAATACAATTATCTCATTATTGGCTTTTAGGCACAACTCTAACCCTACCCACCTTAAGTAATCTCAACTTCAAAACTTTATGATTTTAGGATCTATGGTTTATGGCTCTTAATCTCCTCTTAACCACCTTCTCACAATTATTGCAAGTCTTTAGGGTACCATTTGAATTTTCTTCACCTGTATCTTCGAGGCTTCTGATGTTAACTATTGGCTATATTAGCCATCTTACCCCAAGCTATGGGTGCTTGACGAATACAATGTCGCCTTACTTGGTAACCCTAAGGAACTAGTGTGCAACATTTTTTAGAATCGAACCAGTTACAATCATCTTAGCACTGTCCTTCCTTGAACCATTCCTATTGTGCAAAAAATATCCCTTACACTATAGAAACAAGTTTGATTGAATTAAGGCTCAACTCTTGGCATGACGTATAAACTTTTCTGTGCAAGCCACCCTTACCTCAAAGTACTTCCACAAGTCACTTATAATTGGCATAGTTAACTCAGTCCTTATGCCCTTAACAAATTTTCTTCCTAAGCATCACCATATTGTTTGCTATAAGCACCTCAATAGATCACCTCATGCTTCCTACCCATAAATTCCTAGGAAAAACCTTAACTAAACCAAAGGTCTAACCAAAACATGCCACCTTAGGCTCTTCTAGGTTATTGTACCCATACTCCCTCATGATCCTATTTTTCTAGGCAAGCAAGTCATAACCACAGAGATAGTAGTTAAACAACAAAAATACTTACCATTATGCTATAAACTTAAGGTTACTTCCCAATGTCATTGGCTCTTTGACCATCTCATTAGTCCAAGCAGGTCCTCTTGGTTGCCATTGACTATTGGTGACACTACCCCGATCACTGAGGCATTCATAAGCTTAGCATTGTTCAGGGCTTGACTTTGGGCATACTTTCACCCTTTGTCCATAGCTTACTTCATTTCCATGCACCGAGCATATAGCTTCATTTTAGTTCATGTCATCCTTCCATGTTCTTCCTTCCGTTACATTGACTCCAACTTAAATGGTCCTTACCTGACTTTATGCTTTCAGCCTTAACATACCTTGGGGTAGAGATGTTACTCGGTCAGCCCAAGTGTAATTATAGTCCTAGTGCATCTTATCCCTTACCTCATGCTTTAGCGAACTCTTGGTGTCCGTGTTACCTTTTACCCTTAGGTGGTAATACACTTGGCCTTGGTGCACCATGATAACTTAATGCCCCTCAGCCCTTAACCTGGGGCCCTTCAAATACTCATTAAAATCATGCTCCAACCACATGACCTTAGCACTTGCTTAACATTGTTCGTGGTCCTCAGGGCAGGGACTTCTCAACTAATCTTAGTATGCTGGTAGGCTTTAGCACACCTTAATCCTTACCCCTTAGGCATTAAACATGATCTCCCCTCCTTTGAAAGGTTGGCCATGCTCTTTAGGCTACTAATGCCATAGTGCTACTAGGACTACACAACAAAAATTGCCACCATCCTCATGGATGTCACAATAAGGCCACTTATACCTTTGCCTGGTCCTCTGCCTCAATTCAAGCAACTTACCACATTGATATACCTACATCCAAAGCCAGACCACATCTCTAGAAACATTTCTAAGTAGTATTAACCATCCTCAACGTAACGGCATACTTGGTCTTAGTCACTTATTACCTCTACTAAGACCATTGACCCACTTTGATACCCAACTATGGCAAAAAAAGGTCTTAGTGCATTGAATTAACCAACTTGTAGGCTCCTAGGCACTATCATCCCACTTAGTTAGAACTGCTAACTATTACTCATCATTGAATTAAAATAATCTACGTGAGAAGAAGTGCTTAGGCTACCCTACAAGAAGATATGCATGCATTTATATTGACAATATAGCAAAAATAAATAAAATAAGTAAAGGAGACATCACTCAAGCATTTCACTAAAAACATATTTGAAAACATGTTAGTAAAATAAAACACTAGTCAATTATACTTCCAGTAATAGTTTATGCACACTTATAAACCTTAGCTCGCACCTAAATGTAATACAATTGTCATACACTATAATCAATCCTAATAGAGCCAATGTATTAATACACAAAGTACATTATCTACATAGCAAAAGCATAATTAAGATCCATCACTGGAGCTCCCACCTTTGAGCCAAAAGCTCTAAGTGTAAGCCCTCTTCATTTATCCTTATGCAACACTTAGCCTAAAAAATGTCAAGGCATTAATACTTAGTAAGTACAAACTTAACATCTAACCAACTTTAGAATCTTAATGGATTCAAGTAATTAAGTGTCGATACAAAAGAGAAACTTAGTCCACACCTAACCATTTAGTTGCAAGGCATAGTGGTCTCAGTGATCACCTCTCTTGTGTTTAGAGAACATGGTTAAGCTTGGCTAGCCGGATGTCTTCTAGAAAGGCCTAAAACACTAGAAGAGATGAGCTAAAGGGGATCCTGAAAGTGTTTCCAAGAAGAGTCATTCGACACTCAAGTTAGTATTGGAAATGGGATAATGAGAAGAAAAACACTAAAAAGTGAAGAAGTAGGGTTACCACAAGTATGGAGAGACATCTTATATATATAGGCAATGGAAGGGGCCTAGGTAGGTCCATGATTTTGGAGATAAGGTGGATTACATGTAAAACCAGACCAAAAATATTACAGTTGATACCCTAGTAGCCTACCTATCACTTGGTCCTCTAACACTAGCCCCCAGCATGCCACCTGTTGTACAATTGTATAAGTTATGTTGGGCACTCCTCCTGTGACCTTGGCTGGCCCATACCAAAGAACCAGCAGAAGGCTTAGTGCCGAGAGAGGTGTAATGATGACCCTCGATCTGTGTCTTCCTCAAGGATGTGGACAGATGTCTCCTTTTCGATGTCCCAATGTCATAAGGTTTGAAGTCACCCCTTCACATACGTACTAGGGTTGGACCTCTGGCCCTTTTCAACCTTGCCCAACCAAGTGAAGCTAAAGAAGGCATTAGCCCTTTGGCCATCACATGCCCCCTCCTACAAAGAGTCTAATATCTTATAGGACTTTAGACTCAAGACATGAGCCAAGCAAGTTCTCTAGAGACCATCTCACTAGGGAGGTTGAGCAAAATCTTTTAGGCAAAAACCCACTTTTTTGCCTTCCCTGGCAGACAACTTTGGGTTTTCCTGCATAAGTCTCGCATTGATTTAACTTCTCAAGGAATTTCCCAAGTGACAAGCTACATCAAACATTATTTTTCAAAATTCCCAATTATTTACTTTGACTAACAGCCCATTAATCATTTTAAACACAGAGATCTTCTCATAATTTGAGTTTTAAGGAACATGTGTTGCCATGTTACTGGTTATCTTTCACCCAATGCATTACTTGTGTTTAGAGGGATAGTTTGTGCATTAATGCATCACAATTATTGTGACATTATAGCTTCCTCATTTAGGCTATATGTACCCCCTTAAGGAAAAGTTCTTTACTTCTCCTCATTTACTCTTCCTTATTCTTTTTTTTTCTCGTGAGTTCTCTCACATTCTTCTACTCTTCAAATTCCTTTCAACAAAGCGTTATGCAGTGACATAATCAATGTTACGGGTTCTTTGTTGTGGTTCGTGACTCCTTCCTCACCACCATTGATTCCTCAGGTGAGTGTCAAATCCATTCCATCAGAATTTTCTACTTTCTTTTCTTTTTAGCCAAAGTGGGTTCCGTGGGTTAAGTCAAGGTAGATGCTATGACATCTCTTCCCCAAAATTCCATGGTTTCTAGCCCCTATAATGTTGGGGATAGTTGGAACTCCTTGGATGCTTATTTGAGCTGTGCCATTTTAGAGAACATGGAAAATTGGCATTTTCAATACTTTTTTCCATCTTATGTGGTACTTTGGCATTCGGAGAAAGCCAAATCAACCTACCGCCCTCAAGAAGATGAGATCACAGTCTTTACGACCTAGTTCAAGGTGAGCCTTTGGTATCCTCCTCCGAAGATGGTTAAGGATTTTTGTGAATTTCATGGCATAGTCATTAATTAGCTTCCGCCCAACACATGCGCCGACTTCAACCCCTTCCTCTACATGTGTGGTGTTGTCAAGACCATGCCACATTCCCTTCTATTTATGTAGTACTACAAGCTTTACCCCTTTTTAAAGGGATTGTTCTACTACATACTTTCCCGAGGCTGATATGCTCATGTTTAGTCATGTTTTCTATATGTTTTTCCTTTGTGTTTGCTTGTCTTTCAATATGTGTTTGCTAAGATATGGTGCTTAACTGGTTTATATTTCATTTTTGGGTTATATTTCAACATCATTTGAGTTAGGAAGGAATTCAAGAAAGCTTTGGAGCTAAATTGCAAGTTTTGCCAAATTTTAACGCAAACACGCCATGCTACATGCCCTACAACACACCCATATCTGCATTACATGCCCATGTGCCAAATTGTATTCAGTTTGGTAAGATTTTAAGTTCCAAAAGAGTTACATAGTCATGTGATAGACCATGTTTGTCCAATTTTTAGTGCTTCTTAGGTTATTTCATAAGGAAGAAAAGGAAAAGGGAGAAGGCAAAAAATAAACAAAAAATAAAAAAGAAAGCCTTTCACGGAAAAAGGCTGCGAAGGCTATTTTGATGGTCAATACCATATTATGAGCACTAGATCGAAGATTTCTTGAAGAAGAACAAATTCAACCATGGATAATTCTTTTCTTCATTTTCTTTTGATTCTATTGTATTTATTTTATAGCACTATTAGCTAAACTTTTCCTACTAAATCTTAGAGTAAATAAACCCTAGGATGATTTTATAATTGTGATTGCTTTTTGGTTTAATATAATTATGTCTTTCTCTTGCAATTTATCCAATGTACTTATTGTGTTGATTAATAGTAGCGAGTCTATTAATTTAATGTAGGATGACGACCATGCGTTAGGTAGTATCCAATATATTTGTTATAAATCACCATTGGATAACGGGGATATTATTCCAACTAGGAATAATAAATGCGGTGTAATACCTCCAGACTAGGGTGGTTAGTGTTGTTGCCCAAAAGCTAATCATGAGATGATTGTACTTTGCACCTTAAGGCATGATGTTTTATTGAGGCATTAATCAGTAATTATGTTTATTGTTTTGTTTCTGTGTAACGTAATAAACATAATTATAAAACTAGAATAATGATATTTTTAAATGTCCCTGGTCTAGTATTATCGTGCAGCAGGTTGCAATAATACATAAAGACTAGCTTATGTGGAGACTAATATAGGATATGTAGTCTACCTATGCATACAAGTTGGAGAACTTGTGTACAAGACCGACCCACCATGAGAATGCTACATGAATCATTATATGAGTTTCATAAGTGATTCTCATAGTGATCATTAAGGTTCCCTACATGTGAGTCACATACTTTGATACTTCCCTTTGTTGCTGGTAACTGAGTGAACTTGAACGAGGTCATTAGGTATGTCACATATCATGCGGAGAGTTTTGTATGATCAAGATGTGATTAGTCCCTCTTATGTAACGGGACTGCTATCTTCAGGCCCCTTGATAGAATAAGACTAAGAAAATGCATAGCCATGCTCGAACGAGTTGATATACAATATCAATGTCATCAGTTTAAGTTAGTCAACTCGGTAATCAATAAACCATAGATCGGCCAATACGAGAGTGACATATTCATGTCTCGTGCATGGTCTTGATATCTTGAACAAATTGACAATGGCATATACAGATAATGGTCATAAAGGTTTAGTTGAATCACCGACAATCTTTTCACTTGGGTAGCAATGATGTGTTGCTAGACATCACTCATTGTTTGTGATCATAAATGTGATTTATGATCATTGCCAACATGATAAGAGCCTATTGGGTTGCACACATAAAGCCAATTTGATTATTTGAGTGCATGTGCTGAATTGTATGGTCTTGGTTTTATGATAATATTGTATTAATGATTGGCCTAAAAGTTGAGCCATTAATAGGCCCAAAATTAAAACCAAATTGGATTAGGCTTTGAAACCCATTAGGCTTGGGAGTTCAGTCTCACTATAAATACATCATATATTGAAAATTTTACAGCTCTTGCCCTAGCCTCTTTCAGGATGAAATTAGAAGAGTTCTGAGAGTTCCAGCAACACTCTTCTCTTGCCATTCTTCAGAGGATGCAAGCTAGCACAGCGAGCACAAGAAGAACGCATCCACTGGTACGTGGTGGAGGCATGGTGGTCCCGAGAGGCTTGTGTGGATACCATAGAGAACTTGAACACATCAACTGTTCAAGTTTTGTGATTCGACTCAATAGTTGGGTGAAAGATCTCAACTGAATTAGATATAAAATTTTGAGCACCCGATCTTCCCTGTTTGACTTTGATCTTGGAGGGTTTCCGTTATATTACGCTGCACTTCCTTAGCTCCCAAAAACCTACAGTGGTTCAGATCTACTAATGAAACTGTAAATCAGGATTGATTGTAATCACATGATACATTGTGTGTTCGGTTGCTTTCGATCATAATCAATTAAATTGATTCATGACGCATGAAACCTAAACTTGTAATGTATATATGAGATATATGAAGAAACGGCACAAATTGGTTAATGTGATTAACCCTAGATTAATTGGTATGACTTACCTATCTAAATTAGAATTGCTACAATAGTTGCAAAACCCTAGTAGGGATGAATTAGGGCCGTTTAGGCACCTTGAGTATACTACTTTTGGTGGCTCGGTTGGAGGTGGTCTTGGGTGCTTAGTTTCTCGAAATAATAGATCTTCGGCAACATAATTGTTAAACAAATTTCTGTGCCGAAAGGCGCTGCCCTCTAGCAACCCCCCACAAGGGTGGCTTCCCTTGACCATTGCCCGCTAACTGGCCAGCGAGACTGCCATATGTGAAGTGCCACACTAATAAAACTAGTTAATAAACGTGCGTTAATTGGCATGTATTTTTTTTATGAGATTTGACATGATATGCTAATTGGTGGTTGAAGCATGGTGCAAGGTTATACCCCTTGTTGGTTGTACTTGTAAATATAGCCTGTGAGACATGCCTTTTCTTGTTGCTCTCATTGTACATTCTCTTCTCACATCACTCCCTTCGAATGTAACTTAAGATTTCTAATATTGATCTAATTGTACATTCAGATATTCTTCCGTGTTGATGTGTCTAAGAAGGTGACTACAAAAAGACAACCAATGAGAAAGGAGAAGGAGCTTGTGGAGACCTTTTCTTTTCTTAATCTTTTATGATATTCTCATTGGCTTGGGAATATCACATAGTTTGGGCTATAACCATCTCATGTTTATTTTGGCTTTAGCATAAGATGCATGTCTTATGTTTGTATGTGATGCATGTATAAGACAACCGGAGATAATAATTGGTGAGATCAAAATAAAAAATTCCTTAAACAAAATATTAAGTCATTAAATCTGATGTCTTCCAAATGTTGGCACTCGTCACGACTTTGATCAACATTGGGTGTGTTTGCCAAAACAAATGACCTATGTTCATCTTGGTAAGCCACGATAGGATAAAATTGATATCCAAATTGCTAACTTTGGGTCCGACTTAACTAAGTCATCCTAATAGAATTGGGGACTTAGAGGCATAGGGCTAGGCTTAAGTTCAAGAGATGAGCTTCGACAAGCGTTGTTCATGCAACTAACCAAGACTTGCGTAAGATTCAAAAGGCAAGGAGTTGCCTAACTAAATAACTGTAACTTGAAAAAAAAGCCAAAGCTCACTCAGGTTGTGGTGAAATATGCATCTTGGCCCACTAAAATACCTTAGCACCAAGGTGTTCTTAAATAATATTGAGGTTATTATTTTGAGTAAAATAGTGGGAGTATTGTTTAATAAAAGTTCTTACAAACGAATTAAAATGAATGACTCTTACACTTCATATTTACTATTGTAGATTACCATGGCACAAAACACATCGATAATTTCATTGCGATCAATCCTTGAGAAGGAAAAACTAAATGCGACGAGCTTTCTCAAATGGTACCAAAATTTAAGGATAGTCCTCAAGCAAGAAAGAAAGGCTTATGTCCTAGAGCAGCCCATTCCGAATGAGCATGCTCCAAGAATTGAAAGGGATGCTCACAGGAAGCATTCTGATGATTCTTTGGATGTTGCTTGCCTCATGGTAATAACCATGGAATCTAAGCTTCAGATGCAACATGAGAACATAGAGGCGTTCGATATGATCAAACATCTCAAAATGCTCTACCAAGAGCAAGCTAGGCATGAGAGGTTTGAGACCTCTAAGGCATTGTTTCAGTGAAAAATGTCTAAGGGAAGTCCCATGGGTCTTTATGTGCTCAAGATGATTGGGTACATTGAGAATCTTCAAATTTTGGGATTTGCTCTTTAGAAAGAGTTGGCTCCTGATGTAGTCCTATAATCATTGCCTGAAAGCTACAGTCAGTTCATCATGAACTATAACATGAACGACCTTGACAAGTCCCTCCCTGAATTGCTCAGCATATTGAGAACTGCTGAGCAACACATTAAGAAGGCTAAGGCCATTATGATGGTACAAAAGGGCAAAGGAAAGGGAAAAGCCAACAAGAAGAAGGATAAAGCTAAAGGAAATTCTAATACTAATTCTTCTTCAGCTACACTGAAACCATCTAGTGGTGTGGCTAAGGAAGGGGAGTGCTTCCATTGTAAGCAACATGGGCACTAGAAGCATAACTACAAGCTCTATCTTGAAGAACTTGCTAAGGAAAAGGGAAGTAAGACTTCCACTTCATGTGTTTTCGTTATAGAGGATAACCTTTCTACTTCCTCATCTTGGGTATTGGATGCTAGATGTGGATCTCCCATTTGCGCAAACATGCAGGATCTAAGTAGGAGTAGAAGATTAACACGAGGTGAAGTGGACCAATGTGTTGGAAATGGAGCAAGGGTTGCTGCCTTAGCCGTAGAGACTTATGTTCTCAGTTTGCCTAGTGGATTATTTTTAGAATTAGAAAACTGCTACTTTGTGCCTACTATTAGTAAAAATCTGATTTTTGTTTCTTGTTTGAACAAGAAAGGTTTTTCATTTATAATAAAGGACAAATATTGTTCTATTTATTTGAATGAAATCTTTTATGGTAGTGCTCAACTTAGCAATGGTTTGTATGTTCTAGAACTCAAAAATCAAATCTATAATGTGAATACCAAAAAGGTCAGATTGAATGATTCGAACCTGACCTATCTCTGGCATTGTCATCTAGGCCACATAAATGAGACTCGCATATCCAAGCTCCATGAGGATGGACTTTTGGACTCATTTGATCTTAATCATATGAGACATGTAAGTCATGTTTATTGGGCAAGATGACCAAAACTCCAAAGGCTACCGACTTATTAGGACTCATACATAGTGATGCATGTGGCCCTATGTCTACACACGCTAGAAGAGGTTTCCAATACTTCATTACCTTTACTGATGACTTAAGTAGATATGGCTATGTGTATCTCAAGAGACACAAGTCAAAATCCTTTGAAAAGTTCAAAGAATTCAAGAATGAAGTAGTGAATCAACTCGGGAAGAGTATCAAAGTACTTTGATCAAATCGAGGTGGAGAATACTTGGATCGAGAATTCCTTGACTATATAAAGGAGTGTGGTATAGTATCACAACTCACTCCACTTTGTACACCTCAATGGAATGGTGTATTTGAAAATAGAAATCGAACTCTACTAGACATGGTTCGATCTTGATTAGTCAAGCTGACCTTCCAAACTTCTTTTGGGGACATGCTCTAGAGACAACCGCTTTTACACTAAACCGAGTTCCATCTAAATCAGTTCAAAAGACATCATATGAGTTATAGAGTGAGAGGCATCCTAGTTTATCTTTAATGAAGATTTGGGGCTCTGATGCTTATATAAAACATCAATCCTCTAACAAGCTAGGGCCTAAATGTCATAAATGCCTCTTTGTTGGGTATCCCAAAAAAACAGCGGGTTACTATTTCTACAATCCTACTAAGCTAAAAGTGTTTGTTGCTCGAACTGGTGTCTTTCTAGAGAAAGAGTTTATCTCTAAAGGAACCAATGGGTGGAAGGTAGAACTTGAAGAAATTCAAGAACAACAAGGGGAAATTGAACCTAAAATGGAACCTGAACAAACACCACAAGATGTTGTTATTCAAGAGTCTATTCCTGTAGCACAGAGCCCACGTAGGTCTGGTAAGATTCGGCATGAGCCCAAGAGATATGAATTTCTCATGACTCACACTGGCAATGTGATGCTCAATGATCAAGATGAGCCCACAACCTAGCAACAAGCTATGTTGGGGCCTGACTCTGAGAAGTGCCTAAAGGCCATGAAGTCCGAGATGGAATCCATGTATGAAAAACAAATATCGACTATGGTTGATCCACCTGAAGAGGTAAAACCTATAGGGTGCAAATGGGTTTTTAAGAAGAATGATAACATGGATGGTAATGTGATTAGCTTTAAGGGACAACTGGCTACAAAATGTTTCAAGCAAATTCATGGTTTTGACTATGATGAAACTTTTTCACCAGTTCCCATGCTTAAATCCATCTGAATTTTATTGGCTATTGCTGCACACTATGATTATAAGATATGACAAATGGATGTCGAAACTGGTTTCTTTAATGGAAAGCTACTTAAGGATGTATACATGACACAGGCTAAGGGTTTTGTCACTCCTGAGAATGCCAATAAAGTGTGCAAGTTACAAAGGTCTTTATGGACTGAAGCAAGCTTCTCAGAGTTGGAATCTTCATTTTGATGAGGCAATCAAAGAGTTTGGTTTTATCAAAAATGAAGATGAACCTTGTGTCTACAAGAAGGTTAGTGGGAGCGCTATTATTTTCTTGGTGTTATATGTAGATGACATACTACTCATTAGGAATGACATTCTTGAGTTGCAGTATATAAAGACTTGGCTAAGGAAATGTTTCTCTATGAAGGACTTAGTTGAAGCAGCCTATGTGTTAGGCATCAGGATATATGGAGATAGATCTAGAAAATTGCTCTGCCCAAGTCAAAGCACATACATTGGCAAGGTGCTAAAGAGGTTTAGCATGCAAGACTCTAAAAAAGGATTCTTGCTCATGTCACATGGTATAATTCTTTCTAGATCTTAGTGTCCAAGTACACATCAGGAGAGAAAGTGCATGAGTAAGATTCCATATGCCTCACAATTGGATCTATCATGTATTCCATGATATGTCCTTGTCCCGATGTCTCGTATGCCTTGAGCATGATGAGCAGGTACCAATCAAACCCCGGTGAGAGTCACTGGACAGCTGTTAAGAACATCCTTAAGTACTTACAAATGACTAAGGATGCATTCTTGGTCTTTGGAGGTGAAGATTGTTACCCACTCTAGGGTAGTCCAGCTATGGTGCCAAAATTGTGCATTTAAAACACCTAGTGTTGGTATGTTCTGTAGGCCATCAGAACAATACTCTTAGTGCGTATACCCAAGTGGCCTTCTTGGGCACTATGTAAATGCATGCATATTGATCCAACCATTACACACATATTCACATTTTATGCACACCGTGGGAGCAAGGAAGGAAAACACTAGCACAAGTCTTAATCTTGGCTACCACACATTAGGCAATCTTATTAAGTGTAAGTGACCAGCCACTGTGCCTGAAATTCCTTCCAAAGAACCGTACTAATCTAGCCATGTAACCCCCTATTTTCTTTCCATCATTATCAAGCAGACTCTTGAAGCAAACCAGGGAATTTGGTTTTACGTCAATAGCCCACCTAGGGACCAAGTTATGGATTTTTTAAGTTGGTTACAAAACTCTAACCAAATGAATAGTAACTTAGCCGAATTTGCAACGTCATATCTTTGGCTACAGAGCTCCAAATTTAGAAATTCTAAATCTTAATTCAACCTCTAGATGTGATCTAGATGTAGTCAAAATTTCATACCAAGATTCATTTTGAATAGGGAGATATTAAACTTTAGGTACATGGTCAAAAATCTGGCCACTTTGGGACTATTTTGCCCATACAAATTTTCCAAACCATGCAAACATTTCATTCAGAATGGGTAAGCCCTCCAAGGCTTTCCCATATATGTCCAATACATGATGGAAATAAATCATATATAAGGTATACTTGGAGGGCTTTCCCCTTGTGAATGAATTATTAGCATACTTATGAAATTTTGTATGGGCAAAATGGTCATAAAATGACCAGAATTTTGACTCTACACTTAAAGTTCTATATCTCCCTGTCTAGAAGGAATCTTGGTAAGAAATTTTGACCAAACCTAGAAAACATCTAAAGGTTGAATTGGGATTTAGAATTTCTGAATTTGGAGCCCTATAACTAAAGATATGACATTGTAAATTTGGCTAAGTTACTGTTTATTTGTTCAGAATTTTGTAACCAATTCAAAAATCCATAACTTGATCCATAGGTGGGCTATTGATGTAAAAAAAAATTCCATGGTTTGATCTAAGTCTCTACTTGATAATGGAGCAAAGAAAACATGAGGGTACATGGCTATAATGATACATTTTGTTAGTGGAAGTTACAGGTGCAATGGCTGGTCAGTAGAACTTAACAAGATTGCCTAATGTGTGGTAGCCAAGATTAAGAGACTTGTGCTAGTGTTTTCCTTCTTTGCTGCCATGGTGTGCATGAAATGTAAATATATGTGTGATGGTTGGACCAATATGCATGTGTTTACATAACGCCCAAAAGGGCCACTTGGGAATGCACATTAAGGGTAGTGTTCTAATGGCCTACAGAACATTCCCAATCCTGAGAGTCCAAATGCACAATTTTGGCACTATAATTGGACTATCCCAGAGTGGGTAACACTTACATTGATATTTCCTCTCTATACAGGTATAAGCGACCGTTCCACCAACTTCTACAGAAAAAGTTTTTGAAGTAGATGAAGAAAGATAAGGATGAGGGAAATAATCCCTTCAGG
This sequence comes from Aquilaria sinensis, assembly GCA_005392925.1. NCBI lineage: Eukaryota > Viridiplantae > Streptophyta > Magnoliopsida > Malvales > Thymelaeaceae > Aquilaria > Aquilaria sinensis. The sequence goes on along the minus strand of SMDT01002772.1, from coordinate 156,526 downwards.
AAAAAGAAGCCAAAGAAGAATTTTGAAAAACCAGATTCGAAGAAAGCCAAAGAGGTTCCTATCTCCATTCCCAAGGCTGAAGAAGTTCTTCCTTTGCAATAGGTAGAGACTGACCTTCCAGAGACACCCCTAAGTCTGGATACAACTATCGAGGTGCTCGACTTTACCCTTCAGCTTGGGGAGGATAAAGACTCTGAGAGGATGAAGAAGGAAAAGGGGAAGATGATCCCCTCTGAGGACCAAGAAAAAAGCAACATAGAGGAGATTCCTCCTACCTAAGCCTCCACATCAGGTTTGGTCCCCAACGTTTCATTTATGAGTTTTGGTTTGCTTGATATATTAAGATTTAAAGATGATTGGTTCGAGATTGACACTATAGTAGAACTTCAGCATGATCATGCAAGCAAGACTCCCAAACCTACAGGTCCTGAAGAAGCCATTCTACAGGTTCATGGAGGAAATTTCTTCAAGGACTATTTAAGGATGCTCCCATAGATGGCCAAGGACATATGACTAATGCCACCTTCTATGCCCTCAAAAAAATATGTCTAATGAGGATATTCTTGTCTCTAGCTTAACTAATTTGGCAACGAAGGTAACTTCTCGTCTCTTTATTTGTCTCTTTATCTTTCTTCTTCTTCCCTGGACATCTCTGACCAAGACTTCCTTTTGTAGATATTTGCCATATCTTGCTATTTTTTAGCTTGCTCTACCAAGCAGACTGAGATTCACTCCTCAACAGAAGAAAATCTTACAAAAAGAAAGTCAACCCTTGCCTAGGTTTACTAAAAGTAGGGCAAGATAAAGAAGATTATGGACAAAAAGGGTGTCTTAATTGCCAAGAGATAACCGAAGGTGTAACGATGCTTACTAAGGACTATTCATCCAAGGTGGCTGACTTCAATGTTAAGCTTGTGGCTAGGACTTCAAAGTGCAAAAGCCTTTGAAAGGACAAGGGTAACCTCATTTCTTAGGTTGTTGGACTTCTTTTGGACAAGCAAATGCTAGACGATGAGCTTTTTCAAATGAAAAACCCCATGTGAAAGCTAGAAAGAAGAATGAGGACCTAGTAAAACCCAAAAAGGGACCTGAACAGATGGCAATTAGTGGAAACTAAGATGGTTTTTGCATAGCTTGCCACTAGATCCTCTGTGAGCACCATGGGCTTAATGTCCCTTTTCTGAATGCCCTTACTTAGCCAGGGGTAGTTCCTCTTCCTGGTGCAGGCATGAGTTCTTGGAAATGCTCATGGCCAAAGACCCAAAGAATGGTGAAGAAGAAGAGGCAAAGGAAGATAAAGATCATATAGGGAAAAATTGGAAGATGCTCATAAAAAGTAGCTCAAGTAGCTTTTGGGTTTTTCTTTTACTTTCTTCCCCTTGTAAAGTCAATTCTTTAAGTAACAAAGCATTTTTTTCTCCCTTTTTCCTTTGACTAGGTGTCTTTGTTAGCATTTCTTTGAACAATGGTCAGATTTTGACCTCACTTAAATGTTCTTGTTCAAATCCTCGACTTCTTTTGTATTATTTTTTTTGTACATATCTGCCGACTTTGGTTTTTGCATGTGTTCGTATTGATTTTTCCAAGTTCTAGATTGCCAAAATAGTCTTTGCCAAGTTCTTCAATCTGAACTTAAATTTTTTGAATCGTCATTCTAATTTTTTCACCAAGGCCGTTTGCACCTTGGCTAAATTGTTGAAGTGGTTGGCCTCTCCCCACCCCATCCCCCATCTGTTTAGAATACAGCCTTAACTAAGAAGCACTCCAAAAACTTTTAAGTGTTAAGATTTTCACAAAGAAGGAAGTTTGTGTTTTATTCACTTAGTTGAGAGCACATTAGCCATGTGACATTGGCATATTTGGTACATTTGTTCCAAATTTATAAGACCCATATCAACCCTTTATGTGTGATATTTATTCAAATAGTTTGCATGCCAAATGTTCTTCAAGTCAAAACCAAAGGAATCTTGAAGTTTTTAGATGTCAAGTCTTACTTCATTGGTGACGAAGTACGGCCCTTCCCAATTTGCCCAAAACACCCCATGTATAGGTTTTCATTGTTCTACTTTAAACTTTTAAAGGACTAAGTCACTGAACTTAATGGCATTAGGTTTTAATTTTGGTCGGCTAGTGTGGCTACCCATTTTTAGAAGGCTCTCTTACAAAGTTCAGCAATTTCTCAATGCTCCTTGATCAAATTGAGCTTGACCTTCAAACCAATTTCAATATTTTCTTTGGGGAATACCTATAGTAATGTTGAACTATGGGCTATTTTGATGGGAACCAAGGCTTCAGTCCCCTAAGATGAGCAAAAGTGGGGTCTCCTTTGTGGCATTTCTCGGGGTGGAGTGATAACTCCATAACACACTTTGTAAATCTCCTGGCCACTTGCCTTAGGCTTCTCCTAACCTTTTTGTCAAACCATCTTTCAGAGTTCAGTTATAGACTTTAAACTATCTATTGCTTTAGTGGAGCACTACTAGAGGAAAGTGTATTTTGATCTTGAGGTTATTCGTCAAATCTTGGAACCTTTTGTTAACGAATTATGTTCCATTGTCCACTGCCAATAGTTTTAGGCAGCCGAACCTACAAACAATATTTTTCCAGATGAACTCCTAAGCTTCTAGGGCTGATATGGTCACCAATGGTTTGACCTCTATCCATTTGGTGAAGTATTCTATTGCTACAACACAGTATTTTACCCCTCTAGAGGCCATAGGGAGAGGCCCAATCAGGTCAACTCCCATACAACGAACGGACAAGGAGAATTCACCAAGGTAACTAGCTCGAATGGCACCCTCTATATAGGTGAATGCCCTCGGTACTTGTCATAATGTTTGACTAATTTTCAGGAATCTTGATTGAGTGTGGGCTAGAAGTAACCTTACCCGAGTATTACACCAATGAGGGTGTCTGTGCCATTGTGTGATCCGCATATCCCTTCATACACCTCTTTTAGTACATTCTCAACATCTTTCGTGCATATACACCTTTTCAAAGGGCTGGAATGCCCATACCTATATAGTTCCTCATTAATGAAAAAGTGTCTTCTAGCTCTTCTCTTAACTCTAGCTGCTTTTTTAGGGTCTTCAAGCATACGTCCATCAATCAAGTAATCCTTTAGGGGGGCCCTCCATCCTTTCTCTATGCGCATGTTATGCAGGGAAGCTATGCTAGGGGTTTTGTTTACCATGATGGAACCAGTGGACTTTGCCAAGGCATCTGCTTTGGCATTTTCCCTTTTGGAAATCTTTTCCACTTAGACTTGTTTGAGTTTTTCTGTCAATTTTTTTGCAAGGTCAAAATATTTCTTAACCATTGGATCCTTGACCTCATACACCCCCCTCAGCTACTAAAATAACTACTGGAGTCATTGCAAAAGTAAAGTGATGGGATGCCAATTCCTCAAGAAAGTTTCAAGCTAGCTAAGAAACCCTCATTCTTAATAGCATTGTTTGCCACTGGGATTGTGAATTTAATTGATCTAGATACTTCCATACCATCGAGCCTCGAATGATGATAGCCACTCATTGATGCTCATCTCCTAACACCCCATTAATGAAGAGCAACCATTTAGGCTCATCCTCCACCAAAATATCCACCCGAGGGTCAATATCTATTATTAGTTCAATAATGAAGGCTACCAAAGCTTGACCTTTGATCACCTTCCTCAAGTCATAGATTATCATACACTCTCCGAGCTCAATGCACTATTTAGACAAGTTACCTAACTAATCGACTCTTTTCCTGATGTTTCTCATAGGAAGGCTTATTCAGACAATTTTGGTGTGTCCTTGAAAATATGGCTGAAGTCTCCTCCTTACAAACATTAAGGAATATATTGCCTTTTCTAGCCCCGAGTGAATGACCTTGGCACCATGCAATGACTTGCTAATGTAATACACTGGCCATTACTACCCTCTTTCATATTCATGCACCAAAACTGAACTAACTACCTTCTTGCTTATACTTATATACAATATGAGTGTATCACCCTCCTTTAGTTGTTGCAGTGTCAGTAGCTCAGTGAGGCACACTTTCAACTTCTCCCATGCCTCTTGATACTCTTCATTCTAACAAGGTTGCTCTTCTTTGCCATTGTTCCTCTCCCATCCTACCTTTGTCAAGATTTTGAAGAATCGGCAACATCGTTCTCCATATCTAGACATAAAACAACTAAGTGTTGTTATCTTGCCTATTAGTCTTTGCATGTCCTTTACGGCCTTTAATCTCTGGGAATGAAAAAGGGCCTTCATCTTTTCTAAGCTGGCATCAATCCCCCTTTTAGAAAGAATGAAGCTGAGGAACTTTCTAGCCACTATGCCAAATACGAACATCTCTAGGTTTAAATGGATACCAAATTTCCTTAACTGTGGAAAGGTCTCTCTAAGGTCTTCGATGTGGCCCATTAGTTCTCAACTCTTGATGATTATGTCAACAATGTAAACTTCCATGTTTTTGCCTATTTGTTATGCAAAGACTTTGTCTATGAGACCTTCGTATGCTGCTCTTGCATTCTTCAAACTGAAGGGCATCCACACATAGCACAAGGTGCCTTTGTTGGTTCTGAATGATACTTTTTTCTTCATCGGTTGGGTTCATCTAATTTTGATGATACCCATTGAAGGCTTCTAGAAGACTCAATGTCTTATATTTGGCAATTGAATCTACCAGTTGATCTATCAAAGGGAAAAGGTAGAAGTCCTTTGAGCAAGCATCATTGACTTTGATAAAGTATGTGCACATTTAAAGGTTGTCAGTTTCCCCCTTTATAGCTATTACTATGTTACTCAACCAACATGGATATTTAACTTCTCTTATCATCCCCGCTTCTAAGCGTCGTTGAACCTCTTGTTTAATCAAGGATCCTTAATATAAGGTAATGTTGTGTTTCTTTTGCCTAATCAATCTAACTGTAAGGTTTATATTGAGACTATGTTGGATAATGATAGAGTCGATTTCGAGCATATCCTTCAGTGAGAAGGCAAATAGCTCTTTATTTGAAATTAAAAAGTTTACAAGATCGGCCTTTCCCTCTTTGAGCATGTTTTGCCAAATTTGGTACATCGGACTAGAATCAATTCAAGACCCTCAATCTCTACATCCTCATTCTTAGCTTTCGTGTCCTCGTTAGTAGCCTTGTCCAAGCTTCCTGAGGCAAGATCAACTGAAATATGGGAGCACCTTTTAAGCATTACCTATCAAGCTTTTGTGAAAACCTTTTAGACCTCGGCTTCATCCATGAAGATGGTGGCATCCCCTTTGCTTTCCCTCAAGGTAATGGTCAAATACTTCATATCCGTCCACATATGAAGGTTCCCCTGGGTCTACCTTCCAACAATGGCATTATAAGGCAAAGGGACGTCCATGATAATGAACCTTGCCATGTCGACACATAGAACTCTCCATCATATTTGGTTTTTTTTCCTTTCAGAATAAAGGGCAACAAATCCGTCCTAAGACAAGTAGCTCTACCGAGCTGTTAGAATTCAAGGACCAACTCTCTCAAATTTGGAAAGTATTCTAGCTATAGAATATGATTGTACAAGATTGGCAAAAACTAGAATTAAAAGGGATATTTTATTTCCTTTAATATCTAAGGTGTAATTAGCTTTTCTTTTTTAACTTTCCTTTTTTCTAACATTTTCCTTTTCTTTGTTAGTCATTAGTTCTATATATTAAGGTTGTACATACACATTTTTTTAGTGAAATATACAGAAGAAAATTACTCTAATTTCTTCATGGTATTAGAGTTGGGTTCTCTCTAGCCTTGTTTTTTGAAACCCTAGCTACTATCCAGTTTTTTCTTCTCTAGCCAAAAAATGTCTGAAGTGTCTGAATCCACCCCTGTTACTCCTACTGCATCTTCTAAGACCACCAAAACCAAAAAAAAACCCATACTGAAGCTCATTCAATCTAGATCACCACTATTCGACTGAATGGGAGGAACTTCTTATGTTCGTCTCAACCAATACGGATGTATATTCATGGAAGAGGCAAGATTGGGTATCTAACTGAAAATACCAAAGCTCCAGCAACAACCGATCTTTCGTATGCCACATGGGATGCAGAAAACTCCATGATCATGGCATGGTTAGTGAACTCTATGGATGAAGACATTAGTGCAAACTATATGTGTTATTCTACAGCCAAAGAACTCTAGGATAATGTAACCCAGATGTACTCAGATTTGGGAAATCAGTCCCAAATATTCGAACTGCAATCCAAGCTTGGAGGCACTCATCAAGGAAATGATGATGTGACAAAATACTTCAACTCGCTAAGAAAGATGTCGCAAGATCTTGACCTCTTTAGTGACTATGAGTGAAATAATGCTAATAACTTCAATCCTCATCCACAAACTATGGAGAGTGATCGGATTTTCAAGTTCCTTGCTTGTCTTAGAGATGATTTTGATGATGTGCAAGGACGTATCCTTGGCAGGCATCCATCACCACCAATAGGAGAAGAATGTTCCAAAGTAAGGTGTGAGGAAAGCCGTCGGAATGTTATGTTGGGCAATAAGAATTCTAGTGGTCTTATTAAAACTTCTACCCTTGTTGCTGGTGCTAATCAGCAACGTTCAAATGCACGACCTCGTGTCTGGTGTGACTACTGCAACAAACCCAAACATACCCATGAAACCTGCTGGAACCTCCATGGAAAACCTGCTGATTGGAAGAGCAGTAAGCCTAGTGGGGACAAAAGCAATCGTTCAACACCTTCAGCACATGAAGCAACTAGTCTAAATCAGGTTTTCAATAAAGAGCAGATCGGCCAGCTTCTGAAACTGCTAAAACCTAATCCACGCTCTAGATCTTCTAATGTTGCCTTGGCTTAAATAGGTAGAAATTCAAGTGCTCTATCTGGGTCTTTAATACTTGCACCTTGGATCATTGATTCAGGTGCTTCTGACCATATGACAAATAACTCTACCCTTTTTAATTCTTATTTTCCTTGTCCTGGCTATAACAAAGTTCGTATTGTAGATGGTAGCCTTTCACCTATTGCAAGGAAAAGAAGTGTAGAAATTTCAGATAATATTGAGTTAAAATCTATCCTTCATGTCCCTAAACTATCTTGTAACATCTTACTAGTAAGCAAACTATCCAAAGATTCTAACTGCCGTATTATTGGCAGTGCTAAAATGATCAATGGAATTTATTATCTTGGTGATAATCTTCTAAAGAATAAACAAGCACAAGGTCTAAGTGGTAGTATTAGTTTTATTTCAATTTATGAGACAATTATGCTCTGGCATCAAAGATTAGTGCACCCTAGTTTTTCTTGTTTAAGACGTCTATCTCTTAGTTTGTTTCAAAATGTGGATTGCAATTCCCTTTATTGTGAACATTGCTATTTATCTAAGAGTCATTGTATCCCTTATAAACCTCTTGAGTACCAAGTGTCTCACCCTTTTTACTTAATTCATAGTGATGTTTGGGGACTTCCAAAAATTACTACCCTATCCCGAAAAAAGATGGTTTGTAACCTTTATAGATGACCATACTCATATATGCTCGGTTTATCTAATGAATACTAAATTTGAGATAGAAAACCTATTTAAAGATTTCTACAAAATGATTAAAAATCAATTTCAAACTAAGATAAGTATCCTTCGAACCGATAATGGTAGAGAATATTTCAATGAGTGTCTAGGCAATTTTTTACGCTTTAAAGATATTTTACACCAATCTACATGTCGTGACACTCCCCACCAAAATGGTATTGTTGAAAGAAAAAATTGTCATTTACTTGAAGTAGGTAGAGCTTTGCTCTTTTCTATGAATGTACCTAAGTTTTTGTGGGGTGATGCAATCTTGACTACATGTTACTTGATAAATCAAATGCCTAGTCATCTTTTAAATTATCAAACTCTCTAGCAGTGTTTTCAAAATTTGTTTCCAACAAGTCGTTTGACTTCAAAATTTGATTTAAAAATATTTGGATGTACTGTCTTTGTTCACCTTCTTTCACATCTTCACTCCAAGGTAGGTCCTAGAGCAGAAAATTGCATTTTTTTTGGTTACACACCTAATAAATGAGGATACAAATGCTGGAATCCAGTAACTAAAAAAATGCACATCAGTATGGATGTGATATTTCTAGAAAAACAACTTTTTTTAAAAAAAAAACTCATCTTTATAGGGAGAGAGGATATGAAGATCATTTTTGGGATTTAAATACCACTACACCCACACCTAGAATATATCTATTTCCTAATTATATTTAAGTGGAAAAAACAGGGCCAACTCTTCCTAGTGAACCTTTTTCGAATGAGCCTATCTCTTCTCCAACTAAGATAAAAACAGGAAAGGAAATACTGCCAAATAATCCTGAGCTCCGTGTTTATACTAGGCAAAGATTTCATCACAATAATATCTATTTCCTGATTATATTTCAGCAGAAAATACAGGCCGAACTCTTCCTAGTGAACCTCTTTCTAATGAGCATATCTCTTCTCCAACTGAGATGCAAACAAGAAAAGAAATACGGCCAAATAATCGTAAGCTCCGTGTTTATACTAGGCAAAGATTTCATCACAATAATAAAGATCAGCTGGTCATCCAAACTCAATCATCGCCTCTGAGGTCTAGTCACTTAAATGACCCAGGTATCTCTCCTTCTCAAACCTCAAGTCCATCTATTTATTCTGATCTAAATTTGCCTATAGGACTTAGGGAAGGAGTTCGCTCTTATACTCAACACCCCACTGCCAAATACTTATCCTATCATAGACTTTCTAAAAACCATAGAGCATTTACTTCCAATATTTCTCATGTGTTTGTTCCAAGAAACATTTAAGAAGCACTAGAAAACCTGGATTGGAAATTAGCAATTTTGGAATAGATGAAAGCTCTCCACAAAAATGCAACATGGGAAGTTGTGGACTTACCGCAACAAAAGAAGATGGTTGGATGCAAATGGGTTTTTATTGTCAAATGTAAATTTGATGACAGTATAGAGCGGTACAAAGCAAGGCTTGTGGAAAAGGGTTTCACCCAAACCCATGGGATTGACTACTAAGAAACTTTCTCACCAATTCTCAAGATGAACTCAATCCAAATCCTGCTGTCCTTAGCTATTCATCATAATTGGCCTTTATACCAGTTGGATATTAAAAATGCTTTCCTTATTGAAGAGCTAGAAAATGAAGTATTCATGGAGTTAACGCTTGGATTTGAAGAAAAATATAGAGGTGGAAAAGTGTGCAAGTTAAAGAAGCTTCTGTATGGGCTGAAGCAATCACCATGGGCTTGGTTTGAACGGTTTGGTAAGGCAATAAAAGGACACGGTTACACCCAAAGTCAGGCCAATGATAGCATGTTCTACAAACACTCAAACGAGGGCAAGGTACCAGTGCTAATTGTATATGTTGACGATATAGTGTTGGAAGGTAATGATCATACTAAGCCTACGAGAATAAAGAAGCTACTGGCTAAAGACTTTTAAGGTAAAAGACCTTAGGATCTTCAAGTACTTTCTTGGCATGGAGTTTGCTTGATCAAAAGAAGGATTAGTTGTCTCTCAACGCAAGTATGTACTGGATTTACTAGAGGAAATAAGGTTGCTTGGATGCAAACCTACAGAAACACCCATGGAATCCACCTAAAACTTCAACCCAAAAGTTTAAGAGAACATGTGGACAAAGAGCAGTATTAATGTCTAATGGGAAGGCTAATATACTTGTCTCATACCTGTCCAAATATTGCCTTTACAGTGAGTGTAGTAAGTCAGTTTATGCACTCACCAGGAGCAGAACATTTTGATGCAGTCAGTAGAATACTAAGGTACCTAATGGGTACTCCACGAAAAGAACTACTATTCAAGAAAAATGACAATTTTCAAGTGAAAGTGCATACATATGCAGATTGGGCTAGAAGTGTTACAGATAGAAGGTCAACTTCAAGCTACTGTACCTTTGTTGGAGGAAATCTAGTCATTTGGTGTAGCAAAAACCAAAGTGTGGTGGCATGGAGTAGTGCCGAGGCTGAATCTAGAGCTATAGCTCTCAGCATTTGTGAAATCTTCAGGATTAGAAAGCTTCTTGAGGAATTAAAAATGGAGATTCAACTACCTATAAAGGTCTACTATGATAACAAGTCAGCCATCCTAATAGCTCACAATCTAGTACTTCATGATCGAACTAAACATGTGGAGATTGACAAGCACTTCATAAAAGAGAAACTGGATAAAGGACTTGTTTGTATGCCTTACATCCCAACTACAGAACAGGTTGCAGACATTCTAACTAAAGGATTACCAACAAAGCAATGCGAAAACTTAATTAGCAAGCTAGCCATGAAAGATATTTTCTATCCAACTTGAGGGGAAGTGTTGGAATTCGAGGATCAAATCTCTCAGATTTGGAAAGTATTCTAGCGGTAAAATATGATTGTACAAGATTGGGAAACTAGAATTAAAAGGCATATTTGTTTTTTCCTTTAATATCTAAGGTGTAATTAGTGTTCCTTTTTTAGCTTTCCTTTCTTCTATAATTTTCCTATTCTTTGTTAGTCATTAGTTCTATATATTAGGGTTGTACATATGTATTTTTTCAGTGAAATATATAGAAGAAAATTACTCTAATTTCTTCACAGACCCACACTAAAGGTTGGGGATGACATTGGCTTCAGCATTTTGGTTGGTATCCCCAGGCTCAGTAAGACATGGGTGAAAAGCATGTCAACAATGGACCCATCATCGCATAGAACTCTTTTCATGTCCTAATTCCCTATTTGGGTTTAGATGAAGAGGGAGTCATCATCAGGAAACTTCACACTTGACCCGCCACTCCTAGGCAAACAATTTGTAAAGTTACTGAAATTTATTAAAACTAACTCCCTACTCTTCCTCTTTCTTTCTGCTGAGAGAAGACCAATGGTTATGGTCTGAATGACCCTGGTAAGTGGGTGTAGCTACCTGTGAGGCCTCCTATTGTTCTTCTAATGATTAGAGTCATGCTCCTTGTCATCAAAACTTTTGTCCTCATTTCTTTCACCATTCTTCAATGATAGGAGGTGGAGGCACTTCCACAATTAACCTTGCTTGATTAAGGACTTGATATAGTTCCTCAGCTAGTGGCAATCTTCTATATCATGACACTAGTCCCAATAAAATTCACAGCATTTCTTGGGGTTCTTCTTGTTATTCAAAGTCATGGACCTCAGACATTTCACCTTGCCCTGTCTATCAAGGCCATGACAATGTTAGTTCAGCACGTGTTCAGGGGAGTGAAGAAAGGCTTTTTACCTTGGATTTTCTGAGGTTACTTACTCTCTCCCGCCTCATTCCAAGGTTGGTACTGTGGAACACCTTTGGACCTTCTTCATTTTATCTTCTCATCATTGGTGTCCATCTCTTCAACAATGATATATTGTTCTGCCAGTGGGTAAAGTTCTCCAAGGGTCTCGGCCATTTACTTTGAAAGCTCAAATATTATAGTAAGCCTTTTGATAGCCGAGGTGCCCATCCACGGCCGAGCTCCCAAACTCGGCAGAGTACTGATTTCGGCGAGGGAAACTACCAGCCGAGGTCAGAAGGATACACGATCCCTCTGGCCTAGTATAGGGAATTCGCTCTGTCAGGCAATGGCAGGACCAACCTCGGTAGAAAGGTCGAACCCTCTTCGAAAACAGAAGTACCCCTCGGGGGAACCATCCTCGGGAAACATATGCCCCGAAACGTTAGAGTAACCTCGGAAGGTATGAACGAAGCATTTAAGGAGCCTTTGACACCTCCCCATAAAGTCGTCTCCCAAATACAATTTGACACGCTATCACTAGGACACGCCATCAGAGGGACGCCTCGATATGACGCCCTCGGAATGACTAGGCTGTCAGACCAGCGACTTTCGCTGAGATACACGTCCCTTCGCTCCCGAAAAAGCAGGGATCGCATCCCGCCGTACACGTGTCATAATCTGGGACGGCGTCTAGAGGGAAATGGCTTCTGCACGCCTCCTGTATAAAATACCCAGAAAGCGTTCTAAAAAGGGTAAGATGAAAAGTTCTCTTTGGATACACAAAAGAGCACATAATCCAGCTACTTGAAAATACTGACTTGGGCGTCGGAGGTTCCTCCCCGGGAATTCACACTGGGGACCTCCTAACCTGTGTTTTTCTAAAAAGCGTTTCAGGAATCCTCCACTGGGGAATTTCCTCTCAAAGTATTCTCCTTCATCAGAAGCACTCTCTGCTCTTACAATGACACACGATGAAGCCGCCGTAGGCCATCATTTGGCGCCATCTGTGGGAACCTTGTCCCATGTCGCCGTAGGCCATCATTTGGCGCCATCTGTGGAGACTCGACGCTCGAAGGATAAAGGGATTCCAAAATCCCCCCTCGCACCTGAGACTCAACAGGCGACCCCTTTGCCTGTGGCAGAAACTTCCATGATGGAGGACGACTGTCCAGTAACGGTAACGATGAGCTTCCTAAAGGATTTCCAGCGTTCTATCGTTGGCGAAATCACTCAGCAACTTGATCAAAGGTTGCCCCAACCTTTACCCACTCACAGAGCCTTACCCTCGACCATCCGTCGGGAAAGGAGCTCGCGATCCACTCACCGGAGTTCAGGGAGTGGAGACTCCCTTGACACATATTCGACAGATGGTGAACCCGTTGAGACGCGCCCCGCCAGAGGGGGAGCCACAAAAGAGACCAGGTCCTCCTGTCGTCGGAGCGCATCCCCTTACCAGAGGTCCCCTTCTCCTCTTCGCCGGAGTCGTTCCCCAAGGCGAAGAAGAAATTTGCCACTACCAGCAAACACACGACGACAGGAAGGAACCAGCACTGCCGCCCTCATGGAAAGGATCCTGGGAAGGCTGGAAAAGGTGGAGAAACAGATCTCCCAAAAACCAGTCTGGTATCGGTTTTCCGACTCCTACACCGGAGAGGAGTCGCCTTTCGTACGCGAGGTAGTAGAGGCGCCTATGCCCAGTGATTTCAGGGTTCCTTGTCTGGAAATGTATGATGGGCGGAGTGACCCCCAGGCGCACCTGACAAAATACAAGAGAAGCATGGTGCTCCATGGCGCGGACGACGCCACGCTCTGTAAATGCTTTGAGGTGACACTCTCAGGACCAGCAACAGCATGGTATGGGTCTTTGCCCCAGGGAAGTTTGTTGAGCTTCCAAGAACTATCTACTGCTTTCACCAAACAGTTTATTGGCAGTAGGCCAACTGCCAAAATGCCAGTGCAAATGTTTGACATAGCGCAAAAAGGAGGGGAGACCATCCGCGATTATGTTGAAAGGTTCAACCGAGAAGCACTGAGCGTACCAGACTTTCGACCAGAAATTTGCATCCTGGCAATGGTCAGAGGACTGCGAAGGGACTCCCAGTTGTTCTATGAATTCTCCAAAGATCCCCCAGAAACTCTTGGGGAATTTTACAGAAGAGCCGAACAACACATGACGGCTGAAGAACTCAGGATGGGGGGACCTAAGGCAGAACACCTTCACACCGAAGGGCCTGGCCACCAGCCGCGCCATCAGAGCGAGGGCGAACGGTCCCGCAGGCAAAGAGGGAAAAGGCCTGCAGCGTTCATGCCCCTGAACACCACAAGAGCTAGCATTCTGATGACCCTGGAAAGGCAAGGGACAGCAATCCCAAGGCCAAAGGCCATGGCCCCGGAAAATAAAAGGAATATGAAGAAATTCTGCCAATTTCATCGAGAACACGGCCACGACACTGGAGCCTGTTACCAGTTGAAGAAGTACATCGAGTCCCTGATCAAACAGGGGCAACTTCGGCGATATTTGCGGATGCCCTCTCCAAAAGGGAGAAAAGAAGAGCAAAGGAGAGCAGATGATGAAGAGTATGACTCAGACAGACGACGGGACCGAAGTCCCCACAAAAGTCTGCCACCCTCGGCGGGGATCATCCAAACCATCACTACGGGGATGCCCTCGGCCGAGAGAAAAAGGAAGATGAGAGAAGTCTCCATCATGGAGTACGGGAGCACCTCCCAAAGGCTCACCCGCAGGGACGGGTCTGTGATAAAATTCCCTCATGACGACCCCCTCCTTGTCATGGCAAGAATAGGGAGCTGCGACGTCAAAAGAGTACTCCTCGATGACGGCTCGAACGCCAACGTCATTTTTTCTCATCTGCTGGAAAAGTTAGATATTTCAAAAAGCGACCTCAGCCCAGTCAGTTCCCCCACCTACGGTGTCGGACCATCTGAACTTCCAGTCCTTGGGTACATTGACTTGCCCGTGATGATGAAAGGGGTCTCCTCCAAAAGCAAAGAAGACTTAATCGCCTCTGGCAGAACAAGATTTATAGTCATTGATGTACCATCAGCATACAACGCCATTCTGGGAAGGCAGACTCAGGGTAATTTTCACATTCGGCCAGATGTAAGATACTTAATGGTCACCTTCGCCACCGAAAATGGAGACGCTGAAATCTTCATTGATCAAGTCGAGGTTAGAAAAGTCTTCACGAGGGCCAGGCAAAGCCCGACCAAGATCCAGGTGCACACTTCGACAGAAGGAAAAAAGGTCCTGATGGACGAAAGGGCAACAGCAGAAGAAAAGGAAAGCCTCAAAAAAATAGAAACAGAAGATGTAGAATTAGTCCCCGGCCGAAATACCCGAGTTGGAAAGAAACTGGCCGAAGGGGACAAAAAGAGGCTTGTATCCTTTTTATGCATGAACAAAGATCTATTTGCTTATTCACCGAAGGATATGCCTGGGGTTGACCCCAGCATAATCCATCACAATCTCAAAGTGCAGCCGCACGTCAGACCAGTTCGGCAGAAAAAACGGAATCTATCAGCTCACAAAAGGTCCTTCGTCAAAGCCGAAGTTAATCGCCTCATCGAGGCCGGGGTAATAAGGGAAGTGAAATACCCCGAATGGCTCAGCAATGTGGTTATAGCCACAAAGGAGGGCAGTGAAAAGCTCCGAATGTGCATCGACTTCCGAAACTTAAATGATGCGTGTCCGTAAGACACCTATCCATTACCGGCCAAAGATCAGCTGGTAGACGCAACTGCCGAGTACGGACTACTTAGCTTCCTCGACGCTTTTAGCGGGTATCATCAGATCCGAATGAATCCCGAGGATGAGGAAAAAACAGCATTCATCACAGAGATAGGTACTTACCGCTATGTCAGAATGCCTTTCGGGCTCAAAAACGCTGGAGCTACCTGCCAAAGGCTGATGAATAAAGTATTTGACACACAGATCGGTAGGAACATGGAACTGTACGTCGACGATATGATAGTCAAGAGCAGAGTGCCCGATAATCATATCACCGACTTAACTGAAACCTTCCAGCGACTTCGAGAGTTCGGTATTCGCCTTAATCCCGAAAAATGTGTGTTCAGAGTAAGCGCGGGAAAGTTTCTCAGGTTTATGGTGTCGGAAAGGGGAATAGACGCTAACCCTGAGAAAGTAAAAGGCCTGCTGAATTTCCGGATACCTACGTCTATCAAGGACATACAGAGGCTTACCGGGAGGATCACCTCCCTAAGCACATTCATCTCCAGGTATGGCGACCGATGTCGCCCGTTCTTCAAAGTACTCACCAAAGTCTCCAAGGAAGGTGGTACCTCCGGAAACCAGGAACACCCATGGAATGAAGAATGCCAGAAAGCCTGGGGAGAGCTCAAGAATTATCTAACTCGCCTCCCAACGCTTCGACAACCTCGGGAGGGGGAACCTCTCATCCTTTACCTTGCAGTCACTGAAAAAACGGTAAGTTCCGTCTTAGTGAAAGAAGAAGCAGGGAAACAATGGCCGGTGTATTACGTAAGCAAGTCCCTGCACGGTGCCGAGACAAGGTATCCGTTGCTCCAAAAAGCCATCTACGCGTTAGTACTGGCAGGTAGGAGATTACGACCCTACTTCCAAGGGCACGCCATCACCGTGCGAAGTAATTTGCCCCTGCGAGATGTGATGAAAAAAGTGGAGCATTCGGGAAGACTCTCAAAATGGTGCATCGAGCTCGGTGAGTATGACATTACTTACGAGCCTAGAAAGGCAATAAAGGCTCAGGCACTTGCAGACTTTATTGCCGAGATTCCCGAGATTGAAAAGATCGAACCACTCACGGGAGGTGAAACAGAAACTGATCCAGAATGGAAGCTCTTCGTCGATGGAGCGTCAGGCGCAGAGCATCAAGGAGCTGGAATAGTCCTTCAGGGTCCCGAAGGAATGGAAGCTTCTAAAGCAGTCAAATTCAGTTTTAATGTTACCAATAACATTGCCGAATATGAAGCCCTCATAGCCGGACTGAAAATGGCCAGAAAAGTAGGCGTGAAGAACCTTGTGGCCCACAGTGATTCACAAATAGTGGTCCGACAGACAAGGGGAGAATATGCGGCAAAGGACCCAATTTTGGCTAAGTATCACGATCTCGTTCGAAAACTCATTGAGGATTTCGACTCGGTGCACATAAAGAACGTGCCCCGGAAGGATAATACCCAAGCGGATGCCTTGGCCAAAGCAAAAGAACCCACCGAAGTGCTAGAACACCCCAGCACGGAGTTAATGTGCATAAAAACCTCGGGGGAGGGATGGCAAAGCTCCCTCAAGAAATATTTGGCAACTTCAGAGCTTCCCGAGGATCCTAAAGAAGCCGCAAAGGTCCGAAAGCGTGCAGGGAGGTATTTCCTCATTGGAGAAGAACTGTACAGGCAAGGGTACGCAACTCCTCTGCAAAGATGTATAGGCGAGGATGACGCCAAAAATGTACTTGAAGAAGTACATGAAGGAGTGTGTGGCTCCCATATAGGGACAGACGCCCTCGCAGGAGTAATACTCCGCCAAGGTTACTTCTGGCCTACCCTAAGGAAGGACGCAAGGCAATTTGTCCGAAGATGCGACAACTGCCAAAGGCACGCCAATATCCAAAAGCTACCCTCGGAAAGAATAAATGCGGCAGACTACCCCTGCCCCTTTGCCGTGTGGGGCATTGATCTCATCGGACCTCTCCCAACCGCCCCCGGCGGAGTAAAATTTTGCATCGTTGCAGTGGATTATTTCACCAAGTGGATAGAGGCAGAACCACTAGCATCGATCTCGGTGAAGGACGCCCAAAGATTTGTATGGAAGAACATCATATGCCGATTTGGCATTCCGAGGGTTATAGTGGCCGATAACGGGACCCAGTTCACTGACAAGGGGTTCCAGGAATTCATGGAGGACCTTGACGTCAAGATACATTTTGCCCCAGTAGCTCACCCTCAGAGCAATGGGCAGGTAGAGGTATCTAACAGAACAATAAAAGATGGTCTAAAGAAACGGCTAAAGGAGGCAAAAGGAAAATGGCCAGGAGAGCTTCCAAGTGTGCTATGGAGCTACCAAACGACTCCCCGAAGAGCCACGGGAGAGACTCCCTTCTCGCTCGTATACGGGACTGAGGCCATTATCCCCATTGAAGTCACGCAGCCCTCGGTAAGAGTACAGGTGTTCGATGAAGGAGGAAATGAGCTTGGACTAAGAGCAAAATTGGACCTCCTCGAAGAGCATCGCGAAATGGCCGAGTTAAGGAGGAAGGCATTCCAGCAGCGGGTAGCACGCACCGCCAATTTACATGTAAGGAAAAAGGAGATCAAAAAAGGAGACCTTGTTCTCCGGAAGACCGAATTCGAACAAAGAAGGCCATCGCAAGGCGTACTTCAGGCAAATTGGAGTGGACCATATTTGGTCCTTGATGAAGTTCGCACAGGGGTCTTTAAGTTGGGTAACGTTGAGGGAGTAGAGTTGAAGAATACCTGGCATTCAAGTTCTCTGAAAAAATTCTATACTTAGACATTTTTTTTTTCTTTCAAAGGAAGCCTGAAAGACACTCCTCTCCGAAGTCGTCAAAAAAATTAAATGATGAATATGCCCTCGTTATCAAAAAAGCATGCCTGACGATTCTTCCTTATGAAATTCCTCACTTGGCTTAAAAACTCGTCCGAGCAAGAAAGCAGTCCAGTAAGATTCTTACTGAAAAAATAAAGTCTAAAAAAAAAAAAAATAGAAAGGGTAAACTTAGAGTCGTACCAGCTTCTGAACAAGCGTATTCGGAAGAAGAGAATGAAGAACAGAGAAAAAATTCTTCATTAAGAATGACAAGTCGAAAGATACAAAAGAGGAAAAAAGAAGAAAGCCTATGACTAAGAAGGGGTATCCGGTGTTTCTTCCCCGGAGGACTCACTCAAAGGTGCAGGCCGAGCAGGAGGAAGATTAAGGAACTCGGCCTTGGACCACGAAGATCTAGGCTCTTCGGGAAAATCCAAGGCAGATAAGTGAGAAAGGTCAAGCCCAGGGTACCGAGCGAGGACCTGATGACGAGCCAAGCAAAAGCCATCTTGGTAGGACGTCTTCGACATTTGATCGCTACGGTCCTTCTCGGTACCAAGAGCCTTCAGGTCAGCTTTCAGCTCAACAATCTTCTCCTCCAGCTTCTTCTTCCTCTTGCTCTTCGTCCCCTTCTTCCTCAGCAACTCAATCTCAGCAAGAGCCTTCGCAAGATCCTCGCTGTCTTGAGCAGTCTTCTTCCGAAGGGCCTCGTTCTCTAAAGAAAGAGTCGCGCACTTTGAACCGAGGTCTTCGACCTTGGCTGAGAAATCAGTGAGAAGCTCCTGCCTGCTGGACACAACCTCGGCCCGAAGACTCCCAAGGTCTTCCTTCGCAAGTTTGTTCAACTCGCCATATTTTAGGGCATACTGGGCGAGAGACTCCTTCGTCTGGCGCAAGGAATCTTCGGACCGAGAACGGGTCTCCGTCTGTTTCACTGACCAGGCGCGGAAGTACCCGCTGTATGCCAAAAGCTGCAGAAAAACAGAAGCGTCAAAAAAGTATCGGAAGGAAGTGATAGCTTAGAAAGAACAATTTTCTGAAAAGGAAGGATCACCTGAGCAGCGTGTTCAGACATCCTCGCCGCGAGGATCTCTTCATTGGGACATTCGGTGGTAAGGGACTGAAAAGTGGCATGAGTCAGCACCCCCGTCGCCATTTGCGGAGCCATCAGCTGGCTATCCTCAGAGAACAAATCCATGTCCTTTGTGAACGTCCAGAAAGGCTCCCGTGGCACCCTGTCCCGTGGAATCCGTCGGTCCCGAAGAGCCCTCCGACGGTCATGAGTCTCCTTCCAGGAAGCATTAGGAGCGTGCTCTACAAGGTCACGCCGAAGTTCCACCAAAACATCGTCCCTTAGCCATTCATCCAAAAAATCATAGATACGAAAAGTACTGAGATTTGTAGCAGAATGGCTAAGGAACCAACCTGGTGGAACTTCGGGGATACCCTCCTCAGAACCAACCTCCCGAACATCCTCAGGAATGTTCTTTCCCTTCCTTCTTCGGCCCTCTTCAAACTCCTGGGCAGACGTTTGCTCTGCTAGAATCAGGGTAGCAGGCGTGTGACTATGCGTCTCCCCGAGGATGTCGGGTTCTGAAGGAGGATTATCGGATGTCGGTAGTTGAGCTGAGGACTGATCTTCCACCTCAACTACGTCCTCGGCGGAAGGAGGAGTAGGAGTGGTAGCTTTGGTAGCTTTGGCCTTCTTAGACTTAGAAGGGCCGGCAGTCGACTTCTTCCGCTTACCGAAAGTCTTCTTGCGAACTTGCTCTCCCCGCTTAGCCTGACTGTCGAAGAGCGATTTATAAAACTCGGCAAACTGATCGCCCATATCTGCAAAAAGGTAAAATATCAGTGTAAGTCCAAAAGGAAAGCCAGAAGCCAAACCCTGGAGGATGATTCACTCTCGGAAAAAGCCTGATAAGAAATTTGACGCCGAAGGAGCATGACTATCCAAGCTTTCTTCCCTGGAAGAACAGGCATGGGCATGCCCTGGTCACTCTTATGGGCAGTTATCACTCCCAGTTCCCGAAGAACCACCTCGGACATAAGATCCCACTTAATAGGAAAGGGGTAGAGTGAACGTGAAGGAGCCCCGGAGTCCCAGTCCAACACTGACCGAACACGTTTGTCGAAATTGTTAAAATCGGCAAGCGTTACCGGAGTAAGGAGTTTCCTGGCATCAACGACGTCGGCCTCTAATGTTCCGGAGGCCCATCTAATAGGCACGGAGCCCCAAGACTCGGAAACCCGCAAAAAGAAAAACTGCATCTGCCACCCTCGCCAACTGTCCTTATTATCGAAGGTAAACATGAACTTCTTGCTCCCGGACCCTCGGGGAATGAGGTAGTAAAAACCACCCTTCGGGACCGGATGGAGTTTATAGTATTGCATGAAGAAGATGAAGTGGGGGTTTATGCCAAACACCCCGTACATGCAGAGGAAGGCATTGAAGTAAGAGTAAGAATTTGGGGTGAGTTGGTTCACGGCAATGCCGTGAAAATCACAGAATCCACATATCATGTGATGAGGGGGATACCGAAGACCGGCTTTCAGTTGAGCTCGGTAAACGGTAACCTCCCCCGGAGAAGCTGTGTACCCATAAGATCCCGGGAGGGGTAACCTCGGCGTGATATAAGAAGGGAGGTAGTACTTGGCCACCCACTTTTTCATCTTTTCCGGGGTAGTGGAGCAAGGATAAGCTTCAAGGGAAGCAAGGTTTGGAGAAAGAGGGTGCACAGTCATCAAAGGGATCGGATTCAATGGAGTCGAATTCGACATTTTTCAAAAAATAAAAAAAAGAGAGATGACTTTGAGAGCAAAAAAGGGGGGGAACAACAACAAAACCACAAAAAGGAGCACCCACCAAAGCCTGGGCTGAGAAACGCCGTTGCAAGGAATCGCCGGAGGTCACGCTGCCACAAGAATCACCGCTGGAAAAAGGGAAAGGAGCAAGAAAAGGCTCTGGAACAGACAAGAGCTAAAGTAAAAGAATGAGGCAAAATAGGACGAAAGAAACTTATATAGACCGAAGGAGGATAAGCGAAGCGTCGTCATAATCATCCTTTGAAAAAGAAACGCCTCATTATTGCTCCTTGAAGGCGAAGGGGTACAGCTGACGTAACCAGCATAACTGCCCCACCATCCAGTGGCATACACGTGTCACACAGCACGAGGAATCAGGGCACGTCCCCCTAGCATTGTGAAAACCCAGGCACGGTCACTCATGACTGACACGCCTGACCAAAGGACGCGATGATTCACAGATCCGTGGCATAAAAGGCAAAAAGAAAAAAAGTAACAAACATTCCGAGGATGCCCAGAAAACTAGATAGGGTACCTCGGCTCCGAGTAAGCAACTTCTGAAGCGAGACCGATTCCCAAGAAAGGATTTAGCTGCCAAATCGGCAAAGAGACCTTCTCGGAAACATAGCCGAAGCACCTGCTCCGGCTTTCCGGGAGGGGGCATGTGATAGCCGAGGTGCCCATCAACGGCCGAGCTCCCAAATTTGGCGGAGTACTGACTTCGGCGAGGGAAACTACCAGCCGAGGTCAGAAGGATACACGATCCCTCTGGCCTAGTATAGGGAATTCGCTCCGTCAGGCAATGACAGGACCAACCTCGGTAGAAAGGTCGAACCCTCTTCGGAAACAGAAGTACCCCTCGGGGGAACCATCCTCGGGAAACATATGCCCCGAGACATTAGAGTAACCTCAGAAGGTACGAACGAAGCATTTAAGGAGCCTCTGACACCTCCCCATAAAGTCGTCTCCCAAATACATTTTGACACGCTATCACTGGGACACGCCATCAGAGGGACGCCTCGATATGACGCCCTCGGAATGACTAGGCTGTCAGACCAGCGACTTTCGCTGAGATACACGTCCCTTCGCTCCCGAAAAAGTAGGGATCGCATCCCGCCGTACACGTGTCATAATCTGGGACGGCGTCTAGAGGGAAATGGCTTCTGCACACCTCCTGTGTAAAATACCCAGAAAGCGTTCTAAAAAGGGTAAGATGAAAAGTTCTCTTTGGATACACAAAAGAGCACATAATCCAGCTACTTGAAAATACTGACTTGGGCGTCGGAGGTTCCTCCCCGGGAATTCACACCGGGGACCTCCTAACCTGTGTTTTTCTAAAAAGCGTTTCAGGTATCCTCCACTGGGGAATTTCCTCTCAAAGTTTTCTCCTTCATCAGAAGCACTCTCTGCTCTTACAATGACACACGATGAAGCCGCCGTAGGCCATCACCTTTCTAAAGTACCCTGCTGGCTACAAGGATACAGACTTCTAGAGAGAGATCCACTACTTTGAGGGCTTTTTCGTTGAATCTACAAACATAGTCTCGATGGGATTCCCTACCCCTCTACACTATGCCAAACAACTGAGCAGTTTTTTTTGCTGAAAACTAGCTTCCAATGAACTAATGTACAATCACGGTTGAAAGTTCTTGAAAGCTAGAAATGGAACAGGGCGTAAGAAGTTGCATCAGGCAGTTGCCGGGCCAAAAAGCGTCACTTTGAACCACTTGCAATGTGTTGCATTGTCAGCTCCATTCAGCATCATACTCTACTGGTACTTAACGAAATGTGCCTGGGGTTCAATTCTTCCATCATAAGAATCTAGACGTTGGACCCTGAAGTCCGACAACAGGCTGCATTTCATCCTTTTTGTATAGAAGGGGCTTTACCGCCGACCCAGGAGTTTTCCTACAAGTCCAACAGTAGAGGACTTTCCCTCAAGTCATCGGTGGCTAGGCTTTGGTGAGTAATTGTTGGGTTTCGAGAGCCAAACAGCGCAGCGGAATTTAACCGAAACCCTCCAGGATCCAAGTGAAACGGGGTGAACCGGGTGTTCGAAAATTTTCATACCTAATTTTCGGTTGAGATCTCTCACTCAATTGTAGAGTCGAATCACAAAACATGAACAGTTGACGTGTTCAAGCTCTCTATGGTATCCACACGAGCCTCTCGGGATCACCACGCTTCCACCACGTCCCGGCAGATGCGTTTCTCTTACTCTCGCAGTGCTAGCTTGCGTCCTCCAAGGAAGTGCAAGAGAAGAGTGCGGCTGTCCTTTTTGGAGGCTAGGGCAAGGAGACCTACGAATTTCTCACTTAAAAGTTGTATTTATAGTGAGATTCAACTTCTAGGCCTAATAGGTTTCAAAGCCCTAATCCAATTAGGATTTAATTTCGGGCTTAATAATGGCTCAACTTTTGGGCCCATTATTAATACGAAATTAAAATGAAACCATAACCCAAATAATTAGCCCATGCACTCTAATGATCCAAATTGCTCTATGTGTGCAACCCAATAGGCTCTTATCACGTTGGCAATGATCATAAATCACATTTATGATCATAAGCAATGAGCGGTGTCTAGCAACACATCATTGCTACCCAAGTGACAAGATTGTCGATGATACGACTATACCTTTATGATCATCACCGATATATGTCATTGTCCCTTTGTCCAAGATATCAAGACTAAGCACGAGACATGGAATGTGTCACTCTCGTATAGCCCAATCTTTGGTTTCTTGATTACCGAGTAGACTAACTTAAACTGATGACATTGATATCGCATATCAACTCATCCGAGCATGGCCATGCATTTTCTAAGTCTCACTCTATCAAGGGGCCCGAAGATATCGCTCCCGTTACATAGGAGGGACAAATCCCATCTTGATCATACAAATCCCTCCGCATGATATGTGACATACCCAATGACCTCCTTCAAGTTCACTCAGTTATGAGCAACAAAGGAAAGTATCAAAGTATGTGACTCACATGTAGGGAACCTTGATGATCTTAGGTCGAAGGACTACATATACCCTGATCACTATGGGAATCACTTATGACACTCATATAACGATCCATGTAATGTTCTCATGGTAGGTCAGTCTAGTACACAAGTTCTCTAACTTGTACCCATATGTAGACTACAGATCTCATATTAGTCTCCACATATGCTAGTCGTTATGTATTATTGCAACCCACTCCACAAGAATACTAGACCAGGGACTTTTAAGAATATCATTATTCTAGGGTTACAATTATGTTTGTTAAGTTACGCAGGAACAAAACAACAAACATAATTGCTGGATTAATGCCTTAATAAAATATCATGACTCAATGTGCAAGAATACAATCATCTCATGATTGGCTTTTGGGCACAACACTAACAGTAATATCGCCTCTTACTCAAGTAACTTCTTTGCTTAGGCGATTTGAATCCAATGTGGGTGAGGTTTTCATTTTTCCATCCCTTTTTCTGACCACAGATTAGAAACCCCTCAAGTGAAGATTCCTCTTGAGCACATCTTTTGGTACTAAACTTATATGAGGACAATCTCAACGAACTTGAAGATTTCCCTAGCAAGGAGTTTCTTCTTATGGACTTCTATTAGGCCAAATGTTGCTCAAATTTCTAGGTGACTTAAACACAAGGTTGCCTGAAACACTCGAAGAAAACACATAATCATGGTGATAAGGCAATCATCCTCAGGGTTGGTCAATTATCAAAGGCAAGGCTAGTTTTCCTCACCCTGACCATCTGACAACCTCTTATCTTTCGAGCTATCAGTTGTCACCATGGTGATGTGTGGTTGGATTCCCATAAATGGTGCCATTTGATGCTCATCGTCACCTCTAGTGCAGGTAGAGGACATGGTTAAGGTTGGTTGGCGAGACATCTTTCGAAAAGGCCTAAAACACCAGAAAATAGGGATTGAGGGGATTCCAGGAGTGTTTCCAAGGAAGGGCCCTCCAACTTAGCCAAGCTCTTAGAGCTTAGCTTATGACACCTTAATGGATTCCTTACCAAACTGCAATGTTTAGTTGGGATCCTCTTAGATTTCCACTTTATTACCCTAAGGTCTGAGACCTCCCACTTGGGCCGACGAAGAATTCGAAATCCACCATAATCCCCTAGTGCCCCATTCGCACTTTAAGCACTTTAACACCCTTAGCTACCCTACCATGCGTTACCTTAACCATACCACTTGGTTACCATTTAAATAATGCATAATTCGGGAATTAGAGATTCATTTTTTACCCAACCAAAGCCATGGAACACCTTAGATAGTTTAACGATGAAAACTAAAGTAATAAAAGCCCCTCATGTTGCCTTAGGTTAGGCTATTTAGGTTTGTGGTGCTGCAGCACCCAGGGATAGTGCTATAGGCCATAGCTATTGGTCCTCTTCTTGGTCCCTGGGATTACAGCGCCCAGAGCACGTCTTGGACACATACCCCTGTGTGTTCCTTGGACAATTAAGTAGCAATATAAATGATCAGAGCATTCGGGGAACTATTCGGCAGAAATTTGTTTATGTTCTTTCATTTAGTTAAATAAACAAATGTGAACAAAATTTTTTGTTTGATTAGTTAAATGAACAAATATGAACAAGCTTTTGTTCGTTCATTTACGTTCACAAATAGTTCGGCCATTATTCGTTTATGTTCATTTATTTATTTGTTTGTTTATGCTCATTTGTTTGTTTATTTATATATTAGTTGTACATTTATTATTATATATATTTTATATGTCATATATTTTTTTAGTATCCATCTACTCCACACACACATGATTATGCCCCAATCTGCCTCAAATTAATCTATTGTCTTTGTCTCCCCATACCTAATCGGTCATTCCACTTATAATATGAACCTACTGCCGGACCAAGCCATGCCTCATATCCCTAACCCATAATCACTCCCACCAGTGCCTATTGCCCCGTCGGCCATTGCTAGACTCGCTTCAATTTAAATTAGTGGCAGCTATCAGCTTTAATTGTTCGTGTTAGTGTACGTGTTTATTTAGTAATAAATGAACAAACACAAACAGAGAAGTTGCATTCATTTATTGTTTGTGTGTGTTCATTAGAAGTTAAATAAACAAACAAAAACATGACTTGTTAATGTTTGTTTGGTTTGTTTATAGTCTAACAATTGAGACCCTAATGCCCTTATCCCAACGCAAATCCAAATTGATCTTGTTCCAACTTTATTCCCATGTAATATAATTCAACTGAATGCATTATTTGAGCTTGAGCTCCTTTATCTCCTCTTGAGTTTCTAGAGTAAAATCAACTTGTTTCATAACCAAGAACTTGAAATCAAAATCATTTTCTAGCTACTCAACAAGCTTATAACAAATTCTCAATAAGGAAAAAGGCTTACCTCAAAGGTTTGAACTAAATCAAGAAACAAAACCTGCAAATGCACCAATACTGCCAAGAATAAGCTAGCGCCTTATGGTGGTTCCTTCGGGACCTCCAAATTTATATGAAATTTGTGTGATTTTGAAAGGGATGATGAATATAAGCTATCGAGGAAGAAGAGATATTAAAATCGGAGAGTGATGGAAATGATGAATAGTTGCATCATTACCGACAAATATCCTAACTAATCCTACTAAAAAAAATTTCTCGCTTGTGTCACTTTGGCTCTCAAATTTTATTTTGCTTCATTTTGGCCAATTATAAAGTCCTTCAACCATCCCCTTTGGTCCCATAGAAATTTTTTCATACCCTCAAGCCTTGCTCATAAGTCAGCCAAGTCACTTAAAGCACAAATAGTCCACTTAAACAATTGGTGCATTTTTAGCCTCTTATCTTTCACTTTTGGTTCCAATAGCTAGAACAACTTATGATCTTAACTTATTTAATTAAAAGCACTTCCAGAACCTAATTTAACTGAAATTATGGTCATACCATTAACTCAAGTCAAAATTACCATTTTGCCTTTATGACCTCTTAAGCACCAAATCGCACTTAAGAACTCAATGTAACCTTACTTAGCTTGCTTTCTTGCTCAAATGGAAACCAAGTTAAGTTATTTAAATAAAAATACTTAGATTAAAAATGTTTACTAAGTCAAAGCAAGTCATTTTATAGGGTACCACCTCTGAGGATCCTCCTTATCCTATTTTCTATCTTTGTATGCAAGTGATCAGAGCCGATCGTCTTCTCGTATGTGTCAGCAACTTGTTAAACCCCAAAATTATTTTGAATAACAAATACTAAAGTTAAAATTTTCAAATGGATAACTCAAAAAAAAAACTTTTTTTAGAAAAATATGAAACATAAAGTCAAAAGTGCTCTAATAGTGTAGAAGTTGTATGCTTACACTTGCTTAATCCCTTCACTTTATCTTGTTTTTAAATTTTCTATGTTTGAAGAGAAAAGCAACCAACAAAACAAAAAGTTCAAGATCAATGTGGGAAGCAATATGAAATTTAAGAGGTCAAAATAGGACTATTCTAATAAAAGTTTGTATATATAAGACAATAATGCTTTTTGTATATTTTTTAGATAAAAGAGACATAATGCTTTTTTCGTATATTTTAGATAAAAGAGACAAACTTTTTTTATTCAAATAGATTTTGTTAAGTTTAGAGGCTCAACTAGAAAATCAAAGAAGAAACCAATTACCAAATATATATCATAATTGTTAATGACTTTATTTTTTGAAAAAAATGCATATTTACCGGAATATAACATATGTACAATGACAGATGGTGATCCCTTATTCTCCTAAATAATCGTAACAGAAGTATTTTGCTGCTTCTCCAAAACCTTTTCTTCTCCACCATCTTCCTCGCCCTCATCGCCCATTTTTAGCCAGATTCGGACTTCGATCCAGATATGGCTTGCTCTCTTTTATATCTTTTATTGTTTAACAGACCGTATTCAACACAATCTATCAGATTTTATTGTTGATACAATCTCCTTCTAATCTTAGTATTTAAAAGCGATTTAAGACTCTTACATGGTATATCTTCAATCGAAAGCAAACATTAATAAATCTAGATTTTTTCTTGCGTTCATTAGAATCTCGGCCTAATATATGTCCCCACACTTTGTAGTAAATATGGAGATAATTATATAGAAGAAAGTCAGTCTTTATATTTTTATAGGTTTTGTAGGTATTTTCTTTTAGCCAATTCGTTTTAACTTATGTCAACTTAATCCAAAATAACTTGTTCTTATTTTTACATTTTTTTTCCCATGTGGCTAATTTCATTTAAAAGCTAATATTATGTAGGTGTAAATAATTCATTCAGAATAAAATTTGTATTACATTGCTACATTTTTATAAATTTTATTTTTTAAATAAAATTCATAAAAATTTAACAATTTCATAAAATTTTATAATTAATGGATTATTACACCTAAATAATATTAGCTAACAAATAAAATTGGTTCCAAGGAAAAAAAATGTGAAAATAAAAGTAAACTATTTTAGATACTCATTTTCAGGACTTTGATAATTGATTGGTTTCAGCTCTTTATAGTTATTATCAGTTTAGTTTGGATTTTGTTTCAATTTTTCTTTTTAATCCTCTTTTGTAGATTTATTCTTGTTTAAATGTGAGGTTCAGTTTGATTCAATTCTTTTTCTTATCACTCAGTAGTACAAAAACAAGTAGCTTTTTAGTAACAAGTTTTATATTCCCATTATCCCTTGAAGTCTCATGTTTTCTTTGGTTTGCAAAATATGGTTTAACTCATTTTTAATTAATGGAGCCTCTTTTGTTAACAATAAATAAAAGATAAATAGCTGTAGCGGAACTCACCGTTGATTTAGAGAGCATGGAATCGGTTGCCACATCATGCTTATCATGCTTCCTAACGATATTGTTACCAAGTACCGCATATTTTTTTTAATCAACTACTTATTGATCTTGACCTTCTGTTAACCTTCCGCAAATATAAGAACACGCATCAGAGTAGAGGCAATAGCGAATTAATTCATCATTTTTCCCACTCCTCCTCCACCCTTTGTGCCTGTTGCTGGCTGATTTTCCATCTTCCTTGTCTCTGTTTCTCTCGCCCCTCCCCCCCTTCCCCCCAAGGCTCCGATCACCTCGTCCATTGCTGGCAGCCGTCGATCCGGATCACCATCGTCCTTTCGTCCCCTGTTAGTCGCCGTTTGTCGGAATCGGAGTACGCCTCATTAGGTATGGGATTGGATGTTGGCCTCTTTTGTTTCCCTCCGATTTGATTTGTATTTCAACTCTCAAAAAGAAAAACTCGAGTTTGATTTGCATGATTTAAATTACTGTAGAAAGCTGCAGGTGTGATTGTGAGAACTGAGAACTTTATTAGAGATAGCCGACGGGTTAATATTGAACAAGACTTGCCGAAGTCGCATAAAAAAAATTCATGTACTTATAAAGGAAAAAAGGGGGAGACAAGAAAAGAAACCTTTCTAAATGTATTACCATTATATATCATTCTTATATAAATTAATTATTTGTTGAAATTATTAGTTCATTAAAACCTTAAAATGTAACAAGTTTAAAAAATAATTTTACAGTATTATTTATTTAACATATCTTAGAATTACTTTTTAAACTTCTTAAAGTATAAAGTCCGAATATGCTGATGATTTGGGCAACTAATTACTTTATATAAGAATAATGTGCAGTAGTGCTTTAAAATTAATTCAAAACGAACAATGAGTTATTTAATATGTTATTATTAGTTTTGTTGAATTTTTATTTACTTGTATACAAATTAAAACTGTCCAATTTAATAAGCTCAGCAAGTAATATTTTAACTGTTTTTAATTGAATTTTCATTTTATTGGTTAGTTATGAAAAACTTACAACAAAATTAATTAATCTGTAAGAAAATTTTATTCAATTGATAAATGCTTTCATTGGTTCTGAAAAAGAAATCAACAAAATTGAAAAAAATGAGTCTTAATATGAAAAGAAGAGGCAATTAATACTCTCTCCATGTCCAAATAGCTGGCCCTTAGACTTTACACAAAGATTGAAAGTTTTCATTTATATTACTTTCTCTAGATCAAATAGCTATGAGATGTAGTGTTAAGGAGTTCATCATTCCTCAAGTAAAGTCTTTCGTTTGAGTATTTTAAAGAAGTAGGCAGTGGGAGAATTTCCTCCCTAAATGGTCGGAGCCCAATATAACTATACTAGGGGGTCTTTGACAGAAAAAGAAATTTACTTTCCGGACGGATTGAAATAAATCATGATATTTTTTTTCTTTTCTGGATGAAAGTCAAATAATTTAAGACTTAAAAAAAATGAGAGAATAGTAAAATATGAGTAAGAGGGAGGAAGTATTAAATGATTAATATTTGAATGAGCAATTAAATTATGCGTTGGAGACCAGTACTGCCACGTGCAAGTTGCTGTACAAATACTAAACTCTCCACACTTCCACACTTGCAAAACAGAGCGAGATGACCAGCAATGGCAGCAACTATTCGACCAGCGGCAGACTTCTTGGCAAGACGGCGCTCATAACTGGTGGCGCCAGCGGTATAGGCGAAGCAACAGTGAGACTATTCGTGCACCACGGCGCCAAGGTCGTCATCGCCGACGTTCAGGACGAGCGGGGCGAGTCCCTCTGCCAAGAGCTGGTCTCGGAGGGGTCTGTCTCCTACATCCACTGCGACATCACAAAGGAATCAGACGTGGAAAGGGCCGTCGACTTCTGCGTTTCTCAATACGGAAAACTCGACATCATGTACAACAACGCCGGCATCACCGGAGACACCACCGTCGGTGTGGTGAATGCCGACATCCAAGACTTCAAAAAAGTCTTCGATGTCAACGTGTTTGGAGCCTTCCTGGGCGCAAAACACGCAGCCCGGGTCATGATCCCGGCCAGGACCGGAGTCATACTCTTCACCTCAAGTATGTCTTCCGTCATCTGCTTCGGGTCGTCGAATGCTTACACTGCCTCGAAACACGCCATCGTGGGACTGACCAAGAACTTGAGCGTGGAGCTTGGCCAGCACGGGGTTAGAGTGAACTGCGTCTCCCCCTTCGCGACGGTGACGCCGATGCTACTGAAGACCGAGGACGAGAACATGAAGAGACAGATGGAGCAGTTCATCGCCAGCACCGCGAATCTCAAGGGAGAGGTTCTGCAAGCAGAGAATGTCGCGGCGGCGGCTCTGTATTTGGCCAGCGACGATTCCAAATACGTTAGCGGTCTTAATCTAGTTGTGGATGGAGGTTATAGCCTCGTCAATCCCTCATTCTCACAAACCATGCAGAGCCTAGCATCTTAAAATGCATTTGGTTGTGTAACTCCCAAAGTTTGATCCAGATTGCCCTTCCAAATAAAGATCAAATCCGGTCCAATTGCGTTTATAGATCATCTCAGTATTTACAAGCGTTTAACTTTTTTTTTCTTGCTTTCTCGCTTTTTTCCGCTCCACACAGCTAGTGGGAGCTAAATCTGAAAGTGTTGGAGAAACAGAGAAATAAACAAAAACAGTTGGTGGGCCAAAGCTAGCTCATCTACTTTGACAGAGGATGTACTAATAATAATTGGCAGTTTGCATTATTCTTACGATAAGCCACTTTGTCAAAAAAATTTACAATTCCCATCCTCGCTCTCATGAAATACTAAGCAAACTTTACCGATGTAAGTCGCTTTTGTGACATGATTTACTATTTGTGCACTTCACTAAGTCGCTTTTGTGACACAATCTAGTATATATATACACTAAAACAAACCCTCTGCTACAACTTGTGAACCTTAATTTCTTTTGTTCAAATAGAAAGAAGAAACAACCAGCAAAGCAAGTTTGAGCAACGGTGTTAATGGGCCTTGGCTGTATCCTGTGAGTTGGTAGCAAAACACGGGTCCTGTTTCCCAACAGCAGTGGGCATTTTGGAGACTGTTCATGACGACATGTTCATCTTTTCATCTATTTGTAAAGATGGCGCTGACTAGCAAAGAAGGTCAATGATAGCCAATATTTAGGAAGGGTCGTCTCCTTCTATTCAACGGGTCTCAAATCAATAGAATCCTATATGGTGGTGGCTTCGCTAAGTGTTACATTAGGCTCACAAAAAGGCCCAAAATTAAAACATGAGCGAGACGGCTTGACTCAGCCCATATCCAATCTCACTATAGGGTGGCTAAGGGCCCATGAATTGTTGAGTACCGTAATCCCTAAAAAGCAGAAAGGCTTCCACTAGGGGGGACCTTCACCAACACTACAACACATTTTTGGGAAAGAGAAATCCATCTGTCAACAACTGTCAATGCGTGTGGATTCATCAAATTTATGGAAATCATATCTCCTTCTTACAAGGTAAACATTGAACATACAAAAAAATGATATGCCTAGCATGGCCATATAAACAACCACACTGGAACAAGGGAAGGTATGTTGTTCTAAATAAACACATTTCCCTACTTTATTCTTCTCGAATCTGAATCACTAACTTGATCATTAGAGAGTTCTCTATAAGCACAAAACCTTGAGGCCCTCCAACATTATTTTTCTTTTAAGCCATCTATCTCAGGTCCCCAAGTAGAGATCCATGCAAGGTTATTTGCCCTGTCCACATCACCAGCACCATGCACATCATAGCATTTCATAGGTTTGCAATCAAATTAGCACTCTGTGGGCATGGTATTCCAATCATGCCTATGACCATGAAACCGTGACTAAATGGTTAGAATAATAAAGAAAGACAATGATGAAAGATAGTATGACAACAAAACTATAGAACCCCAAAATCCCCACGGTTCTCAAGGTCCCCATGATCCTCAAAACCTGTTAGGGATGTAGAATCCACATGGACTCCACAAAAGCTTGAAGCCTTCCTGAGCAAGAGACAAAGGAAATAGGCTAATGCAGTTTTTAGAGAAGCAACAATACTTCATTCTAAAAATATTTAAGGAAGGAATCTAAAAGATATTGTCAGCTTGAGATACACCCCAGCATAATCCCTTTCCAGAGGAGGAAGGTTGCTACAAAGTCAGTGAACTAGAAGACAACCACTCCAATGATTCAGATTCCAAAGAAGTAAGGGCCTTTTTAAGAAGACCAGAATATATGGAAAGAAATGTTCAAAAGTTAATGATGATTAGGAAGCATGACTACCTCAAACAAGTCAATTTTTAGAGAAAGCTCCTTTTCACTAGGGGAATTAGTAACCTTACCTTGACAAGCTTCAAGATACTTAAAGTTAAACTCTTTGACAGACTGACTAATCTCATGCAACACGTAAATGGTCTATGAAGGCATGGAGCTAGAAAGGGTAAATGGGACAATTATATGTAGCTTTTTGACTCCAACCTGATAAGATAGCAACATGGTTTAGTACCAAACTTAGGGAGAAATTTAGGTCCTCAATCGATATGAACTTAGTCTTCATGCAGCAATCCCTAAGCAGTCTCCCTTTAGCCAAAATATGTATCAACTAGCCGGCAATCTAATAAAATTCTGACATATTAGTTACATATTTAATAAGGTGCTCCGATGCTAAATCTTTACAGGTGGCTAATCTACTCATGATATTAAACTACTGTCACCCTCATAACATTTATTGTACAATTTACCTTTTTATAGAACCTCCATTACAATAACCCAAAAAGACTCAAAGACTTCTAAAAATCGTCTGACTCATTCATGATAATATAGGAGATGAAGAATCCATTTCCAAAAGGATAAACTAAAAGACCTTAAAGTAGACAAAATTGCAAGAAAGAACAACATGGGAAAAGTATATTATACACACTATTAGGGGATTATGTGGTTATCATTTAATGGATTCAAAAAGGAAATAAGCAAAATAGCATAAGTTGAGGGATTGCATGTTATACAAGGAGCACGAGCATGACATTGGACAAAATAGAGAACTACAAAAGTTTTTGGAAGACCTAATGAAAACAAGGAAGTAGATAAAGTACATAGAAAGGCTCTCACCCAATAAAAGGGTATACCAACAATACAGTCGTGATAATCACCATGACTAAGATGGAGAGTGAGGTTATAGGATAGAGAGAAAGAGGTCACTTATAAAAATCACTTTATTCTCTTATAGTGGTCATCTACATGATCATCTATGTGGAAACAACCATGTAACAAAAATGATAAGTTTGTGAGATAGCCCATGTGGAACACATTGACCTTAAAAGGAATCTAATTAGTGACAATGGAAGCACAATTATAGCTCACTCTGATTCCATTTATCTTTTAGGCTTCAATTGGGAAATATGACATAAATGATATTTACTTAGATGATGAAGCCAATCCTAGCATCGTATTTGCACATCTATAGCAAGGAATAAGGATAAAATACATCATCAAGGTCCTTGAAGGTCTGATCTGTAAAATCAAATGCGATAAAGTTATAGCCTTTGTACTAATAGACCTTTTAATGATACTTATAGGTATAGGGAAAAGGCCTAACACATTATGGAATTTCTAATCTTGGATGTGCCCTTAACTTACAATGCTATCCTAGAATGCCTCACTCAAGCACAACTTCTCATCAAGACTATTAAGTCTAAAAAAAAATAAAAGACCTAAAAGAGTTATTAATTAGGTCTCAGTAAAAAAAAAAACTAGAATGTCTCACACAAACACAACTCCTCATCAAGATTATTAAGACTAAAAGAAATACAAGACCCTAAAGAATTACTAAAAGAATGTCTAACTCAAGCACACTTCTAAAATGTTTGCAACTTAATAAGGAGATTTTAGAATCTTTGTTAATTAGGCCTCAGTCTAAAAGAAATACATGGCATCACTACAGGATTCTACAAAATTGAAAGAAGCTACCACAGAGGACCCTAAAAAGTAAAAAACCTAAGGTCTTGCTTTCCTTTATCTTATCAATCTGAAATACTTAAGCTCAAGTAAGAGAAGTCTTATAAGATAACAAAAAAACTTGGTTGAAGAGGTAACAAAGGTCAAAAAATTCTTTCTGTTTGATCTAATATAGATATATTTGTTTGGTACCTATAAGACATGCAAGGTGATAATGAAACTACCAAGTTCTTTGGTGTAGTAGTCTTCAGGTGACATAAGCAAAAGTGAGGATGATGTAAAGGACAGGAGATAAGGTACCCTAGGCAAATAACTTGCAAAGTAGATATTATTAGACAATCCTGAACAAAAATGAATGTAGGTGATTCATAAAGAATAGAGTATGGACTCTAATCAACACACTTAGTGTTAGTGTTGTGCCCAAAAGCCAATCATGAGATGATTGAACTTTGCACATTGAGTCATAATATTTTATTGATGCATTAATCCAGCAATTGTGTTTGTTGTATTATTTCTGTGTGACATAATCAAACATGATTATAACAATCGAATAATAGTATTCTTAAACGTCCCTAGTCTAGTATTATTGTGGAGTGGGTTGCAATAATACATAAGGACTAGCATATGTGGAGACTAATATGAGATATGTAGTCTATATATGGGTAAAAGTTGGAGAACTTGTGTACTGGACCAACCCACAATGAGAACAGTACATGGATCATTATATGAGTGTCATAAGTGATTCTCATCGTAACCATGGTATATTTAGTCCTTTGACCTAAGGTCATCAAGGTTCCCTACATGTAAGTCACATACTTTGATACTTCTTTTTGTTACTCATAATTAAGTGAACAAGAAGGTGGTCATTGGGTATGTCACATATCATGCGGAAGGCTTTGTATGATCAAGATGTGCTTTGTCCTTCCTATGTAACAAGAATGATATCTTTGGGCCCCATGATAGAGTGAGACTAAGAAAATGCATGAACATGCTCAGATGAGTTAATATACGATATCAATGTCATCAGTTTAAGTTAGTCTACTCAGTAATCAAGAACCATAAATTGGGCTACACGAGAGTGACACATTTCATGTTTCATACTTGGTCTAGATATCTTGGACAAAGGGACAATGACATATACGGATAATTATCATAAAGGTTTAGTCAAATTACCGAGAATCTTATAACTTGGGTAGCAATAATGTGTTGCTAGACACCAATTATTGTTTATGATCACAAATGTGATTTATGATCATTGCCAGTATGATAGGAGCCTATTGGCCCACACATATAAAGTCAATTAGATTATTTGAGTGCATGGGCCAAATTGTTTGGGTTTTGGTTTCATAATAATTTTGGATTAATAATTGGCCAAAGGTTGAGCCATTAAGGAAGCCCGAAATTAAACCTAATTGGATTAGGGTTTTAAAAGCCATTGGACTTGGGAGTTGAGTCTCACTATATATATATCATATAGTAAGAATTTTGTAACTATTGCCCTAGCCTCCCTAAGGACGAAATCAGAAGTGTTCTAAAAGTTTCAGCTATACTCTTCTCTTATCATTTCTTGGAAGACGCAAGCTAGCATTGCGGGGGTAAGAGGAATGCATCTACTGGTACGTGGTGGAGGCGTGTGGATACCATAGAAAACTTGAACACGTCAACTGTTCAAGTTTTGTGATTCGACTCAACAGTTGAGTGAAAGATCTCAACTGACTAGGTATAAAATTTTCCCACAAGTAAACCTAATTGGATTAAGGTTTTGAAAGCCATTGGGCTTGGGAGTTGAGTCTCACTATATATATATATCATATAGTAAGAATTTTGTAACTATTGCCTTAACCTCCCTAAGGACGAAATCAGAAGTGTTCTAAAAGTTTCAGCTGTACTCTTCTCTTGTCATTCCTTAGAGGACGCAAGCTAGCATTCCGGGCGTAAGAGAAACACATCTGCCGGGATGTGGTGGAGGCGTGTGGATACCGTAAAAAGCTTGAAGACGTCAACTGTTCAAGTTTTGTGATTCGACTCAACAATTGAGTGAAAGATCTCAACTGACTAGGTATAAAATTTTTGAACACCCGATTTATCCCATTTCACTTAGATCCTAGAGGGTTTTAGCTATCTTCTACTGCACTTGTTTGGCTCCTAAAGCCTTACGGTGGTATTAGAGCTACTTGTGAAACTCTAAATTAGGATTAAGTGTTGAATCACATGACCTGTTGTATGTTTGGTTGCTTTCGATCATGATTAATTAGATTGATTCATGATGTATGAAACCAAAACTCGTAATGTATATATGAGATATATAAAGAAACGACATACACTAGTTAATGAGATTAACCCTAAATTGATGGGTGTAAGATACCTGTGTAAATTAGGATTGGTGCAATAGTTGTGAAACTTTAGTAGGGATAGATTAGGGTTGTTTGGGCACCTTGTGTAAAGTACTTTTGGTGGCTCGGACGGAGGTGGTCTTGGGAGCTTAGTTGCTTGAAATAATATATCTCGGGCAACATAATTTTTAGTATGCGAAATGCCACATTAATAAAACTGGTTAATAAGCGCGCGTTAATTGGCATGCATTTTGTTGAATGAGATTTGACATGATATGCTGATTGGTGGTTAAAGCATGGTGCATGGTTATAGCCCTTATTGGTTATACTTGTAAATAAGGCCTGCGAGTCGTTCCTTTTCTTGTTGCTCTCATTGTACATTTTTTTCTCACCTTACCCCCCTCAGATGAACCCAAGGTTTCTATTATTGATGTAATTGTACATTTTGGGATAGTCTGAGGTGTCTGAGGTGGTGTTTCCAAGAAGGTGACTACAAAGAGACAACTAAGCAAGGAGGATAAGGAGCTTGTGAAGACCTTTTCTTTTTTTAGGTATTTATGATATTCTCATTGGCTTAAAAATATCACATAGTTTTGGCTATAACCATGTCATGTTTAATTTGGTTTTAGCATGAGATGCATGTTTTGTATTTGTATGTGATGCATGTATAAGACAACCAGAGATAATAATTGGTAAGCTCAAATGAAAAATCCCTCAAACAAAATATTAAGTCATTAAATGTGATGCCTTCCAAATGTTGGCACTCATCAAGACTTTGATCAACATTGGGTGAGTTTGCCAAAGCAATGCACCAAAGTTCATATTGGTAAGACAAGATGGGATAATAGTGATAACCAAATTACTAACTTTGGGTCCAACTTAACAAAGTCATCCCACTACGATTGGGGCATAGAGGCATAAAGTTGGGCTTAAGTTCATAAGATGAGCTTGGACAAGTGTTGTTCACCCAACTATCCAAGAGTTGCATGAGATGCAATTGACAAGGAGTTGCCTAACTAAATAACTCTAACTTGAAAGAAAAGCCAAAGTTGACTCAGGTTGTCGTGAAATATAGATCTTGGCCCACTAGAATACCTTAGCATCAAGGTGTTCCAAAATAATATTGAGATTTATTATTTTGAGTAAAATAATGGAGTATTGTTTAATAAAATTTCTTATTAAATGAATTAAAATGCATGACTCTTATATCGCATATTTACTGTTGTAGATTACCATGACACAAAACACCTTAACACTTTCATTGCGATTGATCCTTAAGAAGGAAAAACTGAATGGGACCAGCTTTCTCAAATGGTACCAAAATTTGAGAATAGTCCTCAAGCAAGAGAGAAAGGATTACGTCCTATAGTAGCCCATTCCAAATGACCCTACTACCAACGCTCCAAGAGCTGAAAGGGATGCTCACAATAAGCATTCTGATGATGCTTTGGATGTTGTTTGCCTCATGCTTATTACCATAGAATCTACACTTCAGAAGTAACATGAAAACATATGGGTGTTTGATATGATCAAACATCTCAAAATGCTCTTCCAAGAGCTAGCTAGGCATGAGAGGTTTAAGACCTCTAAGGCAGTGCTTTAGTGCAAAATGTCTAAGGGAAGTCCCGTAGGTCCTCATGTGCTCAAATGATTAGGTACATTGAGAATCTTGAGAGTTTAGGATTTGCCCTTTAGAAAGAGTTGGCTGTTGATGTAGTCCTCCAATCATTGCCAGAAAGCTACAGTAAGTTCATCTTGAACTATAACATGAGCGATCTTGACAAAAACCTTCCTGAATTACTCAACATGTTAAGAACTACTAAGCAAATCTTAAGAAGGCTAAGCCCATTATGATGGTTTAGAAGGGTAAGGGAAAAGGAAAAGACAACAAGAAAAAGAATAAAGCTAAAGGAAAGTCCTTTGCTAATTCATCTTCAGGTGCACTGAAACCATCTGGTGGTGTGGCTAAGGAAGGGGAGTGCTTCCATTGTAAGCAACCTAGACACTGTAAGCACAACTGCAAGCTCTATCTTGAAGAACTTGCTAAGGAGAAAGGAAGTAGGACTTTCACCTCAGGTATTTTTGTTATAGATGCTAACTTTTCTTCTTCCTTATCTTGCATATTAGATACTAGATATGGATCTCACATTTTTGTAAATGTGCAGGATCTAAGTAGGAGTAAAAGATTGGCCCAAAGTGAAGTGGACCAACATGTTGGAAATGAAGCAAAAGTTACTGCCTTAGCCGTAGAGACTTATGTTCTCACTTTGCCTAGTGGATTGGTTTAAGAATTAGACAACTGCTACTTTGTGCCTACAATTAGTAGAAATTTGATTTCTATTTCTTGTTTGATCAAGAAAGGTTTTCATCTATAATAAAGAATAAATGTTGTTCTATTTATTTGAATGAAATATTTTGTGGTAGTACTCGACTTAGCAATAGTTTGTATTTTCTAGAACTCCAAAATCCAATCTATAATGTGGATACACAAAAAGGTCAGATTGAATGATTCGAACCCAACCTATCTCTAGCACTGTCATCTAGGCCATATAAATGAGACCTGCATATCCAAGCTCCATAAGGATGGACTCTTCTACTCATTTGATTTTGAATCATATGTGACAAGTGCGTCATGTTTATTGGGAAAAAGGACAAAAACTCCTTTCAATGGGCAAAGTGAAAAGGCTAATAACTTACTAAGATTCATATATAGTGATATATGTGGCCTTATGTCTACATATGCTAGAGGAGGCTTCCAATACTTCATTACCTTTACTAATGACTACAGTATATATGTCTATGTATATCTTATGAAACACAAGTCAGAATCCTTTAAAAAGTTCAAAAAAATTCAAGAATGAAATATAGAATCAACTCAAGAAAAGTATCAAGGGACTTCAATCAAATCAAGGTGGAGAATACTTGGACCAAGAATTCCTTGACTATCTAAAAGAGTGTGAAACGTCAATCCTTTGACAAGCTAGGGCCCAAATCACATAAATGTTTCTTTTGTTAAGTATCCCAAAAAAACAATGGGTTACTTTTTCTACAATCCATCTAAGCAAAAATGTTTGTTGCTCGAACTGGTGTTTTTCTAGAGAAAGAGTTTATCTCTAAAAGAACCAATGGGAGAAAAGTAGAACTTGAAGAAATTCAAGAACAGCAAGGGGACATAAAAACTGAAATGGAACTGAGCAGACACCATAAGATGTTGTGGTTCAAGAGTCTATTCCTATAGCACAAAGCCCACGTAGGTCTGGTAGGATTTGGTGTGAACCTGAGAGACATGGATTTATCGTCACTTACACTAGTGATATCACGTTCATGGATCAAAATGAGCACACAACCTACCAAGAACCTATGTCGAGACCAGATTCTGAGAAATGGCTAGAGGTCATGAAGTCAGAGATGGAATCCATGTATGAAAACCAAGAACGGACTTTTGTTGATCCACTTGAAAGGGTAAAACATGTAGGGTGCAAATGGGTTTTCAAGAAGAAAACCGACATAGATGGTAATGTGGTTACCTTTAAGGGATGATTGATTGCAAAAAGTTTCAAGCAAATTCATGATATTGACTATGATTAGACTTTTTCACGAGTTGCCATGCTGAAATCTATTTGAATTTCATTGGCTATTACTGTACACTATGATTATGTGATATGGCAAATGGATGTCAAAACTGAAAAGCTACTTGATGATGTTTACATGACACAGCCTGATGGTTTTTTCACTTTAGAGAATGTCAATAAAGTATGCAAATTTCAAAGGTCCATTTATGAACTGAAGCTTCTTGGAGCTGGAATGTTCATTTTGATGAGGCAATCAAAGAGTTTGGTTTCATCAGAAATGAAGATGAACCTTGTGTTTACAAGATGGTTAGTGAGAGCACTATTGTCTTCTTAGTGTTGTACGTAGATGACATACTACTCATCTGGAATGATATTCCTGAGCTACAGTCTATAAAGACTTGGCCAGGAAAATGTTTATCTATGAAGGACTTAGGTGAAATAGTGTATGTGTTAGGCATTAGGATCTATTGAGATAGACATAGCAAGCTACTTAGCCTAAGTCAAAGTACATACATTGACAATGTGCTAAAAAGGTTTTGCATGCAAGACTCTAAAAAAAGATTCTTGCCCATGTCACATGGTATAACTCTTTCTAAATCTCAGTGTCCAAATACACTTGAAGAGAAAGAGTGCATGAGTAAGATTCCATATGCCTCAACAATTGGATATATCATGTATGTCATGATATGTACTCATCCTGATATCTCGTATGCCTTGAGCATGATGAGCAAGTACTAATCAAACCCCGATGAGAGTCACTGGACAGCTGTTAAGAACATCCTTAAGTACTTACGAAGGACTAAAAATGCATTTTTTGTCATTGGAGGTGAAGATGAGCTCATTGTAAGCAATTACACCGATGCTAGCTTCCACTCCGATAAGGATGATTTTTTATCATAATCTAGTTATGTATTTTGCATTAGTGGTGGTGCTGTGAGCTAGAAGAGTTCAAAGCAAGAAACAATAGCCAACTCTACAACAGAATCTGACTACTTTGCCGCCTCTGATGCTACAAAAGAGGTTTTTTGGATCAAGAAGTTCCTCACAAAACTTAGAGTGGTTCCAAGCATTGCCGACCCGATAAAGCTCTATTATGACAACAATGGAGCAATCGCACAGGCTAAGGAACATCGATCTCACTAGCAATCCAAACACATACTCCAATGATATCATCTCATTAGGGAGATCATCAAAAAAGGTGATATGAATATATGCAGGACCTCGATAGACAGCAACATTACTGATCCACTGATGAAACCTCTCACACAGAAAAAGCATGATAGTCATTCTAGATCCATTGGTATTAGATATATGGATGATTAGCTTTAATGCAAGTGGGAGATTATTAGTGTTGTGCGCAAAAGCCAATCATGAGATGATTGAATTTTGCATATTGACTCATGACATTTTATTGAGGCATTAATCCAGTAATTGTGTTTCTTGTACTATTTCTGTGTGACATAATTAAACGTAATTATAACCCTAGAATAATAGTATTTTTAAATGTCCTTAGTCTAGTATTATTGTGGAGTGAGTTACAATAATACATAAAGACTAGCAT
The DNA here is from genome assembly GCA_005392925.1 of Aquilaria sinensis. Lineage (NCBI taxonomy): Eukaryota > Viridiplantae > Streptophyta > Magnoliopsida > Malvales > Thymelaeaceae > Aquilaria > Aquilaria sinensis. The sequence goes on along the minus strand of SMDT01002772.1, from coordinate 114,692 downwards.
ATGTGGAGACTAATATAAGATATGTAGTCTACATATGGATACAAGTTGGAGAATTTATGTACTGGACCGACCTACCATGAGAATGCTACATGAATCATTATATGAGTGTCATAAGTGATTATTAGAGTGACCATGATATATGTAGTCCTTTGACCTAAGGTCGTCATGATTCCCTACATGGGAGTCACATACTTTGATACTTCCTTTTGTTGCTCATAACTAAGTGAACAAGAAGGTGGTCATTAGGTATGTCATATATCATGCGAAGAGTTTTGTATGATCAAGATAGAATTTGTCCCTCTTATGTAACAGAAGTTATGAGTGAGACTAAGAAAATGCATGGCCACGCTCGGACAAGTTGATATACGATATCAATGTCATCAATTTAAGTTACTCTACTCGGTAATCAAGAAACCAAACATTGGGTTATACAAGACTGATACATTCCATGTCTCATGCTTGATCTTGATATCATGGACAAAGGGACAATGGCATATACAAATAATAATCATAGTGGTTTAGTTGAATCACCGACTATCTCGTCACTTAGGTAGCAATAATTTGTTGCTAGACACCGCTCATTGTTTATGATCATAAATGTGATTTATGATCATTGCCAATGTGATGGGAACCTATTGGGTCACACACATAGACCCAATTGGATTATTTGAGTGTATGGGTCAAATTGTTTGGGTTTTGGTTTCATAATAATTATGGATTAATAATTGGTCCAATGGTTGAACCATTAGAGAAACCTGAAATAAAACCTAATTAGATTAGGATTATGAAACCCATTGGGCTTAAGAGCTAAGTCTCACTATATATACATTATATAGTGAGAATTTCGTAACTCTTGCCCTAGACTCCCTAAGGACGAAATCAAAAGAGTTCCGAAAGTTTCAATTACACTTTTCTCTTGCCATTCCTTGGAGGACGCAAGCTAGCACTATGGGCACAAGAGAAACTCATCTACTGGGATGTGGTGGAGGCATGTGAATACTATAGAGAGCTCGAACATGTCAACTGTTCAAGTTTTGTGATTTGACTCAATAGTTGGGTGAAATATCTCAACCGACTATGTATAAAATTTTTGAACACCCAATTTACCCCATTTTACTTGGATCCTGGAAGGTTTCAGTTATCTTACACTGTACTTGTTTGGCTCCCGAAACCCTACAAATATTTGGTATGATTTATGTAATTAATATTTACATTTTTGGTATTCTAGATGTAATTTTTATGACTTAAGGAGTCCATATGTATTGGAGATGGCAAGATATTTCCTTTCTACAGGGACCCATAAAAGTAAGCACCTTTCATTGGCAAGTCTCCAATCTTTTTAAGGGTTCTCTTAATAATCATTAAATTATCAACGATGATGACATAAAGGGCTTTAGATGGATTTTAGAAAATTTCTATCTCTAAATGATTGTCCTCAAGAGCATGACATGAAAGAAAGACAAAGTTTAAAAGATTTAGAAGTTATATGCCCAAGAACGGCCCTTTGACAATCAAGTTAGGTAACGATCTGGTTTAAAATAGAAGTATGGTAGAATAAGACAGGATAATATACATCTACCCATTATAGCAATCATGCTTATATAAGTGTTGGGAAGTGGTCTAAGGTCAATTTACAGACTCTTGATATCGACATATATGCTATTGGCAAGTCAAGGCCCTATGGCAAAGGCTTTCTCGATCCTTGGGTGTCTTTGGCTATCCTAGAATGCTTTCTCGTTAAGCCTATGATAAGCCATCTTGGGTAAATTAAGCCATGTATGTGGTTTGTCTTTTAGGACCATTATTCTACCTAAACTAGGCTTACTGTATCAATAACATCTTCCCATTGTGAAATATGGGTTAAGGTCTTCCATTTATTCATTTTTTGTAAAGAGACTTTCTAGCTTTTTAAAGCCATGGATCCGATCCAAGCTTTAGGATTCCCAATGGCTATGGTCAAAGGGTAATGATTTTAGGTATCATGGATGGACACATGGAAGAAAGAAATTAATGCAGCCAATTCTTGATCCTTAATTCTAAGCAAGTAAAGGAAAACAGTGATAATGACATTGGAGCATTAGCTCTATGTCTACCCTATTTAGGCAAAGCACCCTCAGCCTTGTTTCCCTTAACATTGTTTTTTCAATTTCCTTTGAGCAACAAATCTTTTTCCTTTTTTTAAAAAAAATAAAGGAAGATCTTTCATGCTATAAGCCTCAATTAATCCATGCTTCCTCTGCCTCCCTTACTTCAGCTTAATCTTAGTAACTTTTACTTTTTGGAGCATTTTATTCTTTTTTACATAAGCGAAGATGTGTCTCAATTTAATCCATAAAAATAAGCTCCTTGAATAAAATCATTTACAAGTCCTTCCCTAACCTAAAAATACCCCATCTCCAAGCTTTTTCAAGAATCCATCAGGCCAAGCAAGTCCTAGCTAATTTGAACTAAAATCATGTAAGTCTTGGTGCAAAAACTCAACCTTTATATGAAAGAAAGCAAGCTTTGGTTATGAGCTTCTTGGTAATTGTTTCAATCTAATTTAAGCTTGAGTTTGTGGCCTAGTGTGGTTTAAATAGGCATGGATTTGACATGGGTCTCATTTCTCTTGCTTATATGCTAGTGTGAATCAAAGCTACCAAGCAAATAAGCAAGGTTAAGTACATAAAACTTAAAGGTACTTCATTTTGGATTTAAAAGGTGAGGTTCTAAACTTTGATCATTTGAATCTTAAGTGATTTATGACCTTGATTTAGCTACCAATTTTCTATGAGAAAATTCAAGCTCATTATAGAAATGTTAAAGAAAGCTAAAACCCCAGGCTTAGTTGTGTGTTGTGCTTGTAAGTTCTTGATTCTAGGTAAAAGATTTTCTATGATATTCCATGCTTATTTGATAATATTTGTACCTATCGTGCTCACATTACAAGTAGCTAAATGACTGCACCATTGTCAAGCATTTGAAAAATGAATAAGCTATGATTGGTTGTGCCTATTGTGATTTTGGATAGATAAAATGTGGGTAAAAGAGGCTAATGCTATAAAGGACACCCTACCCCTAAAAGTGGTGTTGTGCAAGAACATTGGCTTGCCCTACGAAAATTTAATTTCCTTCTAGTTTACAATTCCCTAGTTAGTTACTTATGGTCCAACTAGTTATTTAACCTAGTTTGCAGAAAAGATGCATGAATAGCTTTAGCCACACAAGGAAATAAGTAATAAAACATAAATATAATGTTGCAGCATTATTGGAAACTATAACTAACAACCATATGCACATGAGTTTATCCTATGCACATATCCAAAAGTAAACTCTAGTTTTAAAATACACCACACTCTATTAGAGGCATTACTAGTACTTATAAGGTACCCTAGCTAGAAAGTCATATGAAATAATCTACTAGGGTCCCTCCTAAGCTATCACAACTTCAAGTGTACTAAGCCTCAGAAACCCTATTTGTGCTCCTGCCTCTATCTATCAAGGCCAAGTAAACATTAGTACCTTAAAACATGACCAGTGAAGTAACTAAAGTACCACAACCTTATAAGAATCAAAAATCGACACAAAAACTAGCTTAACAATCAGGTGACTATCTGTCTGGCTTTACAGAATCAGTATTTAAACAACAAACTAAAGGGTGTAAGATTTATAATTCTTAATGAGGAATTTTTGTGCCTGTAATAAAAACACTAAGGACATTGCATTATAATATTTACAAATGATATCTACTACACGCTCAAGACAGTTTGAGGTCTAAACATTTTGCGAAAGATTTTATTCCATTGGGACTCCCTTCATCCTAGTCTTCCTCCAAGACTTTGTACTACCGAGTAAGCTTAAATTACTAATTATACTACCCTTTGTTGTATTGAGCAAGTTGGATAACCCTAAGTGCCCTTATTTTGCTTAGTGGACTAGGCATTGGGCAACACCAGCCATCTTGATGGCTCCCAATCTACCCTTATTTAAGGGATTTTTGGCACTTGTATGCTAACCATTCCTAGTCCTCATTGAATCCTCTAGGTAGTCTCGAATATGTTTAAGGCCTTTTCGATATGGAAACCTATAATTACAAGGACATAATCCATCCCTTACCTATGGGCACCTTAACCATGTTGTACACCTTTAGAATACCCAGGGTTCAATGAGCCACTAAAAATAGCTATTGGTAACAAAAAAAATTCTAGGACTCTTTAGTCCATTGCAAGGCCCTCTTGTGATCCAACAGTTTTATAACTCTCTTAAACCCAAAATAAGATTACTAAAGTAAGTATAAATTTTACACTTAGAAACCCTATTTTCACACTAAGTAATAGATCTAGTAAGTTAATGTAGCATAAATCAGTAATGTGATCATTTGAGCAAAGTTTGATCATAAAAGGAAAATTAGTAATTTTATTGAAAAACCACAATTTTATTTCATAAATGGATTGGAAAATGGAATAAAATATTTTTTAGTATTTTAATGATTCCTAGTTCAATTACACTTGTGGGATGAGAATATAAAGTCAAGTGTGAAACGTGAGACCAAGTAGTGCACAAGTGAAGAGTTAAGAGTTGATGTTATCATTATTGAGATAGGAAATAGATAAGAGCTATATGTCTCCTTCTTTTATGAAACCAAAATGCCATCCCTAGCTAAAAGAAACCCCAATCCCTTCCTAACCATCCATTGCCAACTTGAAGCTCGATTTAAAGTTTTGTTGGTACATATTGCTCATGGAGTTGAGAATCATGTTTCTTTCTTTAGATAAGCTTTCATTTGTTGGTTTTGGAGTAAGGTGAGTAGTTTTATTTTATTTTATTTTTTTTGAGTTATTTAAGGTTTGTGTAAGCTAAAAAATCCATCCTTTAACTTAATTTTTGCATGTGAAGGTTCAATAGTAAGCTAAACTAGCTTGCTATGCAAAATGGTCCAAAAAGGGTACTTTGTGTCTCACAAATAGGGTAAGGGCTTAGGAATTTGGTTAAGCTTGTGTTTTCTTAATTCTTAATCATATTACAAGTGTTTAATAGTTTGGCAATTGATTTGCTAGGCTAGAACAAATGCTGCAATTGTTTGCAAGTGAATTGGTGTTGTTGAGTTTATGTGCGCATAAGAACTTGGAGGCTTGTGATCTTGTGTTTGCTAAGGGATTTTTTATTTTATAACTGTTTAATTGATGTAGTTGCATATTATCTAGCGTGTGGAAATGGTTTGGGAGTAAAAGAAAAAGGGTTGGTTGAGGGCAATAACCACAATGGGGCATACTACGCAGTTTGTGCACAAGACAGGGGCTCCCAAGACGAGCCTCTACACCACGGTGCCAGGCATGGCACTAAAACACTAAGGGGCATGATACTAAGAAAGCTTAAATGACCTATGGTACCGCTCTTGGCGATGCAGCTCCAGGCCACTCAAGACTCCCGATGCTTTGACTATGATGCCTAGACTATCCTAAGAAATATGTGACCTTTAAATAAGTCTTTGCATCACTTCTAAGTTGAGTTGAATGCATCTTTTAGGGGAGTTAAGAGGTGGATAAAAAGTTTCTTAAGGACTAACTAAGCAAGTAAGCCTTAGGTAAGTTTAGCGGTGTTAAGTTTTCAATAGGGGCTTTGAGCTTATAAATCCCTAGCTAAGCTATCCAAATTAGAAAATTAAGCTACCTAGTTTAAGAAGAGCTCATGCATAGTATGAAAAGGTTAAGTAAATAAAAAGGCAAGCAAAGCTTGTTAAGGCAAAAACAAGGTTCTTGCAAAAAAGTAAGACAAGGTTGAAGGTAGGTTCCCACCATAAAACCTTTTCTAGTAGTCATTTGTTAAGACATAGAAACATAATGAACTTGCGTTAAGTTGTATACCTTTATGTTATATACTTGTCCTAAGATTTTCTTGCAAGTTGAAGAATCTTTTCATGAGAACCTTATTGTTCTCACTTTCTCACTTTTATATTCTGCATATTTTACTCATTGTTGAGCTTAACACCAAGTGATGAGTGTTAATTTATGTTTTTCATGAAGGTACGTATTTAATGAATCTTTATTTTTTTCTAAGTTTCTAATAAGTCTTTTTTGTTCAAACCAAGTTGTTTCATGGTCATATAGTAAGTGTGCTAAGATGGGCATAAGGAGAACAAAGCGGCTCTCAATGGCTGGGCAATTGAACTCAAGTAGGAGTTAAGTATTCATGATCTTGGATGTCTTAGTAATCGAGTACCTAGATGTACTAACTTAAGCCTTTAGTAATGAAAATGTGTTAAGACTTATAAGTTTGTGTATTGTACACCATAGGTTGCTTTAGGATGTATTTTATGCATTAAATGATGTATATAAGATCAATGCTTAAAGTTTCACATACTTGTTTATTTGGCTTTAATTTGTGTTTAATTAAACAATTCTATGAAGTGTGTGCAATTTCTTAAGTGGTTTGATTCAGTTACTTAAGAGTCAAAGCCACACATTTGTATTCATATTCTAAGGTAATGAACTAGTTTAATGTAAGTTTTAAAGAATTATGAGTTTCAACCACTCAACTATAACTAAGTGTGGGACCAACTCATCCCAATTATATATTTTTCACAAGTGATCCCAGGCAAACGTCTCCTACAAATAGGATCAGCCCTAGGTTCCCAAAACTTTCTCGATCTCCCTGTACCTAGGTGCTCTTCACATCCCTATTGCCCATGTACACTAGTACCTATACCAAGCTCTAACCAAAGCCCTAGAACCCTACAGATACCTGCATGTGCCACTACTCTTCATCCCCTTGCACCTAAGCATAAATGAGGACTGTAGCCTAGCCGAAATGCCATAATAGCTCATTTAGGGTGTAAAAATAGCCTAACAATACATTAACACACACTTAGTTATCATTTACTTCTACTTATTCAAATGAAATACTAATCAATGAAAAGGCTGATACTTGTGCCACAAGTAAACTATGTAATTGCGTCAATTCTATGCAAAATGAGCCTAATCCCTTGCTTGGAGCACATTCAAACGCAAGCCACACTAACACCAAGCATATACATAATAAGACACAGCATTGAAATTGGTTTTATGACAAAGACACACAAAAATGAATGGTTTCATAATAGCTTGAACTACGCCTTACATGATAACTCTTTTGAGATTGAAGAACATTTGTTGTTTCACTATAAAGTCTATTGGTAGATGGGATGGCTATTTAAAAGTGGTGGAAATGCTCTTCAACTATTATTGCTACAATTTAAGCTTTGTTATCTCAATGCCCACGAAATTTCAACTCTAAAGATGTTGGCAAAGTTTGGTATTTATTAGTTATAGTCACCTTGTGGATTATTTGGAAAGGTAGAAATAACATGATTTTTTATGGCATGGTATAGAAATAATATGATTTTTTATGGCATGGTATTCTCTGTTAATGCTCCTCTATTCAATATTCAAACTCTATCTCACCTTTTGATCTTAAATAGATCAAATTCTCATCATGTACTGTTGGGTTTGTTGGCTCAAATCTAATAAGCTTAAGAATTTTAGTTTGTTTAGGATTTGGCCTTACTTTACCTATTTGTTTAGGATTTATTTTTCCTATTTTGATACGGTTTGGGTTTCTTTGTTGCTTATAAAAAATCTTTTTGTGTTAGATTTTTTTGCATAAGAGAAAATCCAATGTGGTGAAAAGGCAAGATATAAGGGTTTTAAAGGGGAAGAAAGGTCTAGAGGCCAAAAAGGGCTAGAACAAGAAGCCTTTTTCAATTCTTATATTTTGTAATTTTGTGAGGGCAAGATATTAGGGTTATTAGTGGTGTGTAGGGGATCCATAGGCCAGCATGAGCACTAAGGGCATACCTCTGCTGTAATCTCTATATTTTGTTCAAGTGGATTTCTCTCATTTGTTAATGCAGGCTAGTTAAGAGTCAAACTATGTTAAATTCGTGTGTGCTTGTTTGATCGTGTTTGTTATTCCACTGCACGTGATGGGTGATTGTGGAATTTTTTTTTCCCAACATGTATCTTTGTACGAATGATGTTTTACTTCATTATTGGCCTGTGGCAATTGCGTTTGGGCCAATTTTCATCTAGTGCAGGTGGTAGCATGTCATTTGGCCAAGAGTGCTGGCCTAGAGTTTGTTGGGTTTCGGGAGCCAAACAAGCACAGTGGAATTTAACGGAAACCCTCCAAGATCCAAGTGAAACGGGGTAAACCGGATGTTCAAAAATTTTCATACCTAATTTTCGGTTAAGATCTCTCACCCAATTGTAGAGTCGAATCACAAAACCTAAATAGATGACGTGTTCAAGCTCTCTATGGTATCCACATGAGCCTCTCGGGATTACCATGCTTCCACTGCGTCCCGAAAGATACGTTTCTCTTGCGTCCTCTAAGGAATTGCAATAGAAAAGTGCGACTGTCCTTTTGGGAGGCTAGGGCAAGAAGCTGCGAATTTCTCACTAAAAGTTGTATTTATAGTGAGACTCAACTTCCATGCCTAATGGGTTTCAAAGCCCTAATCCAATTAGGCTTTAATTTTGGACTTAATAATGGTTCAACTCTTGTGCCCATTATTAATACAAAATTATTGTGAAACTATAACCCAAATAATTAGCCCATGCACTCTAATGACCCAAATAGCTCTATATGTGTGACCCAATAGGCTCTTACTACGTTGGCAATGATCATAAATCACATTTATGATCATAAGTAATGAGCGGTGTCTAGCAACACATCATTACTACCCAAGTGACAAGATTGCCTGTGATTCAACTAAACCTTTATGATCATCACCGATATATGTCATTGTCTCTTTGTCCAAGATATCAAGACTAAGCATGAGACATGGAATGTATCACTCTCGTATAGCCCAATCTTTGGTTTTTTGATTACCGAGTAGACCAACTTAAACTGATGACATTGATATCGTATATCAACTCATCCGAGCATGGCTATGCATTTTCTAAGTCTCACTTTATCAAGAGGCCCGAAGATATCACTCCCGTTACATAGGAAAGACAAATCTCATCTTCATCATACAAATCCCTCCGCATGATATATGACATACCCAATGACCTTCTTCAAGTTCACTCAGTCACGAGCAACAAAGGGAAGTATCAAAGTATTTGACTCACATGTAGGGAACCTTAATGATCTTAGGTCAAAGGACTACATATACAATGATCACTATGAGAATCACTTATGACACTCATATAATGATTCATGTAGTATTCTCATGGTGGGTCGATCCAGTAACAAGTTCTCCAACTTGTACCCATATGTAGACTACATATCTCATATTAGTCTCCACATATACTAGTCGTTATGTATCATTGAAACCCACTCCACAATAATACTAGACTAGGGACTTTTAAAAATATCATTATTCTAGGGTTACAATTATGTTTATTATGTTACGCAGAAACAAAACAACAAACATAATTGCTAGATTAATGCCTTAATAAAATATCATGACTCAATGTGCAAAAAATACAATCATCTCATGATTGGCTTTTTGGGCACAACACTAACAGAGTTGTCTAGTTGGGTGCAAGTCTAAATATGCTTATGGTTTGTTATCTGTTTCTGGATTTTTGCTTTAATTTATGAATTTTTACCTCCCAACAATTTGTTGATTTTGTGTATAGAAGACTTCACTATAGATGGTCGAATTTGCAGCAACGTGAAGATTTGGTTTTGGAAGTTCTGGGTAAAGCTTACGCAAACTCTAACTAGCTGGATCTAATCTTAGATGTATCCTTTGTTAATCTTGGCATTTAGTAGTCAGATCACGCTCCTCTTTTGTTGGACTCCAACCCTAACTGCCCATTTTACCATTGTCCCCAAAGGTTTGAGGCTTTTTTGGCTTCAATTTGCACAATGTGAGCAGGTGATTTATTCTTCTTGGAAAATTATAGTTTGTGGCTCTCTACTGTTCCAAGTCACCTCCAATTATAACGCTTTTGTCCCAACACTCTGTCAATGCAGCAAATCTTGCATTGGTCATATTCCTACTTAGCTTTGACAAATTGAAAAGTGTCTCCAGAAAATTCAATTTCTACCTAATGCTGTCGACCATCAAATTAGAATTTCGGAGCTCAAGACAAAAAATATATTACTCTTTTAGAAGCAGAGGAAAGCATGTGGGCCTAAAAATTGAGACGTAAATGGCTTGCCTGGGGTAATTCTAATACACGTTTTTTTCACCAAGCCATGAAGAACAAATGTATGCGTTCTAGAATCTCTGCTCTCCAAATAGGTGACACCAATGGCTTTATGATGAGGAGGATATTCATGTTTATCTATAAGATGCTTTTTATACCCACTATAACCCCCCCTCTTAAAGATCATGGCCCCCATCAAGACTCTATCTGTTTGGACATCACAAGAACCATTTTCTGCTCAACAATGCACCTTATTCCTTATGCCATTTACGAAGGTGGAAATTTGGAAAACTGTTTTTGACCAAGGAAATTTAAATCTCCCAGCCCTGATGGGCTTCAACCAATTGTTTTCAAAAGATTTTGTGGTGCTATGGGAGATGATATGACAAATGTTGCTCAGCTATTCCTAAAAGGGGGTTTTCTTCTTAAATAGGTAAATCATACATTTACTACTGTTGTACCTAAGTTCATTGAGACTCACATTGTTCAGGAATTTTGGCCTGTTAGCTTATGAAACACCATTTATAAAATTATTGCGAAGGCAATAATTAACCAATTAAAACTAGTATTACACTCTTTGGTCTCTCCCTATTAGAATGCTTTTATTTTAGGCCATCATATTCAGGATAATATTATTATATCTCATGAATTGTTGCTTGTTGTTTCTCATACACCCCTCATGCCTAGTTCTCATGCTTCCAAGGCTATTCTGAAATTGGGCATTCAGAAAGCCTATAATAACTTCTAATGGTCATTCATTGAAAAGGTTTTTCGTGTGATGTGTTTCCTAGAAAGATGGATTCACCTTATTATGCAATGTGTGATGATTGTATCTTATTCTATTTTGGTGAATGGTTGCACTACTGATTCATTTTGGCCAACTGCTAAACTTTGCCAAAAGGGATCCTCTTTCCTCTTATATTTTTATCCTCTATACTGAGGCTCTCTCCAGCATATTGCAAAAGCTCCAATCTATGGAAATTGTTATTGGACTTCGTGCTAGCAGGACTTATCCAACAATAAGCCACCTTTTCTTTGCTAATGATTGTCTTGTTTGTTTTAAACCTATAATAACGACTGTCCAAGCTCTTAATCAGACTTTACAAAAAATTGAAGTGGCAGCAGGCAAATGCATTAATGTCCAAAAATCAAAATGGTTATTCAGTCGAAATGTGATGGGGCTACTTCAAAATGACATCCTTCAGGTTCTACCTTTTCTGATAAGATATAGGATTCCAACTTATCTAGGCCATCCTTTCTCATATGAGCTATCAGAATGCCCTTAATTTCAATTCCTTATGGATAAAGTTTGCAAACATCTTCCCAATTGGAAATATAATCTATTGAATCCTGCTGGTCGCCTCTCTCTTATTTTGTCAACCTTATCTTCCATCCCAATCTATATTATGTCTCTGTTGAAGATCCCAGTAACTTTAACATATGGTGTTTCTAAACAGTTCATCTGATTTTGGTGGTTGGGGTTCCAAGATAAAAGGGGCTTACATATGTGTCATCAAGGGCTCTTGCACCTCCCGAAAGGCTTAGGTTGGAATCAAAGATCTAGGACTTTTTAATCAGATCCTACTTGCCAAAACCTTCTAGTGAATCTTTACGAGTAATACTGACACCATAGTCTACTAGGTCCTCTCATGAAAATACAGACACTCCCATTTTGTTTGGACTGCCAAAGCTTCTAGTAATATGTCACCCATCTAGCGTAGCCTGCTTCATGGTAGAACTCTACTACAATATCACATCTAATGGTCTATGGGTGATGGCTCTATGATCAAAGTTTGGGATGACACTTTGATTCCCTACATCACTCTAGCTCACTTAGTCATGCAGGCACGAAACGTTACCAAAAATCCCAATCTATGTGTATCAAATCTATATAGCCCTTATGGATTTGGTTGGAATCTTCCTTTACTACAACATCTTTTTCCCCAACAAGTTAACCTCATCTTGAATATTATGATGGGTTTCGGGAGCCAAACAGCGCAGCGAAATTTAACCGAAACCCTCCAGGATCCAAGTGAAATGGGGTAAACCGGGTGTTCAAAAATTTTCATACCTAATTTTCAGTTGAGATCTCTCACTCAACTGTAGAGTCGAATCACAAAACCTGAACAGTTGACGTGTTCAGTCTCTTTATGGTATCCACACAAGCCTCTCGGGATCACCACACTTCCACCGCATCCCGACAAATGCGTTTCTCATGCGCTCGTAGTGCTAGCTTGCGTCCTCCAAGGAATTGCAAGAGAAGAGTGTAGCTGTCCTTTTGGGAGGCTAGGGCAAGGAGACCAGCGAATTTCTCACTATAAGTTGTATTTATAGTGAGACTCAACTTCCAGCCCTAATGGGTTCCAAAGCCCTAATCCAATTAGGATTTAATTTCAGGCTTAATAATGGCTCAACTCTTTGGCTCATTATTAATACGAAATTAAAGTGAAACCATAACCCAAATAATTAGCCCATGCACTCTAATGATCCAAATAGCTCTATGTGTGCGACCCAATAGGCTCTTGCCACGTTGGCAATGATCATAAATCACATCTATGATCATAAGCAATGAGCAGTGTCTAGCAACACATCATTGCTACCCAAGTGACAAGATTGTCGATGATTCGACTAAACCTTTATGATCATCACCGATATATGCCACTGTCCCTTTGTCCAAGATATCAAGACTAAGCATGAGACATGGAATGTGTCACTCTCGTATATCCCAATCTTTGGTTTCTTGATTACCGAGTAGACCAACTTAAACTGATGACATTGATATCATATATCAACACATCGGAGCATGGCCATGCAATTTCTAAGTCTCACTCTATCAAGGGGCCCGAAGATATCACTCCTGTTACATAGGAGGGACAAATCCCATCTTGATCATACAAATCCCTCCGCATGATATGTGACATACCCAATGACCTCCTTCAAGTTCACTCAGTTACGAGCAACAAAGGAAAGTATCAAAGTATGTGACTCACATGTAGGGAACCTTGATGATCTTAGGTCGAAGGACTACATATACCATGATCACTATGAGAATCACTTATGACACTCATATAACGATCCATGTAGTGTTCTCATGGTGGGTCGGTCCAGTACACAAGTTCTCCAACTTGTACCCATATGTAGACTACATATCTCATATTAGTCTCCACATATGCTAGTCGTTATGTATTATTGCAACCCGCTCCACAATAATACTAGACCAGGGACGTTTAAGAATATCATTATTCTAGGGTTACAATTATGTTTGTTAAGTTACGCAGAAACAAAACAACAAACATAATTGCTGGATTAATGCCTTAATAAAATATCATGACTCAATGTGCAAAAAATACAATCATCTCATGATTGGCTTTTGGGCACAACACTAACAATCTCCCACTTGCACTAAAAGCCAATCATCCATGTATCTAATACCAATGGACCTAGAATGGCTATCATGCTTCTGCTGCGTAAGGGGCTTTGTCAGTGGATCAGCAATGTTGCTGTCTGTCGAAGTCCTGCATATCCTTACATCACCCCTCTCGATGATCTCCCTGATGAGATGATAGCGTCGAAGTATGTGTTTGGATCGCTGGTGAGATCGAGGTTCCTTAGCCTGTGCGATTGCTCCATTGTTGTCACAATAGAGCTCTATCGGGTCGGTAATGCTTGGAACCACTCCAAGTTCAGTGATGAACTTCTTGATCCAAACTGCCTCCTTCGCAGCATCAGAGGCGGCAATGTACTCAGATTCTGTTGTAGAGTCAGCTACTGTCTCTTGCTTTGAACTCTTCCAGCTGACAGCACCACCACCAATACAAAACACATAACCAGATTGCGATCTAAAATCATCCTTATCGGATTGAAAGCTTGCATCGGTGTAACCCCTTACAACGAGCTCATCTTCACCTCCAAAGACCAAGAATGCATCCTTAGTCCTTCGTAAGTACTTAAGGATGTTCTTAACAGCTGTCCAGTGACTCTCACCGGGGTTCGATTGGTACCTACTCGTCATGCTCAAAGCATATGAGACATCGGGACGAGTACATATCATGGCATACATGATAGATCCAATTGCTGAGGCATATGGAATCTTACTCATACGCTCTCTCTCCTCGGTTGTACTCGGACACTGAGATTTAGAAAGAGTGATACCATGTGACATGGGCAAGAATCCTTTCTTGGAATCTTGCATGCTAAACCTCTTTAGCACCTTGTCAATATATGTACTTTGACTTAGGCCAAGAAGCTTTCTAGATCAATCTCTATAGATCCTGATGCCTAACATATAGGCTGCTTCACCCAAGTCCTTCATAGAGAAACATTTTCCTAGCCAAGTCTTCACAGACTGTAGCTCAGGAAAGTCATTCCCGATGAGTAGTATGTCATCTACATACAACACCAAGAAGACAATAGCGCTCCCACTAACCTTCTTGTAGACACAAGGTTCATCTTCATTTTTGATAAAACCAAACTCTTTGATTGCTTCATCAAAACGAAGATTCCAACTTCGAGAAGCTTGCTTCAGTCCATAAATGGACCTTTGCAACTTGCACACTTTATTGGCATTCTCAGGAGTGACAAAACCCTCAGGTTGTGTCATGTACACATCCTCAAGTAGCTTTCCATTTAGGAATGCAGTTTTGACATCCATTTGCCATATCTCATAATCATAGTGTGCAGCAATAGCAAACAAAATTCGGATGGATTTAAGCATAGCAACTGGTGAAAAAGTTTCATCATAGTCAATACCATGAATTTGCTTGAAACCTTTTGCAACCAATCGTCCCTTAAAGGTAATCACATTACCATCCATGTCAGTTTTCTTCTTGAAAACCCATTTGCACCCTATGGGTTTTACCCCTTCAGGTGGGTCAACCAAAGTCCATACTTGGTTTTCATACATGGATTCCATCTCGGATTTCATGGCCACTAGCCACTTCTCAGAGTCAGGCCCCGACATAGCTTGTTGGTAGGTTGTGGGCTCATCCTGATCCATGAGCATCACATCACTAGTGTGAGTCATGAGAAATCCATATCTCTCAGGCTCACGCCGAATCCTACCAGACCTACGTGGGCTCTGTGCTACAGGAACAGACTCTTGAACCACAACATCTTGTGGTGTCTGTTCAGGTTCCATTTCAGGTTCGATGTCTCCTTGTTGTTCTTGAATTTCTTCAAGTTCTACTTTCCTCCCACTAGTTCCTTTAGAGATAAACTCTTTCTCTAAAAAGACACCAGTTCGAGCAACAAACACTTTTTGCTCAGAAGGATTGTAGAAATAGTAACCCTTTGTTTCTTTGGGATACCCAACAAAAAGGCATTTTTGAGATTTGGGCCCTAGTTTGTCAGAGGATTGACGTTTCACATAAGCGTCACAGCCCCAAATCTTCATAAAAGACAAATTGGGATGCCTCCCACTCCATATCTCATATGGTGTCTTTTGAACCGATTTAGATGGAACTCGGTTTAGTGTAAAAGCGGCTGTCTCTAGAGCATGTCCCCAAAAGGAGTTTGGAAGGTCAGCTTGACTCATCATAGAGCGAACCATGTCTAACAGAGTTCGATTTCTCCTTTCAGATACACCATTCCATTGAGGTGTACCTGGTGGAGTGAGTTGTGATACTATACCACACTCCTTCAGATAGTCAAGGAATTCTCGATCCAAGTACTCTCCACCTCGATCTGATTGAAGTACTTTGATACTCTTCCCGAGTTGATTCTCTACTTCATTCTTGAATTCTTTGAACTTTTCAAAGGATTCTGACTTGTGTCTCATAAGATACACATAGCCATATCTGCTAAAGTCATCAGTGAAAGTAATGAAGTATTGGAAACCTCCTCTAGGATGAGGAAGTAGAAAAGTTAGCCTCTATAACAAGAATACCTGAAGTGGAAGTCTTACTTCCCTTTTCCTTAGCAAGTTCTTCAAGATAGAGCTTGCAGTTGCGCTTCCAGTGTCCAGGTTGCTTACAATGGAAGCACTCCCCTTCCTTTGCCACACCACCCTTTGGTTTCAGTGCAGCTGAAGAAGAACTAGCATTGGACTTTCCATTAGCTTTATCCTTCTTCTTGTTGGCTTTTCCCTTTCCTTTGCCCTTTTGAACCATCAAAATGGGCTTAGCCTTCTTAAGTTTTTGCTCAGCAGTTCCCAACATGTTGAGCAATTCAGGGCGGGACTTGTCAAGGTCGTTTATGTTATAGTTCATGACGAACTGACTGTAGCTTTCAGGCAACAATTGCAAGACTACATCGATAACCAACTCTTTCTGAAGAGCAAATCCCAAATTCTCAAGATTCTCAATGTATCCAATCATCTTGAGCACATGAGGACCCACAGGACTTCCCTCAGACATCTTGCACTGAAACAATGCCTTAGAGGTCTCAAACCTCTCATGCCTAGCTTGCTCTTGGAAAAGCATTTTGAGATGTTCGATCATATCGAACGCTCCCATGTTCTCATGTTGCTTATGAAGCTCAGATTCCATAGTAATAAGCATGAGGCATGCAGCATCCAAAGCATCATTAGAATGCCTCTTGTGAGCATCCCTTTCAGCTCTTGGAGCAGTGGCAGCAGGCTCATTCGGAATGGGCTGCTCTAGGACATAAGCCTTTCTCTCTTGTTTGAGGACTATCCTCAAGTTTCGGTACCATTTGAGAAAGTTGGTCCCATTCAGTTTTTCCTTCTCAAGGATCGATCGCAACGAAAGTGTCGATGTGTTTTGTGCCATGGTTATCTACAACAGTAAATATGCAGTGTAAGAGTCATGTATTTTAATTCATTTAATAAGGACTTTTATTAAACGATACTCCAACTATTTTTCTCAAAATAATAACCCTCGATATTATTTCGGAACACCTCGACGCTAAGGTATTCTAGTGGGCCAAGATCCATATTTAACCACAGCCTGAGTCAGCTTTGGCTTTTCTCTCAAGTTACATCTATTTAGGTAGGCAACTCCTTGCCAATTGCATCTTATGCAACTCTTGGATAGTTGGGTGAACAACACTTGTCCAAGCTCATCTCATGAGCTTAAGCCCAACTCTATGCCTCTAAGTCCCTAATCCTATTAGGATGACTTAGTTAAGTCGGACCCAAAGTTAGCAATTTGGATATCACTATTATCCCATCGCGCCTTACCAAGATGAACATAGGTGCTTTGCTTTGGCAAACCCACCTAATGTTGATCAAAGTCTTGACGAGTGCCAACATTTGGAAGGCATCACATTTAATGACTTAATATTTGTTTGAGGGATTTTTTTTTTTTGATCTCACCAATTTGTTATCTCCGGTTGTCTTATACATGCATCACATACAAATATAAAACATGCATCTCATGCTTACAAGAAAGTAAACGTGACATGGTTATAGCCCAAACTATGCGATATTCTCAAGCCAATGAGAATATCATAAAAGCCTAAGAAAAGAAAAGAGTCTTCACAAGCTCCTTCTCTTCCTTTCTTGGTTGCCCTTTTGTTGTCATCTCCTTGGACATACCACCTTGACATACCACCTTGGATGATCCCATAATGCACCATTACATCAATAATAGAAACCTCGAGTTACATTCGAGGGGAGTAAGGTGAGAAGAGAATGTACAATGAGAGTGATAAGAAAAGGCACGACTCGCAGGCCGTATTTACAAGTACAACCAATCAAGGGCTATAACCATGCACCATGCTTCAAACACCAATCAGCATATCATGTCAAATCTCATTCAACAAAGATGCATGCCAATTTTCGCGCGTTGATTAACCAGTTTTTATTTATGTGGCGCTTCGCATACGGCGGTCCCGCTGGCCGGTCAGCGGGCGGTGGTTCCGCTGACCGGTCAGCGGACGGGGTCAAGGGGAGCCGCCCTTGCGGGGGGCGTGGGGGGCAGCGCCCCCCGGCGCAAAAAATTGTCTTACAATTGCTTAGCCCGAAATCTTCTATTTCGAGCAAGTAGGCACCCGAGACTCCTCCATTCGAGCCACCAAAAATACCTTACTTTCGGTGCCCGAACAGGCCGAATCCGAACAAAGCTAGGGTTTTTGCAACTATTGCAAGAATCCTAATCCATATAGGTATCTCATACCATTCAATTTCGGGTTAATCTCATTAACCAATTTGTGTCGTTTCTTCATATATCTCATATGTTCATTACGAATTCCGGTTTCATGCATCATGAATCAATCTAATTAATCATGGCCGAAAAGCAACCGAACACATAGCATCATGCGATTCAACACTCAATCCCGATTTAGGGTTTCACCAGTAGCTCTGATACCACTGATGGGTTTCGGGAGCCAAACAGCGCAGCGGAATTTAACCGAAACCCTCTAGGATCCAAGTAAAACGGGGTAAACCGGGTGTTCGAAAATTTTCATACCTAATTTTCAGTTGAGATCTCTCACTCAACTGTAGAGTCGAATCACAAAACCTGAACAGTTGATGTGTTCAGGCTCTCTATGGTATCCACAATAGCCTCTCGGGATCACCACGCTTCCACCACGTCCCGGCAGATGCGTTTCTCTTGCGCTCACAGTGCTAGCTTGCGTCATCTAAGGAATTGCAAGAGAATAGTGTGGCTGTCCTTTTGGGAGGCTAGGGCAAGGAGACCTGCGAATTTTTCACTATAAGTTGTATTTATAGTGAGACTCAACTTCCAAGCCTAATGGGTTTCAAAGCCCTAATCCAATTAGGATTTAATTTCGGGCTTAATAATGGCTCAACTCTTTGGCCCATTATTAATACGAAATTAAAGTGAAACCATAACCCAAATAATTAGCCCATGCACTCTAATGATCCAAATAGCTCTATGTGTGCGACCCAATAGGCTCTTGCCACGTTGGCAATGATCATAAATCACATTTATGATCATAAGCAATGAGCGGTGTCTAGCAACACATCATTGCTATCCAAGTGACAACATTGTCGATGATTCGACTAAACCTTTATGATCATCACCGATATATGCCATTGTCCCTTTGTCCAATATATCAAGACTAAGCACGAGACATGAAATATGTCACTCTCGTATAGCCCAATCTTTGGTTTCTTGATTTCCGAGTAGACCAACTTAAACTGATGACATTGATATCATATATCAACTCATCAGAGCATGGCCATGCAATTTCTAGGTCTCACTCTATCAAGGGGCCCGAAGATATCACTCCTGTTACATAGGAGGGACAAATCCCATCTTGATCATACAAATCCCTCCGCATGATATGTGACATACCCAATGACCTCCTTCAAGTTCACTCAGTTACGAACAACAAAGGAAAGTATCAAAGTATGTGACTCACATGTAGGGAACCTTGATGATCTTAGGTCGAAGGACTACATATACCATGATCACTATGAGAATCACTTATGACACCTATATAATGATCCATGTAGTGTTCTCATGGTGGGTCGGTCGAGTACACAAGTTCTCCAACTTGTACCCATATGTAGACTACATATCTCATATTAGTCTCCACATATGTTAGTCGTTATGTATTATTGCAACCCGCTCCATAATAATACTAGACCAGGGACGTTTAAAAATATCATTATTCTAGGGTTACGATTATGTTTGTTAAGTTACGCAGAAACAAAACAACAAACATAATTGCTAGATTAATGCCTTAATAAAATATCATGACTCAATGTGCAAAAATACAATCATCTCATGATTGGCTTTTGGGCATAACACTAACATATTACTCCCTCTACATATTGGAATGCATAAGATTCTATCCATTGGCTTAGTGATGCCTCAGGATCCTTCACTGTCAAGCAAAGGTATAACCTTGAGACTTGAAAAAAGTCAGCTACTCTTTTAAATTCTACAGGTACCTCTCTACGATGCTCCCCGCATCGTAATTTCCATACTATTGTCAAATCTCTCTAGGCCTTTGGAAACCCACATAAATTTAAAATATTCTTATAAAAAAGTCTTATCGAGAGCTTTACCAACAATGGCAAATTGGGACTATCAAGGATCTAAAAATATTTAGGGTAACTTCTGTTCTCCCCCTTCCTCTACTGTATATTTGTCTTTTGAAGAATGGTTGACTTCTCTCCTGAGTCATCAACAGTATTACCCACCTGACTAGTTCTAGTTCCTGATTTACACTTTGTCACTTATTTGAATTGGTCGAAATGAGTGTACTTTCAGGAATGCAATTTTTTTATGTTCCATCCTTCAACATCCTCCTACTTTATGTCATACTTGGGGTCAAGATCAAAAACTGTGCCCTTTCCAACACCCAGAGATTTTTATTATTGATGGAGCATGGCATAGTTCATTAGGGTTGAAGACCGCGGCTTAGGCCTAGATGGGAACTAATGCTCCTCCCCAACTTCGACAAAGCACCCTTATCCGTCCTTATGAATCTGCTCTGGAAGCATAACTTTGTGTAGTCCTTAGGGAATTAGCTTTTGTAGCTTCTCAACATCTTCATTCAATAACCTTACTCATTGATTGTTCATAAGCCCTACAAGTGTTATCAGGTATCCTTGATCTGGGTGTGAATCTTAGTGGCATTGTTCACCAAATCCTTATGCTTCTTAATTCTAGTCAACGGTGTTTGGTGATTGTAGTCCCTAAACAAAGGGTTCCTGTTGCCCATCAGTTTGTTGCATTTTTCCTTCCTTAACTCTTAATGTACTTTTTCTAATTACCAAAAAAAATAAAATAACTTGCTGATTTTTAATAATATTCTTAAGAAAGAGAAAGAAAGAAAGAGGAAAGGGGGAGAGGGGGGAGGGAGAGAGAGAGAGAGAGAGAGAAAGGGGGGCAAGGAAGAATGAGAGAGTGACATCTTCGCTTATAATGGTTAAGACTAAAACCTAAAAAGTTTAAAACTCATATAGATTCAATTATAATGTTCTTTTTTTACATACAATTCATTCTAAAATGTATTTTCTAAACACATTTTTTTATTTCTTGTTTTTTTTACACAAATAAAAAATTCAATTTTTTTTAAAAAAATGTATTTTAAAATGCATGTTTGGGTTTCCAAATACTGCCGTTGAATAACGCAAGACCATCACTTCCACTTTATTGAGTATGAATGTTGGTTACAATACCTGCTACTTATCACTAAATGTTTCACACATTTTTCATTTCAGTTTTATAAATTTATATTTTTCCTAAATGAGTTCTCAAAATTTTTTAAAATATAAGAAGCTAATATTAAATTTACTAAAAGATAGTTACTAAATAAAAATTTGATCTAAAATAGGGAATTTTGATAATTTAATGGTCCATTTTTATTAAAAGTTATTATACGAACTAATTCTTTTTTACTTAAGTCGACTTAATTCAAAATAGATTATTTTTATTTTTATATTTTTTTCCTAGAACCAGTTTCAGTTAAAGCTAATATCATGTAGATGTAATAATCCATTTGATTTGAAAGTAAATTTTCATTATATTATTAAATTTTTATGAATTTCCCTTTTCAATGCCTAAAACTAGAAAAATTCTTAAAAATATAGTAAGATTATAAAATTTTTATTTTCAATGGATTATTATACGTACATAATATTAAATTTTAAACAAAATTATTTTAGGGTAAAAAAATAAAAATAAATCATTTTAAATTAGATTGAGTTAAATTAAAATGAACTTGCTAAATTAGAATTTTTAAAAGTTAAAGTTAGATAGCTATATGATTTTTCCGTTTCTTCTTACTTAACCACATAACAGAAAAAATTAGGATTAATTATTTACATAATTTAAAATTTTTTTAACTCATTTAGAAAATAAAAAATTTATTAATAAAATAAAAAATATACGAAAGTTTACGTACATAGATCGGTCCTGTATGAAGAGTTACCAATATAGGCAATACGTAATCCACCGAAATCTGGTCGGTATAGCCTTGTAAAAGGGTAAAATTCCTAATTGGCCCCTAGCTATCATAATTTGACCTTTTTTTTTAATATCTTAAAATAAAATCAGATGACAAATAGCAAATAAAATATCAACATTTCGCCCAAATAATCATGACAACAGTCATTGTAATTTAAATTATCTCTAAGATATTTCAAAAGCCAAATTCATCAATTTAATACACTTAAAAGTTTATTATATCAAAGGAAATATTACCAAAACCTCCCTATGGTTTGGGTTAACCTACAGTTGTATCCCCCATTTTTTGAAAACCTACACTTATCCCCCTCTAAAACTAACTCTGTCATTCACCGTTACAAAATAAAAGGAAAAATCCATCAGTTTGCCCTCATAGCTTCTATCCACATAAACTTTGCCCCCAACTTCTGCATCTA
This sequence comes from Aquilaria sinensis, assembly GCA_005392925.1. NCBI lineage: Eukaryota > Viridiplantae > Streptophyta > Magnoliopsida > Malvales > Thymelaeaceae > Aquilaria > Aquilaria sinensis. Next base: position 92,312 of record SMDT01002772.1, on the reverse strand, counting down.
AACAAAACCAAAAGCCAACCGAAAACGAAATCCAAGAACTGAAACAAAAAATCTGAAACCCTCCAATGGTCTCCGATTCGCCCCCTGACGGTCTCTGATTCCCACGCCAATCGACGGGACTTGGACCCAAACGACCCGTGTCCATCACGATCAAACCACTGTCCACCTTCAACGACTCGCTGTTCTTTGCCTTTGGACAGCAGCTACAAAAATCGTAGCATTCTCCATCACCAAATTTTTTCTCGGCAATTTCAAATCGTCCTGGGATGGCGACCTTCTCGAAATCGATGGCTCTGATTGCCTTTGGACCCATATCGTTTCCTTTCCTCCGATCACCTGTATTGTTCCATAGCGCAAAATCAACGAAAAAAACAACAAAATGAATCAACGGCCATGATTCACGAGGATCTTGGGTTCACGAGGGGTGGAGCGAGGAATCAGAGAAGAAGAGGAATCGCCGACAATGGTTCGCAAGGGGTGGCCATGCTACTACCATTGTCTCAACGTCGACCCACAAAGTCTCTGATTGACCGGAGAAGAAAAGGAATCATGCAATATGGCTCGCGAGGAATCGGAGAAGAAGAATCGACCCACAAGGCGGCAATGGGCAGAGTTCCCATTCGACAATGAGCATCAAATGACGGCAACGAACATCACTGCCGAAACGACAGTGGCTCCGATTGACTGATCGACGGGCTCTATGCGTCAACCCACAAATCCATGTTGAGCTCTTCAAATTGTGCTCTGTTAATGGTGGCGTAGAAATCGATTCCGAAGAGCCAATCATCCCTTTCTCTTTCATCTCTCCTTTCTCTTCACCAGATTTGCGGCCCCTTTCTCTTTTTCTTTTTCATCTGGTTGTTTTAATCTCTGAAAATTTATTTTTTGTTTATGGATTTTTTTTTTCTAAGTTAGGGGTAAAGTTCCTATGAATGAAATTTAAGAGGACTAAGTCATGTTTTTTTTCTTTTCTATGATAACGGTCATTAATGGAATTATTTTTTTAAGGGAATAAGTGTGAGTTTTTCAAAAAATGTAGGATATAACTGTAGGTTACCCAAGCCCCGAGGGGGTTTTCATAATTTTTCCTATATCAAAACTTCTAATACAAGAACCATTATTCTATTCCAGAAAGATCAGATCAATTTATGCGCGGATCAATTAGTAGCCATGGATCACTCCAATAAAATTATATTTATAGCGTTAAAGTTATAGTCTCACTTTTTGCTGATGGTCGCCTGATCTCAATACACTTTTACACCGAATTCAATTTAACTTAAGTTAATTGATTATAAAAAAAATTATTTTTATTTTTATATTTTTTTATTTAAAATTTAATATTATTTTACTATAATTATTCATTAAAAAAGTAATTTTTATAAAAATTTAATAACATTATGAAAATTTACTTTCAAATGTATTATTGCATCTACATAATATTAGTTTTCAAATAAACTTAATTTCAAACAAAAAATATATAAAATTAAAAATAAATCAGTTAACTTAAATTAAAATGAATTGACTTTATTCATCAACAAATCTCATGGTCTACGTGGGAGGCACTTCAATCATTTTTGTCGAAATAATAATTATAACAAAGAGAGCATTGCTATGTAGACCACCAAAATACAAAACCGCCAAACATCGTCTGGACAATTTCTATTTACACACTTGCAGCTATTAAAAGTTTTTTTATTTTTCCTGGTTTTATCCTTATCTCCTTCCTATCAATTCAACCCAATGCAAAGCTCTCCTGACATCTTTATTATTTTCATGTAAATGATTTTCAATTTTCCTAAATTACGTTTTGGCTCATATTTTCTTAACTTAGTATCTTCTTCCCCAGAAACTTTTTTAAATTCAGAATCAGTAATTATAAATTATATGGTTAATTCGAGGAGATATATTCATAGTACAGGAATCAGTATTAAGATATTATGGAAAACTGAAAATAGAGAAAGATGAGAGAACATGTTGATCCCTGCTCTGAGTTGGGGATTTGATGTTCTTTTATCACCTAAGCTCTGGTGACGAGAAATGATTTCTTTGGCTACTGATAACGAGGACTAAATCATTGTATATATAGTATGAATCAGTTAATTAGGCACACATATTTTCTAAAAATGCTTAATGATGAATGGAATGATATTCGATTTACATGAATTATACTGCAGATTATATAAAACACTACATCGAGTCCAATACTATTTTCATGTTATTTTTAATTGCCTTTACATGAATGCATTTCCTTAAGGGAAAAGTACCCAAAAACTTACCGTAATTATGGATCTAGACCAATTTGGTCACTATATTTTTAAGTTATTCCAATTATATCACTAAAGTTATAGTTTGAGCCCAAATTGACCACTAATGTTATAGTGTTGTACCGAATATATCATCAGCCGTAAAAAACCTAACGGTAAACATGGAAAATTATTGGTTTTAAAAATTATGGTACTTATGTAACTTTTAAAAAAATTTAGGAATTATATGTAATTTACCATTTTCAATTTTTTTTTTGTGTGATAACCACTTCTATCATTCACCGGTTTTGCTACTGATCCCCCTAGAAATAATATTCAAATAAGTCACTGCATTCCGATACTACAAATAACACGAACCTCGATCAAATGAAACTCATTCAACCAATATTGATGCATTTCTAATCATCTACTTCCTAATATAAAAGTTATGTTATTTACAAATAATAATGTACATCGCTACCTCTTCCAGCATCGCCTCCATCACCAGTGGCAGATTTGTCAGTGACCGATGCAATGGTTGACGTACAAAATAAATAAAAATGGTAAATTAAATAAAATTTCTAAAGCTTAAATAAAGTTACATTAGTACTTCAAGATTTCAAAAACAACTTCTCATATTTACTGGTAGGCTTTTAACTGCTGGTAACATATTCAGTATCACACTATAACATTAATTACTAATTTTCACCAAAATTATAACTTTAATAGTATAATTGAAGCCACTTAAAACTATAATAACTCAATCAGCCTGAACTCATAATTACAGTGATTTTTTTGATACTTTTCTCTTTCCTTAAACATGAGCAAACATGAGCCTAGAAACAGATGTCTCTATCTGTGCTCGTGAATCACGTGGATATAACATGCATGATTTTAAATTAGTTAAAGATAATAAACTTTGAGATTCCTTCTCGAAAAAGTAGATTTTACATGAATAATAAATATGTAGAATAGTAATGATGTTTAGAAAGGGAAAATGGGACGGTGACAGCGTGACAGGATTACGGACATCCTGCCATTCCGTCGCCGTACTCAAGTCCTATAGAAAATATTATCTCATTGATATTGGAAGTATCTAATCCAATGAGCAACTCGAGGCTCCGGCCTGCGGCGAGGAAGGGTGGCCATGTGCTGACATATTATAAAGTATTAAGTATATCATAAAATAATGTAAATAAATAAAATTTATTCTATTTTAATTATTCTTGATGGTGCATTATTGTATTCCTAATCATGAGTCTGAATCAGAAAGCGACTAATTTAATATTTTTTATATGATGGAATCTAGCGGGTTCACTTGAGAGTTGAGAGTCGCCAAAACAATGATTCTGAGTGAGTTGGATTTTGACGATCCAATGAGAAACTTGCACGTGCATATAAATATGAATATTTATTAAAACTGACTTTAAAAACGTTGTAGTTACATACTTTATCTACCATAAATTCTTTACATCATTTACTACTAAGTAGTTATTTTATAATTTTTTATCTTTAATATATATCTATATATATATATATTAATAATAAATTAAGTTAAGGTTAAGTATAAAAAGGTAAAATTAACCGAATGACATGGGATGGAAGTAAATTTTATGAAAGCAACTTTTGTACACTTTAACTAGAGGGAAAGTTACGATTACCACAAGAGGTTTACGTTAACCTATAAGTTATTTTTTTTATTTTTAAAAATCTATACTTTACTTTTTAATTTTTTTATACCATTTGATAACTTCTAAAATTATAATTTAAACTATATGATAGTAATATTTCAGTAATATTGATCCCCTCAATATTTTTTTTATAGTTAATAGTCATTTTAGATTATTAGTTTTTTTATTATGTAAATACATTTTTCTTCCGTAAATACATAAGACTTGATTACCAAACAATTTAATTTAGGATTTCAAAAATTGTTGTAATATATTATAAATGAAGTAGGGGATAAAATATAAGTTTTTTAAAATAGGAAAGATAAAATATAGATTATATTAAACCACAGACGTGAATAATGCTGTCTAACTTTTTGACTCATCAAAGTCGAATTTTTTATTCATACATTTTAACTGTATAAATTATATGAGAAGCATAATAATGAGAGTCGCAAGTTTGTAGAATATAGTTAATCATAGTGTTAAAAACATTTTTGTTAATACAAAATAAAGCATGTCCAATCATTGTAGGAGACTGGAAGACTAATTTCTTTCCTTCAGTCTTTTTCTAGAACTAACAACGTTTTATGTTGAATATTTTATTTATCTAATAGTCATTTAGATATTATTTCTTCACAAATTAATTAATTTTTATAAATGTTTTTTCTTTAATAGATAGGAGAAGAAAAATAATTAAAATATTTATGTTAAACAAATAAAAGCAGTTCTCAAGTAAAATTTAAACAAATAATCACTTTCAGTTATTTTTTAAGATCTCCAAGGGAATATACTCTAATCAAAAGTCCCCCGTTTTTACATCGAAACAAGCGCAGCGTTTCTAACGATAGCATATCTCTCTAGGCCGCTACAGTGTAGATGCATTCTTTACTTATTTTCAATATAAAAAATCACTAATTATATGGCATGTACGTACGCAAAATAAGAAAGAGTAATATAAAAACAAAAACAGGGATGGCACCAAAAAAAAATAAAGGAAAAGAAAAATCATGGCACCACGAGCCGCACGAGGTGCATGAGTGGGCCTTGTAGCATTCCATTTGATGTCTTTGTGCACCAACCAAGGAGCATCCATGTTTTTGGTTTCTTGCCTTGTACTAATTTCTACTCCTTGGAGTTGTCACTCTTTGACAAAATTTTTGTTTTGGCCGATAAAAACAACATCTTGTCAAATTAGCTATTTAAAACTTGACTAATAAACACAGCGTGGGACGCTTCCAGCCTAAGTGGCAAAGCTCTAGGTCCCAGATTCAATCCCTTTCCCTCCTCCCAATGTCATGCGATAACATTTTATACTCATTTGATCATTTTTGGGGGGCTTAATAAACAGGCATTGTCCTTAAATATAAAAATTTCGTAACCCTTATATCTTGTAAATAATGCTCTCAATTACTGATAAAAAAAATTGACCTCTGGCCTAGCTGCATGAGTTCAGGTGCATATATTGCCGTGTAATAGTTCCCGTGTATCAAAGATTTTAGTAGCATCGTGTAAGTCTTGGTAGACGATAGTTTTTTCCATGGAAAAGTTATAATAGCACCCCCTAAGGTTTACCCTAACCTCTAGTTTGTCCTCTTTATTTTTAAAAACCTACAGTTTACCCCCTAATTTTTTATATTATTCTATAACAACTTCTGAAACTATAATTGAAATTCTATGATAGTCATCTTCCAATAATATTGATCTCTCTAATATTTTTTTTATATTTAATAAGTATTTTAAATTATTAATTTTTCCTTTCCGTAAATGTATTTTTCTTCCTATAAAAGTATATTAATATTTTTTAAAGGTCAATTAACTATGAAAAAAATATCAAAAACCTTGAAATTACTAGTACATGGTTATCAAATAGCTTAATTTAGGATTTTAGAAGTTGTTGTCGAATATTATAAAGGAAGTAGTGGATAAAGTGTAGATTTTTTAAAATAAAAGAGACAAAGTATAGGTTAGGTTAAACCATAGGTGAGCTTTTGTAATTTACCTTTTTCGATTCTTCATAAGTAGCTCTCAAATTAAGCGACTGCTTTCCTTTTACTTTTTTCGAATTTCCTTGCATTTTGGTCTTCTTAGAATAAATTATAATATTGGTCCCTGGCTGTGTCCTTGGTTGTACAAGTAGTCCTTTCATCTAGGGATGGCAATACGGCAAATTAGACATGGATAACATCTACCTGTCATCCGTATCTGTGGTTTTTCTATTATCTGTGAAGTCAAGGGTATCTGTAAGTGGGTAAAAAATTTTACCTGTACCCATGATCCACAGGTAATCCATACCTGTGGGTAACCCACAGTCTTAAACTGTGTTTTTTAAATTTCATAAAAATAAAATATGAAAAATTCATACAAAATCATTTTTCACATATAATATAACAAAATCATAAAATACACAAAATCATAAGATACATACAAGAAAATATTTGATGAGAATTAGTATAAAATATTAGTTAAATGTAAATGTAGGTGTTGCATCACATTATAATTAATAAATAAAAATTTTACAACACTCACGGGTTTTGCGGTGTTGCATCTCATTATAATTAATAAATAGGAAATTTACAACACTCACGGGTTTCACCATTAGGCATATTGGATTTACCTGTGATGGATATCCTTTACCCGCCACCCACTTGTATCCACAAAACGGGTGTGATTTGCTACCCATATTCATCCCGTCTCAGGTATTTTTACCGATTTACCCACTGGCCATAGGATGATATTCGTGGATGATGGATTTTACCAACCCACTTGCAATTCCTACTTCCATCACATTCCATCCAATAGATGTAGACTAAAATACCATTTCTCATTATTAATTTTGTTGATATTTTAATTTGTTTATAAAATAATATTCTTTCTACTTCACAAATTTTGACCATTTTATTATTTATAACAATTAATTTATAATTTTATTTCTTTTAAAATTTATTATAAAAATATGAATATTTTATATTAAAATAAATCTTAAAATATTATAATTTCTAAATATCATTTTTAAGAATTTTTTTCAATACATATTAATATAAATATGTTCAAGCCAAACTTCTATAAGAAAAAAAAAAAGATGAAATGGTCAATTAATGTGAAATGAATGAAGTAGACTGTAACAGCCAATAAATTTTACTTTATTTTTTTGCAAAATATTTTCCAAATTTAATTCTGGAAGATGCCATGGGAAGGCTGCTGGAGAATGAAAAATAAAATAAATTAAAGATTACTACAAGAAAAATAGCAAATTTTTATTTTTATTTTTTTTATTTTTGATCAAAAGCATAGAATTTTTCTCTCTAACCTTTAAATCTCAAATCTTTTAAAGTGTTGGTAAAAATCTTAAAATTATCACTGCTCATGTACTTAATGTTTTTCTCTTCTTTTTTTTTCATACTCAGAACTCGGAATCATTACAAATGCAAGGCTTAAAAGATACAATAGGAAAGTTAAGGGGCTGAAGTGTCTTTTGTGTGAAGCCTTGAAGGACTCCAATTGTAATTTGATAACTTCTAAATATTTGGTATTTTGTTGAATGCTGCACCACTCGAGTCTTGATATTTCTCATGAGTGTCTGCGTACAGCTGCCATTTGAGCTAACTGGCAAAAACACACTTAATATATGTGATGATGGTCCAACTGACAAATATAAAAGTTTATATATGATATTTCCTATCTATTTTTTTAAATGGCATTAAATGAAAATAATTTTTAATTTCAAAAATTGATTTATAAATGAGATGTCATTAGCAAATTATATACAACTAAATATTCCAACAACTATCAGATTTGAATTTAATAAGCAAATCACATTTGTGAAAAATAATAATAATAATAGTCATCAACCTTAACTCCTTTTCGATACTTGATTTTAGCTATTTATATTTTGGTAGTTAAAACGAATTGACAGAAATAAGTATTTAGAGTTTCAGGAGTTCTTCTTTCATTTTAAAAGATTTAGAAAATTGAATGTGAAACGTTATATGTTTGGCCATATAATTTATAGCTAATTTAAATAATTTGAAACTTACTATTATCCAACTATATTTATTCATGGCACATTTGATAGACAATTTATTTTTATAAAAGCTTAATAACTTTATTTTTAATTCAAAAAATAGGGAAAATAAAAATAGGATATGATACCATGCTGCAACTAGAGCCCAATACTAGGGCTTGGACCATGTTATGCACCCATTAAGACACGATTCGTACGGAATTCAGCTCAATTGATCGACACCAAGCCTAGAAGGTGATTAAAGGAGTAGGAGTCCTGCATAGAATGGAATCTGATATTAGGTACACTTCCAAATACATTTGAATCTCACACTAATTCTATAAAAGAGCTAATTTAATTGTAACTCTAAGGTGCTAATGACATCTCTAAGGTGCATTTTATAACTCTACTTTTCATAGCTACTTCAAAAACTATTATAGAGCTAGTTTAATTGTTGGAGGGTTCTCTCCAAAAACACAATCCAAGGCCTTGGTGGTATCTTTGTGCGCATGTGCCTTTTTCTTGATTCACATCGATCAACATTCAAAAGGCTGGTTCACCCAGTTGGTTGATACTTAACTATTTGCATAACAATTTGGCATTGTCACTAGAAATGGAAAAGATGGCAAATACAAGGAGATTGCAATGTAACCGGGACCATTCAAATGATGAAAATGCAGTTAAGGTGGACAACCAAATCCTCACGAGTAAAGAAGGGCCTCCCACAGCCAAGCCCCCTCGAGATCCAGAAAAGGCAAAGGTCCCGCTATCCAAGACGATGACCAATTGCCTATAAATTGTCCCAAGTCTCGCAATTAAAATCAAGTTCACGAGACTATAAATTGGCCCTCGTGTATATTTTGGTACGATTTTATGCTATAGTTTTCATTTGTGCTTCATTTCAGACTAGCTGGCATGTCTTAAATAAAATGATTTCGCACCATTTTGACATCTTTTAGTTATTCAGAATCAATTAAACATACAAGTTCTTATTATCATTTTTTTTTAAAAAAAACATATAAGTTCTGACTTTGCATCTTTTCAACAAGAATGGATTAATGGAATTAGTTATTTTAACCAAAAAATGATTCTTAATCATAGTAATATGATATTAGCTTGGAACTTATGGGTTTGTCTTGCACAAATATGAAATAATTCAATTGGAACAGGCCCAAACAAGCCCAAATTCAAATAGTAAAGCAAGCTACGCAAAGCGGGCTTATAAAATTTGCGACTTCTGCAACTATCTTTATTTTCATTAGTAGTAGAGCAACGGAGGATTAAAGAAAGTGGAGTTATACTTTTGAAAAGAAAGGTGTTGGAGTTATGACCCTATCAGAAATTTCAATACATATATATACATATCTGTGGAGTAAAGTCCACCAACGGTTCCTAACCTTTATTCTTGTCTCAAATGGGTACCCAACTTTTAAGTATGTCCTATCGAACAATCAAATATCATATCATGCATCCTAATTAAGTACTTTCCGTTGATTTTACCATTAAAATGGATGAAAATTGATGACATGGCATTAACTAACATTAAAATAAACTTAAAATAATAAGTTTAGTCCTTAAAATTTTCAAATCACTAATTCTAACCCATTGAACTTCCACCAAAATCAATTGAGCCCTTTACCCCCCCCCCCCAAAAAAAAACCTTAACCTTTCGTTTGCCACCACTAGCACAACTGTTGTCACCAACGGACAATTTCGCAATGTCTCAACTTCCCTTCCGCCAGGGCCGCTACCTTCCACAGCCCCGCGATCCCATCCCTGATCCACACCCATCCCCCCTCGATCCTACCCCTGCCTTCCACAGCCGATGAAGGAGCTATTGTCTGGGTACCACAAAGATCACCATTTGCAACTTAATGCAATGTCGCCCAGATCTTCTTCTTACTGACTGCGGAGATCGAGCTTTAGATCAATGGCTCAGGTTGGGTGACGACGATTGGTCTTCAAATCGAGGCAGGTTGGGCGACGTTGCTAACCTCCACTTCCAGCTGTCACCTTAACCCTCATCTCTAATTCTTGCACAATTGACTTGACCATTTATCTTCCCCCCAAAACCATCAATCAACTGGGTGCTCAATTCAAAAAATGATAGCAGCTGATTCTTGATTATCCCTTGATTCTCGCTCAACCTCCCAATGACGGCCAATTCTTAGTTGATTGAAGGATGAGATGACAACAATGGGTGATTCTCACTCAATTCAAGGCGTGGACAACAGCTGAACACTGCAAAATCAAAGGGGAGCAACCATGTGGCTGGGTAGGGTGGATGACGGCAGTGGCAGCGATGTTTGAGCAGTTAGGTGGTGGTGGAGAGAGAGATAGAGAGAAAGAGAGAGAAAGAGAGAGAGATACTGACATTAGGAGAGTAAACTGACATTGGAGAGCAAAATTGATTTTAGTTGGAGTTTTAAGAATTAGAATTAATGATTGTAAAAATGTAGGGTTCAAAGCTATTATTTTTAATTTATTTTAATGTTATTTAATACCACATAATCAATTTTCGTCCAATTTAATGGAAAATTTGAAAGAAAGTACCTGATTGGGATGCATGAAATGAGTTTATGTAGTTTAATATGACAAATCTAAAGGTTAGGTACTTATTTAAGATAAGAATAAAAGCTAAGGTACACCCAGTATGCTTTACACCATATCTGTGTGTATGTGCGTGTGTGTCTGTAGTATAAGATAATTATTGATAAAATATATAAGATATTACTATTTTCATTAGAGTGGTCCTATAAATTAAATTAAAAATGTTCAATTCCCACAAATTTTATCCACGCTCCACAATTCAATATGAGTATATTGAAAAGTAGTGCATATGAAAATCCTTCATTAGGACAACTTCTACCTTTTTTGTAACTCAAAGAAACCAAAAAAATTGTTTTCCTATATTTTAGATTAAAATAATTGGGGCCAAATTTTGATTTATGCATTTACATAGTAATTGCTTTATGCATTAGTTTTAATCTAATTTGTTTTTCCCTTTTTGTCGATGTACACTTACTCTTGTAGCCGTGTGAGGTGCAAACTTAGATGGAGATGCAACATGAATTCACCTCAACTAATCATATTGTGTATGTTTGAAAAAGCCAAAAAATTTTATGCCAACATGTCTCTAGGGGAAGGAATATGTTGGTGGACTTTTGTTTGCAAAAAATGGTGTTGGACTGGACCATAAAAGAACCTTGAAATTTTAGAAAAATCTCTCTTTCTAATACTTCATTGTTATCAAATATCATAGGCATTACTATTCCAAGGACTTGAAATATGACTATCGGTTATAACCCTTACTAAAGAACCTTGTACTTGTTTCATAAATGCCTAATTCACCAAAAGAAAAAAAAATAAATGTGTTTGTATGCGAACTTTAAAGTTGGCATAAATCACTTTTGGTCCCTTAAACTATAGTAACTCGATTAGAAGAGTCTATGTACCTTGGCACAGAATGACCCAGTTCCCAAACTATTAAAAATGGCACTCGTAACATTTTTGACTCAAAATCTCGGTCACGTGTGATTGTGACATAAGAGATCATCAAAATGAGGGACAAAAAGGTATAACATTGTTAGGATAAAGAGAGTTAACTTAGGTTAGCCTTTAAGGTAGGAAGGTCAATTGGTAATGTTTGAGTAGTTAAAGAAAAGATAAGAGAGAAGTGAGAAGATGAAACAAAAGTGAATATATGATTCCTATTTGACAAAAGCACCCTACCTAACTATTGACAAAATCATCGAGATACGATGATTTTAGGCGACCATTGAAGAATCATTACTGAGTTTCTTCTATAAAGGTGAGTGGGTTTAGAAAAAGTTAGGTGTGTGTGTCAAAGAATGGGACAAAAATAAAAAAAAATCCACTTTGAAGATATACACATTTTATTATGGTTAAGTTGATGAGAATCAATTCCAGAAAAAGTGTGATGGGGTTTTCAATCTTGGACTTTGTCAAGTTTTAGGGAACACAGTTGGGATTTTGATCCATGGTATCAAAATTTTGTAGAAAATTTAGTGCATGTAAAACATACGTGAATCATAATGATAGATTGGAAGTTAAAAGTAGTTAAGTCCAAAAAAATTCCATACCTTGGTCCGTTTGCAATCTAAAACTTTATGTAGGTGTGAAATGGATTTATCAATAATGAATGCTACATTGATTATGTAGATGATGACCGTGTTTGTTTTTATGTTATGCAGATGAATAACCAAGCCACATTTAGGCTCGACTATGGTGGGACATTGATTAGAGACCCATTTATGTAGTACTTGAATTGTAATGTGGAGTAAATAACAATGGACAAGGACTTGAAGTGCTCTGGTCCTTTATTGATATGTGGAAAGAATACAAGTTTAATGGTGGTGTATCAAATCTATTTACTACAGAAAGTGGAGTGTATCACTTAATAGTGGGCTAAGGGTTATAATTGATGATGCAAGTTGTTAGCAATGTTTTCAAGTTGCATGCTTGAGGGTAACGTCGATTTATATCTTGAACACACAAAGAAGTGGTTGAGGAAAAACAATAAGTGGGCTAGCATAAAAATTGAAAGGGGAACAGTTGGGGACTTAAATAACAACATTGAAGGTAGGCTCGAGCAAGAGGCTAAGGAAGAGGTCTGACGAGGACAATATCAATGGTGAAGATGATGGTAATGATTTTGAGGAAAAGTGTGACATCGAGTTGGATGGCATTAATAAGGTTTTGGATCCCAACCTTGATAAAGAAATAAGGGCTGGTATTCAAGTGTGAGACATCACTTTTAAGTCCAAGGTTGTCAACACTGGGACAGGTAGAGCATCTACTGCAGTTTAACTTGAGTAGGGAGTCAAATGAAGTTAAAGAAAGTAGAGATGATGACATTGAAGGGGATGGTGATGTCAATGTGCTGAATAATTTAGATGTTAGGAGTAGCAAACTCTGAGAGTGAAATAGATGGTAGCAGTGTGTTGAGGAAGAGACGTATAAGGTTTCCAACATATGATGGAAATGCAAAACAGGTAAAGTTCTTTATAAGATAGTCATTTATAGATCATAGGCAAATTAAAAGAACCTTGAAAAAGTATGTATTAAATGAGAAAGGGATTACAAATTTCTAAAGAATGGATCCAATCTAGTAAGGTGAAATGTAGAGATGAAAAGTGTGGATAGATGGTCTTTTTTTTTGTTAACAGGCATAGGGGGAAAAAATGTTTCCTAGTTAGTGCCAAAGCACACTTGTACTAAAGTAATCAAGATATTTGGAATAAATAGTCCATGGATTGCTAAGCAATTTGAAAGCATAATCTATGCTCATCATGGAATGAAACCAACTTATATTGCAGACATAGTTACAGATAGAAGTACAAAGAAGCAATGTAAGAGAGCAAAGACAAGGTGATGATGAAATTAGAGAGAGATTTGAACCATGAGTATAAGAAATTACACAATTATGTCAAAGCTTTGTTGGCATCAGATAAAGGAAGTTGTGTGGACATTGAAGTGGAGCATAAAGTACATGGTGTCCTCCATTTCTTAAAAAAAATGTATGTTTGTTTTTTAAGAAGGGTTTTAATGAAGGGTGTAGAAAATTTCTAGGACTTAATAGGTGTTTTTTGAAAGGGGTGGCTAAGGGATAGTTGTTAACTATAGTTAGAAAGGATACAAACATCCAAGTGTATCCATTGGCATTGGTAGATGTGGAGATTGAATCAAGTTCATTGTGGACATTGTTTCTAGAACACCTTGCAGTTAACATTGAGGTGGGAAATAGACAGGCATGGTCTTTATGTCTAACCAGTAGAAGGTAAACATGGTTCATTGAGTATGATTTACTAACTTTAGTTACTAATGTACCCTTACTCACTTAATCTATCCTTTTTCTGAACCAATTTTACAAGGTTTGCTTAATGTAATTATGGAACTACTCTTAATGGCTAAATATAGGCTTTGTGCGAGACACACTTATAATAACTAGGACCCAAATTTAGAGATAAGCATCTAAAACTTGCTTTCTATGATGCAGCTAAGGCGAGGAATGAGGTTCAATTAGAAAAAAGGCTTAATGAGTTTAAAAAGTTAAAGGCAGGTACAAAAGCAGCTACATTTAGGGTTGATCCTAGAACTTGGTGTAGGGCATATTTTAGCTTAATCAAAAAGTGTGATTCAATATACAACATCAAGGCTTTTGATTTCATGTTAATTAGTGTAAGAAGAAAACCTATAATTTCAATGCTAGAAGAAATTAGATAATATGCAATGGAAAGAATAGTTCAAAGAAGAAAGTTTGTGTCTAAATGAAAGAGTAACTTTGTGAAGAACATTAGAGTCATTCTTACAAAAAACAAAACAGATGTTACAAAAGGAAGACTAAATGGGACGGTGATGATGGGTATCAAGTGAGTTTTGGCAAAACTCAACACATTGTCAAAGTTAGGGAAAAAAGTTGCAGTTACAATACCTGAGATGTCTCAAGTATACCTTGTATACCTAAGATGTATCAGGTATACCTTGTCCTCATGCAATAGCTACCATCATGGTAAAAGCAAGACGACCTAAAGCTTATTTGAGTCATTGGTGTAGTAAAACTATGTTTGAGAAAACATAGAAGTACTCTATTCAACCAATGGTTAGCGACGAATTCTAGGAATATAGTGGTCTGGGAGAGCTACTGCTCCTCTAGCAAGGTCAACGTGAAGAAAGCTATAAAAATCAAGGAAAAGGAATAAATAAAGCAAACAAAGAGAAGAGAAAGTTATCACGTTATTCATAACCAAAGGACATGCAAATTAAGAGATGTAAGCAACTATTTGTTAGTGTTGTGCCCAAAAAGCCAATCATAAGATGATTGTATTTTTGCGCATTGAGTCATGATATTTTATTTAGGCATTAATCCAGCAATTTTGTTTGTTGTTTTGTTTCTGCGTAACATAATAAACATAATTGTAACCCTAGAATAATGATATTCTTAAATGTCCCTAGTCTAGTATTATTGTGGAACGGATTGCAATAATACATAATGACTAGCATATGTGGAGACTAATATGAGATATGTAGTCTATATATGGGTACAAGTTGGAGAACTTGTGTACTGGACCGACCCACCATGAGAACACTTCATGGATCGTTATATGAGTGTCATAAGTGATTCTCATAGTGATCATGGTATATGTAGTCCTTCGACCTAAGATCATCAAGGTTCCCTACATGTGAGTCACATACTTTGATACTTTCCTTTGTTGCTCGTAACTGAGTGAACTTGAAGGAGGTCATTGGGTATGTCACATATCATGCGGAGGGATTTGTATGATCAAGATGGGATTTGTCCCTCCTATGTAACGGGAGTGATATCTTCGGGCCCCTTGATAGAGTGAGACTTAGAAAATGCATGGCCATGCTCCGATGAGTTGATATACGATATCAAAGTCATCAGTTTAAGTTGGTCTACTCAGTAATCAAGAAACCAAAGATTGGGCTATACGAGAGTGACACATTCCATGTCTCGTGCTTAGTCTTGATATCTTGGACAAAGGGACAATGGCATATATCGGTGATGATCATAAAGGTTTAGTCGATTCACCGACAATCTTGTCACTTGGGTAGCAATGATGTGTTGCTAGACACCGCTCATTGCTTATGATCATAAATGTGATTTATGATCATTGCCAACATGGCAAGAGCCTATTGGGTCGCACACATAGAGCTATTTGGATCATTAGAGTGCATGGGCTAATTATTTGGGTTATGGTTTCACTTTAATTTCGTATTAATAATGGGCCAAAGAGTTGAGCCATTATTAAGCCCGAAATTAAATCCTAATTGGATTAGGGTTTTGAAACCCATTAGGCCTGGAAGTTGAGTCTCACTATAAATACAACTTTTAAGTGAGAAATTCGCAGGTCTCCTTACCCTAGCCTCCCAAAAGGACAGTCGCACTCTTCTCTTGCAATTCCTTGGAGGACGCAAGCTAGCACTGCGAGCACAAGAGAAACGCATCTGCCAGGACGTGGTGGAAGCGTGGTGATCCTGAGAGGCTCGTGTGGATACCATAGAGAGCCTGAACACGTCAACTATTCAGATTTTGTGATTCAACTCTACAGTTGAGTGAAAGATCTCAACCGAAAATTAGGTATGAAATTTTCGAACACCCGGTTTACCCCGTTTCACTTGGATCCTAGAGAGTTTCGGTTAAATTCCGCTGCGCTGTTTGGCTCCCGAAACCCAACACTACTTACTTATATGCAACTCACTTACTGTGACATTTTTTACTCATAAGGTTCTTTTTACTAAAATTTTAAGCCATAGGAACTCAAGAATCCATCAATGCTAGCAAGGACAAAAAGCATTAAAAAAGATTTTTTTTTTTACACTACTTTACAATGTTCATATCATGAAAATAATCTGGTTTGATGTAGCGTAAACTAATCTTGTTTGATTTCATGTAGAATCAACCAAATTTATAAAAAATGCGTTTTAAGATAAAGTTGTATGACTTTACATCTCTAAAAGACCAAAACAGCTCCAATCTGACCATAAATGTAGCAAAAGGTAAAAAAAAAAAAAAAAAAAAAAAAGGTAGGAACCCAACTTTACTGGTGAAATTGTAGAAGATATAAGAATTTATGACTTCAACCAAACAAGACTTAATGGTTCAAAAACAAAACCAAACTTGGGTTTTTAGCCCGTTAACCAAACAGCCACTTTCTTGGATTTTACAACAAAGTTGAAACTTACACTTTTATAACGTGTATAGCTGCTCTTGTCTCTCTTTTCTCTGCCCATATGAGGCCATCTACATTTTCTCCCTCTAATATCCTTTGTTTGCTTCATCCATACTTTTAATAAAAATGGAAAAACCATGTTCGAAGTTTATACAGTAGCAGAACAGCAGCTCTTCTGCCTTGCAACTTTTTCTTCTAAAGATCACAAGAAGCCTAATGGAGTTCCTCTCTAGCTTATGGAGCGTCTCTTTTGAAGTCTCCAAAGTTGTAGCAGTAGCCCCTCATAGCAAGGTTCCACAGCCGCCACCAACTCACTCACCAACAACTCTTCTTGCGCAACTACGTTAATCCTTGAAGACATGGCCACAAAGATGAAGGGGTTGGCAGATAACAAGATCGGTATAAACTCAATTAGTTTCACTTTGCTTCCTTTAATGCTAGTCCGCTGCTCGAACAAATTTGGAAGTTTCACCTTCCACATGTCTAATGCCTAAACCTCATATAAACTATCCAACTTGTGATTTATTTCACTTTAGCCACCAACATGTTTTACGTTTTCAAAAAGACTACCAAAACTGTCTATAAAGATCTTTTTGTTTCCATTTGAACTGACAACAACACATTTAAATCTTGATTCTTATGTTGTATGTTTATAATATTATACTTTATTCAAGGTATTAAAAACTTAATAAGTTATATCTTTGTGAACTATGAACTTCCTAATATAAGTTAGATGATTTTATTTTATTTTTTTCTTCTTTTTCTAAAAGCTTTTTGGTAGAGTCTTATAACTCCACAACTTTTTATGACTTTAACTAAAACGACTTTAGGTAGAATCTATACTTTAACAACCTTGGAATCAACCTTCCCAACAACTTGGAGGAGACACATAAATTGTCACTCCAAGAGTTCCTAATAGGGTTGTAAAAAAAAAAAAGACCATAAGATAGATCATCAAACAACCAAGAAATTATTACTTCTCATAGAAGGAAGAAAAAAACCAAAACTACAGGGCACCTGCACCACCTCTGCCATAATGCCCTAAACTTAGTAGTTAGAAAGGTGAGTTTAGTGTGGATTGTGTTTGACGGATGATGAATGTAATATTAGTTTTGGTATTTTGTGTTTCATGGATGATGAATGTAACAATGACAATAACCAAGTGCTATGGTTTGGGTATTTTGTAGTTGGACTATAGCCATATTGCAATTGTAATTGACATTGATAATGTTATTGTGCAATATTCATTCTACTTAATTTCAATCCCCAATTCTATGAGCTTTACAACATATAATATAATCATTCTAGGAACAATAGAATACTCAGAATTTTACATTATAAAACAATTGCACAAGTTCAAAATGACATTACATTCTTTTTCTATCCAAAAATTATGTGTCCTTATACCACTACACACTAAATAACTTCACATAAGCTGCTACATGTACAAAAAAATAAATCAACCACTATAATCTAGAGCAGCTTTTGAATTATAATAACATAACCCTTAAGTTCGTCCACATTCTTTATAATTAAACTAAAATCACTTGACACATCCAATGGAGGAATTCCACTTAATTTGCTCAAATCTTCAATGTAATTCAATTTGACTTTCAACTTCTAACCTTTAGCTTCTACTGCCTTCTCTCTTGTTATTAATTTGCTTACCACCACCTATTTATGTGCAAGGTAGGGGTCATCAATACACTCAAGATAGCATCGAGGCTTCATCTACACCCTAGTGTTTTTTAATCAATTCCCTAACTCAAACATAATCATACATGGGTTAATGGTAATCAACCATCAAAATTTCATACCTTGTAGTCTCAGCACGTATAGAACTTTCAATCTAGGATGTAACTCAATAATAGCAAACAGGGATACCTTATTCCCTACATTTACTTCATTATGTAAAATTGAAAGATGACAGCGAATCTATGGTTGACACCGCCAATTTGACACTTCTTACTAGACATTTTGAAATAATTAGGGATTCTGATCTTTGCTTCAAAGGTTTGGATTTTGAAAGTTTGCAGACTTTGGCTTCGTGCTCAACTTTTAACTGCCAAATGTTTTAGCGTCATTTAGTTCAGACAAACTTAACAAAAGATGAAAGACTAGTTACTCACCAAATAGAGTTTATGGCAATTGATGGAAAAGAACCAAAATGTCCACTATTGTATAGTTAGAGGAATGAGATAGCCCCTGCCAAGTTTCAGGAACTAAAATGCCTAAATCACTAGAGACTAAAAGTAATTTAAGCCTGTGCAAGTATACCCATAGATTGGGCCCAAAACTATAGACCTAGAAGAGCTTATTAAGCAACCAAATCCTATAAATTAGGGGTGTTTGCAAGTTGGGTATGACCAGGTTTCTGTTCAACCCGATCCTACCTGCATAATTGGCCAAGTTCCCTAATTCACTACTCAACTATACTCCACATGCCCTTAAATTCGGTGATAACCCGAACCATATAAAAATTGGTTCAGGTCGGTTCAGTATGACCGGGTTCTATATTCTCCTATAAGTCAACGATTTTTATCCAAAACAAGTATAAATAAGTAAAAAAACATACAATTATACTTATAATTATACTTCATGTTTTAATTTTTACAAAAACCGTCTCAATTAAAAAAAATCATGCCTAAAACTTTTAGAAGAAGACAAATCAATTGTATAAAAGTAATAAAAAAATAAAAAAAACTATAAAAAGCAGAAAGTATGGTTTAAACTTATTTTGGTTTCAAATAATGATCTCAAAACTCAAATAACATTGATATTAATAATTAAAAAAAAGTCAGTTGTAAAAGCTCACACTCATTACCATAAATTTATATATTAGAAACAAAAACCAACTTGTAGTAATTTGCATAAGTAATTGAATAGTATAGCCATTCTATCTCATTTTCTGTCTCTTTGCTCCTTCACCTATATGTATGTCATGTTAACCAAGTTTTATACTCAAGGATGGAAACTAGATGTGTACAAAATAGTCAAAATCTCACATGAATTTCTATAAAAAAATGTATCAATTAAAAAATAGTTATAAATAAGTAAAAAAAAAATTACACGATAAGAGAGAAAGGAGTGAGCTTCGAGCACTGTCATCTTATTCTTAAGGGTTAGAATTTAGGAATTGGAAAAAGAACCAGTTTGGGCTAAGTTTATGCAAGTTTTAAAATGAAAACCCACCCAGCCCCACATGAATGACATGGTTCACCTTTTCACTATTCTCCCTGACCTTAACTCGCATAAACCCCATATTGTTATCATTTCAGTTCAGTTTAGGGCAACCAGTTTTGTGGGTTGACTGGGTTAGATAAACACCCCTATTATAAATCATTGTTTAAGTATACCAAAAAAAGAAAGATGGAAATGTGAAGGATATTTTTAAAAGTAATGCCATCCTTGAAAAATTCAGCAATTGTCATTTTGACCCCAATACTAGGAAAGTAGGCAATCATGCCCCTGTGACACACATTAGACTTTTAATGTTTCCACAAGCTTAGGACACACTTGTGTGTTGGGTAAAATGGATGGTATGTTAATGTTGGGGGAGTTGGGCTTTGGTTCGAATCCCAGTGGCCTCCTTTTACCTTTTTCTTTTTTATTTTCATTTTTCTTTTATTTTTTCTCCTTATTTTGTTTTCTTCTTTTAATTTTGTCTTATATTTACCTTTTCCAATTTTATTTCCTTTATTTTCATTTTTCTCATTTTTTTCCAATTTTTTTATTTTCTTATTCATTTTTTATATTATTTCAAGATTTATCTGTTGTTTTATTTAAATTTTTATTCCTTATTTTTTAAAAAAAAATTCTACCATTTTTCATTAGATTTATTATGATATTGTTATTTCTTCTTGTTCTTTTAAGCCATATGTCTAACTTATCCATTTTTTATTTTTTATTTTTCATTATTGATCTCTCTTTTTGAGTGGATTTATGATACAAATATTATTCCATATTAACTTTGAAGCAAGACAATGTAATAAACTCTCTTTTCCTTGTTTAAGCAGGAATTGATAAAAAAATAAATTGTTACTAATAAAAGAATAAAAAAAAAAGTTCATCTGAAAAAAGCTAATAAAAGAACAAACACAAAAAAATAGAAATAATAAAAAAATACTAATAAAAGAAAAAACATCAAGTTTATCTAAAGGAACAAGCATAAACTAACAAAAGAACAAACTTTTACTAAAAAGAGAACAAAGAGCTACTAATAAAACAACAAACAACTAATAACAAGAGAATAAAAAATTATTTTCTCTAAAAGAAGAAGTAACAACTGATAAAAGAAAAAATTGTTATTAATAAAAATACAAATAGCTGTTAATAAAATAATAAAAAACTAGTTCATTTAAAAAAATAAATATGAACCGATAAAAGAATAAACACATACAAATAAAAGAATAAATAACTACTAATAAGGGAATAAACATCAAATTCATCTTGGAAAAACATGAACTAAAAGAAAAACAAACACATAGGAGCTGAAAAAGAGAAAAAGCAATATGTTTTTTAGTGTTATCAATTTGTACTTTCAAGTTATTAACTTGTTCTTTCAATGTTATCAATATATTTTTTAATATTATCAATATATTTTTTTAATGTTATCAATATGTTTTTTCAATGTTACCAAGCAGGAACTGATAAATGAACAAATTGTTATTAATAAAATAATAAAAAACATGTTCATCTAAAAGAAACTTATAAAAGAACAAATACATATAAACAAAGGAACAAAAAAATATTAAAAAAATAACAAACATCAAGTTTATCTAAAGGAACAAACATGAACTGATAAAATAATAAAAATATACTAAAAAGAAAACAAAGAGCTACAAATAAAAGAATAAAAAATTAGAAACAAGAGAATAACAAATTATTTTCTCTAAAAGAACAAGTAAGAATTAATAAAAGAATAAATTGATAGTTATAAAAATATAAATAGCTACAAATAAAAAAACAAACAACTGGCAATAAGAGAATAAAAATTATTTCCTCTAAAAGAACAAGCAGGAAATGATAAAAGAATAAATTGTTACTAATAAAAATATAAATAGTTACTAATAAAAGAACAAACAACTGGTTCATCTAAAGAAGCAAACATAAACTTACAAAAGAACAAACACATATAAATAATAGAACAAATAGTTACTAATAAAAGAGTAAATATTAAATTCATGTAGCAAGAAACATGAAAAGGGAGAAAAGAACTGGAAAAAAAAGAGTTAAAAAAGTTAAATAGAAACCAAAAACAGAAATAACATGAAAAATAGAAGATAAAAACCAAAAGAAGCAAAAGGGGTAAGACTAAATAGTTAAATAGAAAAAGATGATGAAAGGCAAAAAAGAGCAGCAAGATGAAAAGCAGTTAAATAAAAACAAAAGGGAGTAGAATGCAAAAAAAGAAAAAAAAAAGCTAGACTCGAAAAAAAAAAGTAAGAGAGAGTTCGAAAAGAAAAGTAAAAGCACCAAAAAACAAAAGGAACGCAAAAAACAAAACGGAATACTCGAAAAAGAAAAAAACGTTGGACGCAAAAAACAAAAGCAAGAAACAGTTGAAAAAGAAGAAGATTAAAACCAGCGCGATGACCACTGCGCCAAACTGGAAATGTGGTCTGAAGTTGGAACAAGTGGCATAACTAGACAACTTGTTTCCAGGCGCACAGACACAAGTCTTACGCTATTTTTAATTTGTTAGTCGAAACATATTCAATATAACCACCTTTACTCAGTGAAGACAGCCTCTCATGGCAAATTCACACGTTATGAATTGTCTAAGGCCTCCTTTAGCCCAGCTAAAATTACCATTTAAAAGTTATTTATTTATTTTTCTGTCTAGAGTGAATGCCATTTAAAACTTAATATTCTATTTACCCAATAATCACATGAATAATCTTTTTAAGAAATTATTTTTTATGATTTTCATATACTTACCCACCTTAAAACAATCATAAAAAAAACTTAAATTTTACAAAAATTGTTTTAAAACTGTGGCTTTTGAGATTAATAAAATTTAGAGTTTCAATTGATATAAAAACTGAGTAAATAAACACTATCTATAAATATAATTATTAATAACAATTTATCAATAATTTTCCTCAAATGAACCTAGGCATCATTTGGGGGAACTTTTTTAATCACTAAAATAATCACTTCTTGTAAATTTTTTATTTCTTTTTTATCTACAATTGATGTCGTTTAAAAACTAATTCTCTATGTAATTAATAATCATTTAAACAATTTTTTTTTAAAACCAATTTTTATGAATTTTTTCTTTACTCAACTTAAATAAAAAATAAAAAATAGTCACATTTTGCAAAACTCTTTTAAAGTCACTTGTATCTTTCTTAATATCTACAAGTTACCCTCCTTAAAAGTTAAATCCATCATACACCGTTAGTAAAGAAAATGAAAAATAGCTGACTTTGCCCTCCTAGTTTTCTTCCTTAGAAACTTTGACCTCGAACTAATCAAACCAATTAATTTTGAAAATCAAAAACATCAAACCACTAAAACCTCAAGAAAATCAAACAAATATTCGAAGTACATTTGAAGATGATTGGGCATCAAGCTCAGCCCCGCTACCAACCGCCAGCGGCAATGAAGGTGGCAGAGGCTAGACGCCCTACTCCCAATTCCGTTCAAAGGGGAGTTTTTGCATTGCCGCTGCGGTAAGTTGCCGCAACAGCCATTGAAGAAAATGACAAAAAATAAAATAGTACCATGTAAAAGAATTTTACCAATTACCTGCTATTTTTTGTTGTAAATGTAAATAAGTTTAGTTTATAAAAGGAAGAACGTGTAAAAAGATAAAATAATGTGTAATAATATATTTAAAAAATTCAATAAATATAATTGTTAACATGTTAGTTAGTGGTAAATAATTTAGATAGAAGTAAGAAAAATGGTATTAAATAGTGGTAAATACTTTGAGAGAAAGAGAGTTAATGTGATGAGTTTAATTTAAGGTGAGATAAAAGTAAAAAAAAAATAATATTAAATAATTTGAGAGAAATAGCAGTATGTATTAACAGAATAAGAAGATGGTGGATGGAATGAAAAAAAGGAATGAAAATTAATGTGAGAAATTTGATTTCATATGGAGAAGTGAATTAATGTAGGAGTAGTAGTTTTGTTTGATGGTAAGGGGTAGTTAATAAAGCCAGTGAGGGTAAATTAAAGTAAATTAATGTTGATGACCATATTTCAGTACTTTTAATATTTTTCATATTGTTTTCCTAGCTAATCGAACTTTACAAAATACTGATATAATCGGTTTTTTTTTAATCACATTTTTAGGACTTTTTATCAATTTTATTTTGTTTATCACCTTTTTTTACTGTAAATTGCTTTTTATTTGTTTTTATCGCTTTTATTAAACTGTTATTGCCTTAAAATAATATTATGGCCTTTCTAAAACTTTTATCGCTTTTTAAATTTTATCCATTTTTAAAATTTTATTATGTTTTAAAAAATATTATTGCCTTTTCATAATATTTAATGCCTTTTACTACATTTAATAGATTTTTAAATTTTTTCCCTTTTTAAAATGTTCTAAATAATATTATCATCTTTTTAAAAAAAATTTCGCCTTTTCATAAAATTTAGCATCTTTTCCTAAATTTTTATCATTTTAAAAAAAATATTTATAATTTTTTCCTAAATTTTTTATCATTTTTAAAAAAATATTTATAATTTTTTAAAAAATTTTATCATTTTTTATGGTTTTTTCAAATTTTAATCATTTTTTTAAAAGCATTGTCGCCCTTTTATAGGTGTTTATCACATTTTTATATGCTTTAAGGGTTAATGACAACATCCCCTAGGATGTAACTTCCAATTTAACCCCTACCTTTAAAAACTAGTATTTTACCCTGACTTCATTTGTAGCGTTTTACAATAACTCTTGACATCCAAAATTGAAACATTTAATAACTAAATTTCATTAATTTTAAGATTTTTCATATTTGTTTATTTGGTAATTGAGCTTCAAAAAATTATTAAAATGATTTTACATAAAAAATAAAAAGATATACAAGAATGAATAAGACAATCACTAATTTAGCGGTTTATTTTCTGGGGAATGTGGTTCACAAAGTGGCCCCTAAACACATACCAACGGTATAAATTCTAGATAAAGCGGTTAAAAAACTGACCTCTAAGTATGTACAAGCAGTTTAAACTCAGGCCCCTCAAATTGAACCACAAAATCCCACAATTTGTATCACAAAAAAATGTGGTTCATAATATGGCCCCCAAAAAGCTCATTACAAATGCAGTGGCTGCTAAAAGTGGCTTCTCAAATTAAACCACAAGGGCCCAGAAAGTGCACCATAGAAAAGCGATTAACATTCTGGCCCTAAAAAATCAATCACTAATTTAGCGGTTTATTTTCTGGGGAATGTGGTTGATAAAGTGGCCCCTAAATACATACCAGGGTATAAATTCTGGGTGAAGTGGTTAAAAAACTTGCCCCTAAACGTGTACTAGCAGTTTCGACTCAGGCCCCTCAAATTGGACCACAAAACCCTACAATTTGTACCACAAAAAAAAATGTGGTTTATATTATGGCCACTAAAAAACTCACCATAAATGTAGCAGTTGCACAGAGTGGCCCCTCAAATTAAACCACAAGAGCCCAGAAAGTACACCGCATAAAAGCAGTTAACATGCTAACCCCGAAAAACCAACAACTAATTTAGCGATTTATTTTCTGGGGAATGTGATTTACAAAGTGGCTCCCAAATACATACCAACGATATAAATTCTGGGCAAAGTGTTTAAAAAATTGACCCTTAATTGTATACCGGCGGTTTCAAATCAGACCCCTCAAAATGAATCACAAAACCCCACAATTTGTACCACAAAAAAATACAGTTCATATTATAGCACTAAAAAAACTCACCACAAATGCAGCAATTGCATAAAGTGGCCCCTCAAATTAAACCATAAGAGCCTAGAAAAGTGCACCACAGAAAAGCGGTTAACATTCTGGCTCCGAAATGTTAACCACTAATTTTATCTTCCAAAACATTTTTTAGTACTTAATTAGACACTTTATAAGTTTTAGGACTATGTTGATAAAACACTAAAAGTTTTATGCCTAAAAATGTCATTTTAGCCCAAGTTAAAATAGTGATAACATTTTTTTCTCTAACTAAACACATTTTTTTCTCTAACAAAAGTTTTTCCCCCCTAAACGGTTTTTATATTTTTGAAACGCTTTTTATTAAATGTAATTATTAGTTCACCAAATTTAATTATTTTTTAATTTTAACATTCAATAAATTATTTAATGATATATATCAAAATGGTTGCAACTTATTTTTTTAAAAAAAAAATTTATTTATCATTGTATTTTCCATTTTATCTACTAATATTACATATCTAGTAACATGGTTTTCAAAAGTAAAAAGTAAATTATGAAAGAGTTTTACCCGTTAATTGGTTTTTTTCGATTGTAAATGTAATGATAAGTTTTGTTTATAAAGGAAATAAAAATTAGATAGATAAAATAATTTGTAATATTATATTAAAAAATTTATTAGTGGTAAATAGTTTAGGTAGAAATAAGAAAAATTGTATTAAATAGTTTGAGGGAAAGAGAGGAAATGTTATGAGTTTGATTTAATGTGAGATAAAGGTAAAAAAAAAAAATTTAAAGAAGTTGAGAGAAGGAACATCATGTATTAATAAAATAAGAAGATGATGGGTGGAATGAAAAAGAAATGAAGATTAATGTGAGAAATTTGAATTAATATGAAGAAGTGAATTAATGCAGGAGTAGTAGTTTGTGTTTGTCGGAAAGAGGGAGTTAATACAACTAATGAAGGTAGATAGGTGGTAGATAGGTGGAGGGGAGTAAGTGTAGAAGTAAAAGTTCAAAAGTTTTAAGTGGATCTTTTCTATATTTGTATCTCAACATGTATAAGATTAATCTAGACATGTGAAAAGAGAAAGTAAGTGTTAATTATAGGTAAAATCATAAAGCGATAATGTGTGAATTAGAAAGAGTTTGTGAAGGACTAGCTCCGTAGTAATAGTTAATTTATTTGTGAATTTTAAATTTTGAAGGTTTGTCAAGTATGTAGTAGAAAGGATATCAGACCCAATTGTCTAGTGTATTTCTGAATCTAATCAATCGTCTAGGCTTGACTTCGAATGGAGTCGAGGAACGGTGATGGGCTCGGCCATCGTGGGGAGAGTGCGGAGAGGAGCAACATCGGAGGGATTTGGCGAGCATATGGAGGAGATTAAATTGAAAGATTTGTGGAGGCAATCTGGTCGATTATGGCGTGGGGATGGTGGAGGGGTCCAGAAATTAAAGGGATTCCAAAGGGCACATGGAGGAGATCCGGTTGATTATGGAGTGGGCTCGGTGGAGAGTCTAGAAATCGGACGGCTAATCAATTTCTGTTTGATTATCTGTTGGTTGATTTTTTTTTGCATATTAATTGGTTTGAATTGAATGAGTTTTAGTAGTTGGGGGGTAAAGTTTCTAAGGAAAAATGTTAGGAGGGAAAAATCTGATATTTTTCTCATTTTGGTGGTAATAGTTATTAACGGTGTTAACATGGTAAGGGTAACTGTAGGTATTTGAAACATGGAGAATACAAGTGTAAGTATTACCAAACCACAGGGGGGTTTGTGATTTTTCCAAAAAATGAACTAGTCAATTTTTTGGGATTCCGTCCACTGAGTGCCTGACCAATAAAACCACGCACAAGTGTCAAATTTGAGTACTTCAGAGTTCAGATGACCAATAAAACCAAGAACAATAAGATGGCGTTGGATTCTTCTAGATTTCCCCAAGGAACAAAATATAAATAGAGTTTTGCAGGTTCCCCAGCCTGTTGACTGACTTTATCGAAGCTTTCACGGCCAGTTTAGATGCCTAAAATTAGCTGAGGCCCAGACTGAACGAGTAAGAAAAGACATTATGATTGCTGAGCAATTTAACAGAGCGTATGGCCACCTGATAGCTCTTTTCAACTTTCTCCACAGGCAAAAACAACAAATAAAGCACTAATATTTATGTGCTGGCCTGATTCACCTACTAAGATTTTTTTTAGGGCAAATAAACTATTGATATTTTTGAGTCAGCACAAATCGGCCACTCTCATAACTTTTTTCATTAAGTCTAACGGAGTCTTAACATAAAATACCAAGTTTAGTCCCTATCTTTTATACTTATGCTCCCAACGCTTATAAAGTTTATTAATTTGATATTTGAAACACCTTCTTGAAGCCGATATTAATCTTTGGATTGCGTTTGTGAGTAGTAATTGAAATTATCTTGAACTTGCTGATAGTGGCAACGATGTTTCTCCTTTTACTCTGCCTTATATTGTACCATAATATTAAATTAAGTACTAATATGAGCGAGACAGCATTTGGAAATGGTAGTGTAAGGCCAGAGATATCTCATCTTAGGCAACAGATATGGTATACTTTGAAAAAGTTAGAAGCAGTAATGAAAAAACTATACCCAAAAAATGTAATTGTGGAAGGTGGTTATGAAATTTTATAAATGATGAAGGTAACCTATTTGAATTGTTTTAAACCAAGTGGAGCAATTTTGTTAATTTTAAAAAGTTAATGATGGAGCTTTGTAATATTTCAAGAGTTGAGTAGGTAAATTAGCCTATTTGAATAACATTGGTGGTTTATTTGGCTATTTTGAATAATATTAGTAGTTTATTCGGTAAAAAAATAAACATTAATTGCCAATTCAAGCTGGGTCCAAAACGTTAATGGTTTATTTATTATTTTTACCTTCTCCTAATCAATCTAATGCCAAGAAGGCAGTGGACAATCGATCATGCATTTTATAATTAAAAATGATTAATAATTAACTTCACTATCGGTTGGAACAACTTTAGTTTTAAATGAAATATAGTAATTAATGATTTTATAAATAATTATTTTAGTAATTAATGAAATATATCGTATTTTGGTGATACTGCCTCTTGTCATCTTCTTCTTCTTCCCGCCTTCCTATCATCCGAGGATGTAACAACTCAGAGATACTGGTTTGAAAGATTGGGATGCCCAAATCCACGCGTATCACGTGATTGGTTCATTCATGAAGCTTGATTGGATGGTAACAATTTCCACACTGTTAGTATTTTTTTTTTCTAGAAGCATTCATAAGTTATATTATGGTATAAGAAATTAAATAGGAAAGTTAGATGAAAATTTGCATGTTTTTTGAAACCTAAATACTTTCACGACACAATTTGTAATACCTCGTGCATTGCTTGCTTTTGGTGGAACTCGAACAGTTAAAACAAAAAAAAATATCCGAGTTTTAGCTATTGAACTCCTTGTTTTGGATGGTAAGATAATAATTAGATTTATCGGATCTGACCATTCTTCAACGGTCGAGACCATCTTTTTTTTTTTTTCTTTTTTTCCAGATCTTGACTTAGACACATGTTTTCTTTTGAAGTTTAAGACCAAATTCATTTTACTTTAAGTCAATTTAATTTGATATGGTTTATTTTTATTTTTATATTTTTTTGTTTGGAACCAAATTTATTTGAAAGTTAATATTTTGTATATATAATAATCCATTTGAAAGTAAATTTTCGTGAAGCTTATTATTTTTTTTATGAATTTTTATAGTTTTAGAAATTAAAAAAATTAATAAGGTTATAAAAATTACATTTTCAATGAATTATTACACTTAAATAATATTAAATTTTAAATAACATTAGTTTCATGTAAAAAATATAAAAATAAAAATAAATTATTTTAAATTAAGTTAACTTCAATTAAAACAAATTGACTCTAAATCACTATAAAAAGGTAAAAACTTTTGCATAGTTGCAGACCCAACCCAAGTGGTAATCTACTTTTACTAGTAAAATAATACATAATATTATTATTAAAAGCTACTTTGGCTACTTTTTAAGTCTTAAATAACCAATCATTTTTTTAACAATGATATACTTTCCTTTCTTATATTACTCCATCTGTTTCACAAAAGTTAGCATTTTATTTTTTTAAAAAAATTAAAGTTTAACTTAAATATATTTATATTAATTTTTATTATAAAAAATTTCTAAAAATTATATTTATAAATTTGAGTCTTTATGGTACTATTTTCATATAAAAATTTTATACTTCTATAAGAAATTTTGAAAGAAAAAAAATTATAAATTAATTCTTGTGAATAATAAAAAACAAACTTTACCAGACAAAAGGAATATAAAATATCTCTTATCCTATCTAAATTTGTAAAATGAGTAAGAATAAAGTATGAATATGGTAAGATTTTGGACTTTCACGCAGCAGGAGAGAATAAATATGAAATGGACCGGAACTAACGGCACGACCCCGACTTGATCACTGATTTTGACAAACTTAACGTTGAGAGCTACATGAAATTCTCAAAATTGTTTCCAAGTAGAAATGCAGAATAGTAATTGAATATTTTTAGGTTAATTACAATTTATCTCTAAGGTCTAGGTAAAATTACATTTTGCCATTCTTTTTTAAAAAATACACATTTTATCCCTTAAATTTTTAATATAGTTCAATAATAACTTCTAAAATCTTAATTTAGACTATATGGTTATCATCCTCAAGTAATTTCAATCTATATAGTACTTTTTTTTACAATTAATTGACATTTAAAAAAAATTATTTTAAAAACTGAAAGAAATACAGAAAAAAAATTGATAATTTAAAATATCCATTAATTGTAAAAAAATACTATACAGATTGAAATTACTAAAAAATAACTACCGTAATATTTAAATTAAGATTTAAGATGTTGATATCAGATAATATTAAAAGAGCAGTGAGCAAAGTGTAAATTTCTAAAACAAGAAGAGCAAAATATAATTTCACCTAAATATCATGACATAAATTGTAATTTATTACTAGAAATTGTAATTTATTACTAGTATTGATAATGAAGAGTCGTATATTGATACAGTAGGTGGGACGAAGAGGAGTGAAATGACGCACCTTAAACTTGAGACCAGCTGCAAGGTAATCGGTCTTCCTGCCAATTGGCCTATAACTTGGGAACAATAATCGAATGTCGATTCATGAGCAAGAAAATTTTGTATTTTAGTCTTAAAAATAATTATTTGATGTTAATTTTATAAATTTTTAATTTAAATTATTCACTAATCATTCTCATAAATTTAAATTATTGTAATAACTGCTTTTACTGGTCAATAGACCATTTAACTTTCTTTTCGTAAATTCAGTTTCCATCGGGGAAAAATATAATATTAATAACTGAAATAAAAAGTAACCGCCACGTTCTGAGGAATAGTTGTGGGGGAAGAAGACGACACAGGATATCCAAGCTACATCTAGTGATCTGTCTCCTTTTAACGTACAGACAGGTGTGGTCGTAAATTTAGGGCTTTTTCTAGCACCTTGGCGATATGTAGGGTACCAGGGCCCATGTTGTCCTTTTTTGTAAAGAAGGGGCCAGATTGTCCTGGTTGTCATGAAACCTGTTTAATAGCGGAAGCAAGAATATGATATTATATCCTTGACGTGACGTGATATTGAATTGGAATAAAATAGATGTATTAAAATTGTCGTTATTAGGTGCAATGAGTAGCGACGAGGAACTAGACTGCAATCCATGCGAGTCACGCGGTGCTGCGGTTAGCAGAATGGGTACGGGCATCTTAGGCAGTAGTAGGGCTAATTGTAGAGTTTTAAACCAAAGGATAAAAATGAAAATAAAAAAAAAATGGAAAAAAGTGTATTTATTTAAGCCCACATGTTCCTCGCGACCCACGAGCCCTCCCCGTCTCAATCACTACTGCCAAAATTAAACATTTTTTAGGTCGGCTAGGTTTCAGAAAATCGTAATCTAGGATCTGGTAATGGGATTTTAGAATTTAATATGGTCCAATTTCAAATGTGTGGATCTGCCTATGTGGCGAAATATGCTCAATCCTTTGACCAAATAGATGTCAGACAACAACCAAATTTATGTGTTCTACACAACTATTTTATTTTCAACCATTAAATTCTCTATCTAGCCTCGAAAATCAATCTAAAAATCTAAAACACAAAAATAAAGCAAGACTTGTAGTGGCACAGAGTCAGTGTCGCTTTGCCTTTTTTTTTTTTTGATAAATTAGGCGATATATAAAAAAATAAAAGATCAGCTTGAAGGCTGATTACACAATCCAGAATTATAAAAACTGTAAGCTCTTAAGGCTGAGCTACTAGTGCTACAATTTCTAGATCTAGAGACACCAACAAAATCTTCACAAAAACTGGTCCAAATACAGTTAAGTAATTGCCAAAAAATAAGAGTGCCTTCTAACTCTTGATTGGCCGCCATATTAGCAAGTTGGTCAGCTACATGGCTAGCTTCTCTAAAGACATAATGAGCCTGAGGAACTCTCCCCTTGCTCCTAAGGGACCTACATTCAGAAAGTAATGACATTAGCATAAAGGAAGAGCATTGAGATGAATTTAGAAGTTGAACCCCCACTTCTGAATCCATCTCAACTTGTAGAGGAAAGGTGTTGAGCCGATGAACAAGCCTTAGACCTTCTCTAACTGCCCATAACTTTGCATGTAAGGCAGAAGAAGCTCCTACATTTCGAGCAAAAGCAATCACAAATTCACCTTTATCATTTCTGATGATACCACCAGCTCCAGCCTTATAGATAACTGATTTTGAAGAACAATCTGTATTGAGTTTAAATATGCCAATAGGAGGGGGGGTCCATTTGACATCAATATAAACTCTGAGATGGGGAGCAGGCCGAGAGGTTAACTGGATAGCAAAGAATTCACCACCTTTTTTCTTAATGTTATCAATGAGAAAATTAGAGGAGCAAGGCTTGTTCTCAAATAACAGCTTATTCCTGCTGCACCAGATTTCCCATAAACAAAAAGGAAGCAGAATATTCCAAGGGATATTACCATAAGTGGACAGTTGAAAATTGGTACAACTTACCTTGATGAGATGGTTGAAAGAAGTAGTCAAGTCCCAAGTAATGTGAAAATGATCATAAACAGACTTACTCGTGGTACAGGAAAACAGCATATGGAATTGATCTTTATTGTAGTTACCACACCGACAACACAGAGGGTTAATATTAAAGCCTCTACCATATAAATGTAAGCTGGTGGAAAGTTTACCATGAAGAGATATCTAGAGGAACATATGAATCTTGGGAATGGTGGGAACTTTCCAGAGCCAAGAACAATCCATAAAATCAGATGAAGAGGTTATATTCTTCTCAAACAGATAGGCAGACTTAAGAGTAAGAGAACCATCTTTAGAAAATTTCCAAAAATCTTTATCGACAAAAGTACTATCATGGTGGATATTAATGGCATGAATCTGATTCTTTATAGAGAAGGGAAACTCAAAAGAAAGTTTATCCCAATTCCAACAATCACTATTAAAGATATCAGCAACTATAAGGGAAAACTAATCACTAGTTAAGGGCCCTTCAATACAATTTCTTAGACTACCAAAAGGAAGCCAGCTGTCCAACCACCAAAAGGTATTTTGACCAGTAAAAACAAGTCTGACTATTCCCTTCATTCATGTAATCAGAACTAATAACCTGTTTCCAAAGTGGGGAAACCAACCCAGTACTTGTTACATTGTTGTACTTAGAAGAGAGGGTACAACTAAGCAAGGAATTCTTCTTATGTTTAATCTTCCAAGCAAGTCTTAACATGTGAGCACAATTGAGGCACCTAGCTTGTCTTATACCCAGACCACCATCTTTTTTCCTTCTAGTGACAGTCCCCCAATTAATAGAGTGGACGGATCTTTTTTTGTTGGTAGAACCCCACAGAAAGTTCCTACAAATTTGATCAATATTATCCAAAGTTTTAACAGGCAGGCTAGTTACTTGCATGTAGTAATTGCCCATGGTGGCCAAAGTTGACTGGGTTAGAACAATTCTACTAGCAAGAGATAGGTACTTGGTTTTCCACCCAGCTAACTTAGCATTAATTTTCTCAAGGATGAAATTACAATCAAAATTTTTTCACCTTTTATGGGAGATAGGGAAGCCTAAATATTTACCAAGATTGTCAGTTTCTTTAACCTGAAGGATGTTAGCACAGATGGTTTTAGTGTTTGCTTTAGTGTTTTTACTAAAAAGCAACTTAGACTTACTAAGATTAATAGTTTGACCAGAGAGAGCACAGAAGGTCTGTATGGTATGTTAGACAGTAAGGCAATTGTTTTCATTAGCCTTGGTAATAAAAAAAAGATTATCAGTGAAGAAAATATGGGTTAGCACAGTACCCTTGAAGCCCAATTTAAAACCCCTCCAATGACCACTCTCGGTCTTTATATAAACTAAATAGTCATTTAAATAAGTTGATGGGTAAACTTATCAATTTTTAAAATTTGAGGTGTGAATTAAAAGTTTAGGAGTAAAGGGGTTTTTAGACTTTATATGATAAATTTTAAAAAAATAAATTTATAAATTATTTACTGTAAATGGCAAAGGGACAGAGATAGATTATAACTTTTTGTAGGAAAGTTGTTGGGTGCAGAGGAGCAGTGGTTCCTCGGCTTTTCTGCTGGGCTTAATTCTACTTCAATTCAAAGCATATTGAACTGGTCAACAGTCTTATTATGAGATAGCTGATTCAGTGAAAAACTAAATTTGTCAGGACTGTCATCACGTGGCACGCACAGCAATAGACAGTCTAAATCTGTCCATTATGATTGTGATCCGTCGCACTTTAATTTCCCAATTTGGACTGTCATCCGTCGCACGCAGCTTTTGTGCGTCCCCATGTGCTTGCATCTGGGGTCAAAAATATTTGGAAAAAAAAATGGTTGGTGAATTGGGTCGCTTTCAATGTGAAATAATTCTCCTGAGCCAATAATAATAATAACAATAATATAATCAACATCATCAAAAGAAACCAAAAAATGATTCTCTCTTATGTCGAATTTTTAGCTTTCAATATGAAGTTGCCATGCACGCGAGCACACGTGCGTAAGTTGAGGGCAAATTGAGGACTTCGGCTCATTTGCGAACATATTTTTTCTGTTAGTGTTAGAACTTTGTATAATTTATTTAATTGTAGAGATAAAACTGTTGTTATTGGAAGTTAAAAATTATTTTAAAAAAAAGTTAAAAATTACTATTAAATAATTTTTTTTAAAATTAAACGTTAATTACTAATATTAACACCAAACAACACCTTCATATTGCTGGATACTGTGTTGTCTTCGGTAATCAGTCTTCTTCCACAAATCTCTGCTTGAATGTGACACTGAAAAAAATTTTTTAGAAAATTTTATTACCAAGTACCTATCAAAAAATTATATTTTATATTTTTTTCTAATAATCATAGTTCAGTATAAGTCATTTTAGAATAGACATGTGAGGTGAATTTTTTGTTTTTGAAGAGGCTTATAAAAACCTCGATCTATAAACCAACAGTAACTTTGGTGCAGTTGAAATTACCATTCATGATTATTATATACCCCTCTTTCCCAATTTTGCCGTATCATTTATTATTCACATCAATTAATTTATAATTTTTTATCTTCAATATTTTAACATATAAATGTAAATTTTTATATATAAATAATTAATGTAGATTTATAGTTTTTAAATATTTTTTTTAAAAAATATAATATAAATTAATTTAAATTAACTCAGGTTAAAAAGTGAAATGAAGAAAAGAATATAAAAAATAGAAAATAATTCATTAGTAGGAAAAATTTTGGATTTCATGTAGGTTGATAATTAAATATGTCAAAATCAGTGGACCATCTCAGGGTTGTGCTAAGAGGTCCATTTTTCATATCTCCGTAGCCTTTATTCTCTTCTGCTGCGTGGAATTTTTAAATTTTGTATAGGAAGGCTTAGAAAATCTATAATGTGGTTTGCCTTAATCTACACTTTAGTCCTTCTATTTTTATGAATTTACATTTTATCTCTTATTTTCTTTATAGTTTTTAACAGCAACTTCTGAAACTTTAATTTAAATTATTTTATAATCATATTTCAGGAATTTTAAAATTTTTAATATTTTTTTATAACTAACAAACCTTTAAAAAATATTGATATTTATTTATGAGAACGGAAATGTATTTATAGAAAGGAAAAATTGATAATTTAAAATGCCTATTAATTGTAAAAAAAATATTAAAGAGATTCAAATTATTATAAGATAATTATTGTACAATTTAAATTACAATTTTAGAAATTATTATTAGATAGTGTAAAAAAATAATGCTAAAATATACATTTTTTAAAATAAATAGAATAAACTATAGGTTAGAACAAACTTTAAGGGATAATTGCAGTTTCCTTTTTGATATCGTGTATATATTAATTGCTGGGTCGAGATCCAAAATCATTATGTCGATAGGTATTAAAACTTTTAACTGGAAATAGATGACCCCTTGGGTCCACCGGCTCATGCGAATCACGCGGTAGTAGCTGCATGAGTATATTTATTACCTGGAGGAGTTAATTGCATTTTCCTTAAAGGTTTTAGGGAAAGTTACAAAAACCTCTATGTGGTTTAGTCTAAACTACAGTTTGCCCATTCTATTTTAAAAAATCTACATTTTATCCTTTATATTTTTTATATTACCTGACAACAACTTTTGAAGCTGATTTAAACTATATGATAATCATCTTCCAGTAATTTCAATCTCTTCAGTATTTTTTATAGTTAATAAATATTTTAAACTATTAGTTTTTCTTTTCTGTAAATGTACTTTCCCACCTGTAATTATATATCAGTATTTTAAAGGTCGGTTGGCTATAAAAAAATATAAAAAAAACTTTAAATTACTAAAACATTATTATCATACAGTTTAAATACAGTTTCAGAATTTGTTATTATGCAATGTAAAAAATATAGGGGGTAAACTGTAGGTTTTTCAAAATAGAGGGCAAACTGTAGGTTAGACCAAACTATAGGGGATTTTTGTAATTTTCCAAGGTTTTATACCATACTACCCTTAACTTTTCAGGTTTGAAAACTTATGGTTTTCCTTTTTCCTCTAGTTTTCCATCACAATATTTCAACTTTGAGATTTTTTTCGGTAATCAGAAAGAAAATATGAAAGAACAAATAACAAACAACTAAAGAAGAAAAGAAGATAACTAAGGAAGATAAGAAGTTGCAAGTATCATGCACATCCTTGGATTAAAGGTATTTAATATCGTTACCACTACATATATCGCATCTTATAAATTACTTTCTGTTTCATATTAATTGACCATTTTACCATTTTTAATTAAAGTTTGACTTGAATATATTTATATTAATATATATTGAAAAAAATTCTTAAAAATGATATTTAGAAACTATAATCTTTAAAGTTTCATTTTTATAAAAAAATATCCATACTTTTATAATAAATTTTGAGAGAAATAAAA
Organism: Aquilaria sinensis; assembly: GCA_005392925.1. Lineage (NCBI taxonomy): Eukaryota > Viridiplantae > Streptophyta > Magnoliopsida > Malvales > Thymelaeaceae > Aquilaria > Aquilaria sinensis. The sequence continues at coordinate 55,298 of SMDT01002772.1, read as the reverse complement.
CTATAAATTAATTACTATGAATAGTAAAATGATTAGCTTTTATAAAACGGATGGCATATAAATATACCATGTAACATCTCACATCACATACTGTTACCATTTTCATAGAAAATATTAAAATTCTTTAAGGTGAAAATCATCATATATATTTTTTTCACATTTCTATATGTATTCTAATTATTTTTAACATAATATTCCTCATGTACATAAAAATATATATAAAAAGATGAATTGTTTTATATAAAAACACAAACAATGGAATACATAGAATAAAATAAATATTATTCAGTAAAAAAACTAAACATATATATGTATATGGTACATTAATGTAAAATAAAAAAATTTCTAACTTGCAGTATGTGGTATACCTGTGGTAAGTGATATATTTGTGATAAGTGTGGTATATTACAGTATACCATGCAATATTTCAACATGAGTAATTATTACGTACACCTGCATTAAATTCTAGCCTGGGGCTTTTAGTTTTCTTGTTTTTACAAAGAAGGACCTAAGATTTTTAAGACATTTAATCAAACAACAATTCTTGGCTCTGATACCAAAAGGCCCATAATATATTTTCTTGCAAGCAAAGCATAGATTATGCATATATGTAAACTCGAAAATGCATACATGATTTATTGACTTTGGATTAAACTTGTAGATAACTAGTTAGAACTAGTATACTACATAAAGATGATGAACACTAGAATGATTACAAACTTGGACTGTTAAAGTAGAAAGATACGCTTTAATAGGATTAACACCGCTATAGTACAGGTACTAGCAAACCAGTTAAATACTAAGTGAAAAAATGCAAACTCTGGTGGAAAGAAAAGTGTCCAGCACATGGACTAAGAGAGATATAAAAAAAATTTTGGATGCCTAGACTTTGGATGAAGGCCTCCTCTTATAAGCAAAGTTTCTGAGCCTTAGTGATAAGGCTAGCTGGTCTTCTCCAATCAATAAACAAAGGTATCTAGGACCACCAAAATTAGTGGTTAGATGGTACTAAATTATGTTGGTGGAAGCAACAATTTTGGGCAGCTGGCAGGTCCTTGTTTGCTTTTACATTCGTGTCGGTTTATGCCAATATTGGCTTTAATCACGTTAAAATCAAAGCTCCTCATCAGAGATACCTTTACTGGGTCCTTGTTGAGTCATTTTTTTTGGATAAGGATCCAATGCTCTCTTGGCCTTTCTGAACTAATTGTTTTTAAGCAGATTTTAGAATTATTTCCTTCATTATAGAGATAGAAATTTGACTATCTTTGAATTGTCCTCCTTGATAGAACTGGTTAAGTATGACATCTAAGAAATCCTCGTCTGGGTTCTCTTATTCATCAATTAAATCAATTTTATCAAATCTAATATTTTCAAGCAAATATTGGTTAAGGATATATTTATCCCACCATTTTGTTTTCCAAATTCATTCTAGACAAGGAGTGAAATGAGTATCATAATCCACTTCTTGTTTTTCATAATGTCATTGGAGGATCTAAGGAATATGGTTCATAACCACAAAAAAGAAATCTAGGAATGACACCTTTTAATTTTTCTCAAGAAATTGTTCTTGGAACATGCAAAATTCTTCAAAGGACTTAATTACTTGTTCTAGGAAAGAGTCTCTAAACAAGCCCTTTCCAAAGTACCAGTTAGGAAATTTCCTTTACTTGGTCTTGAATAAAATCATCCATGAATGCTAATGGTCTTTGTTTTGAAAATGAAAAACTCATCCCAAGCCTTGATACAATTCTAATATGAGAATAACATATTCTCATATTTTCCTCTGGTCAAAATTCTTCTTCTTCTAGATGGAACTTCCCATTCCTCAAGTGTACAAATTTTTAATATTTTAAATGGGGAAATTCCTATTTCTGAAATATATTTTTTTGAAGGTTCCTCATCACCACTTTTAAGATTAATGGTGATCTTAGTTCTTTTGGGTTTATGTTCTATTTCAACAGAATCGGTTTCTTGTAATATTAATTCAAATAATACAGGCTTTTTGGGTAGTTGGAATTACCACTAGGGATTTTGGTGGTCAGGCTCGTACTTTTCTACCAGTTCTATAACTGAAATATGCTTAAAATCTTTATCTTATAGGCAAATTAAGCATTTCATTTCTAGTTCTTGAAATACAGTTAGTATGCTCAGACTATGCATAGAAATTTCTTGAGGCTTTAAGGGCCTTAGAGAAATATTCTTTTGTTTAATTTCTTGAAAATTTCTTTGGAAATTCCTATATGTTCTTCTTTATTGGGAAGACAACGGTTCATCATTACCAAGCTAAAAATCTCTTTTCTTGGAGAGTTCTCTTTATCTTTTTAAATTAATTCTTAGGAGGGATTTTCTCATTCTTCAGAATTTTCTAGATGGATATGATGCTGAGCTAGAAGAGCTATGGTTAATTTTGCATCCATTTTCAGACAACTTTCTATTTCTATCATATCCTCTTTGGATTCTTGACAGAAGATGACTTTGTTTTTTTGGTTTAAACTTTTTGTCTTCTTTTCTCCCCTGCAAAAATTCTCTAATTAAGAAATCAATTAGGGAATTGGTTTCTTCCGCAATATATTCAATATCAAAATCAAAGCAGATAAAATGGCTTGCCGCTGAGAAAAATTTGATTAGAAGCTAAATTTTTAACATCTTTTACTGCTTTACAATCAACTATAATTAAAATTTTCTTATTGAGGAGATTTTCCTCAAATTTTTTGGCACAAAGCACACTTGCCAAAATTTCCTTCTTAATAGTGGCATAATTCTTTTGGGCTTGATTCCAAATCCCTGAAGAAAATCTTACCAATTATTTATTATCAATTTTCTATTTTAATATTCCACCAAAGCTAATATCACTGGCATCTATTTCAAAAATTTTAAAAGCTTTTGGGTTGGGAATATTAGCACAAATAATTTCTTTTGTTCTTCTTTTGACTAGTTGGATAGCCTTAGTTTGTTCTATACTCCAATCAGGAGGATTCTTCTTTAACCTATTAAACAGAGGTTTACAGTCCTTTGCAAGATCTTTATAAAAATTTGAAACATAATTTAAACTTCCAAAAAATCTATGTAATTGTTTCTTATCCTTAATCTTATCAGGAAACTTGTCACTAAAACTTGTTGATCTATCAATAGGTTTTATTGTTCCTTTATGAATTATAAGGCCCAAAAATCTAATTCTAGTTTGGAACAATTTCATTTTTTTGCTGATACTACCAATCCCACATCTTTTAATATTTTTACAAATTTATTAAGGTGTTTCTAGTGCTGATCAATCAATTGAGAAAATATAAGCATATCATCAATGTAAACAATAGTAAAAGAATTATAATGATTAAAAATTTCATTCATAATTTTCTGAAATTCTAATGTGGCATTCTTCAACCTAAAATGCATGACATTCCATTCATAGTGATCAAAAGGGACATTAAAATCTATTTTATATTTATCTTCTTCGACAATCTGAATTTACCAATATTCTAACTTCATATAAAATTTTGAGAATACCACGGCATTATGAAGTCTAGATAACAAATATTTCTTGTTAGGTATTGGATACCTAATCCATCTAAGAACTTTGTTTAGAGGCTTATAGTTTATTACTAGGCTTGGTACTCCTATTTTAATTTTTGAATTCTTAATTACATAGAAGGCAGAACAGCTTCGTGGTGAAGAACTATTTCTAATTAATTTTTTATTCAACAAATCTTGGATTTCTTTTCTACAGTGAGTCATTAATTCTTCATGCATTTGGATTGCTCTAGACCTTGTAGGAATGGTTTTCTCACTAAAGTCTAGTTCATAAGGAAGATTCACACTGTGTTTCTTTCTTTGCCAAAAGGCATTAGGAATATCAGTGCAGACTTTGTTGGCTAAAATTTTCTTAAAGTATTATATCCTTTGTCTTAATTCATGGTCTTCTAGTTTTTCTTCAACACTCTTTTGTTTTACTTTTTCTTGTCAACACATAAAAGCATTATGTTTTCTTCCTAAATCTATATTGAGTTCTTCTAGTAATGATCTTCTAGGTGGTTTGGTAGACTCAAAAGTAATTTTCTTTCCAATTTTCTTAGTAGAAATTTTATTCATACTTACCTTAAAGGACATGATTACGGCCATGAATGAAGTCCCTAAAATTATTTCTTGGTTCATGTTCAAGATTGTGAAATGTTGTTTAATACAAATGTCTTCATTGCACACATCAATTTAAACCTTGTTGGTATAGTTTCTTTGTTAGCAGGAGTAATATACCTAAAGGATTTATCAAAATATTGATAAGGAACAATTCCTTTTCAAATACAGTTTCTATCAGCTCCTAAATCTATTAAGACTACAGCTGTCAAATTGAATTGGTTTTCTATTAATAAAGTTATTCTACTGGTAAATCTCTGGTTTGGCATAGAATAGACTTCATTAATTTGTAAAGGTTTTTCTTAAGAATATTATACTTCTAAATCTTTATTTTCTTGACTTATTTATGGAATATTTTTCCCTCTTTCTTTCTGTTTTACGTTGAACCTAAAGTCTTCCATATCTTCCATAACTAGCTTATCTTCTAGAAAATCTTGGGAGTATCCTTCAAAATTTTGAAGTTTTAAGATCTCAATTCTATTTTTGAGAGATTTTATTTTTACTTTCATTTCTAAAATTTCTCCTTTCAATTTTGCTATTGTACATTTTTTTTTACTCTTCTGTGCCTCGTCTATCCTCTTTAAAATTTCATTTAAACTATAGATAGGAGACTTGGTTAACTCTTGTGTATCAACCTTCTTTTTGAAATTTTTTCTACCTTGATTTGCTTGATTTTCTTGCATACCAACTTTATCAAAATATTTAAACAAAATTTCTTTTCTTAATTCCATATCATAAATTTGTTTAGCAATTTCTAGGATTCTCTCATCTTCTTCAGTAATGGCATTAACCTGAATCACATTTAATTAAAGACTTTCAAATGTGTTTTGTAACTAACAAGAATCGCAACCATAGTTTGAGCCACAGTTTTCTCACTCAAATTCTAAAATATCTGCGAGAGCAAGTATATTTATTTCTTCAGAACTTTCAAAAGTTTTTTTTTCTTGGGCTTCTTCAGGTTCACTATCACTATTCAACAAAATTTGCATTAAACTCTTTTTTAGACCTTCATCTTGGGCCTTTTCAGGTTGACTATCACTATTCAACAAAATTTGCATTAAACTCTTCTTTAAACCTTCATCTATTTCTAAAGAGTTTATTTTGTGGCTTGTTTTGCATTTATTAGCAAAATATCTTGATTTACCACATTTCTAACAAACCCTTTGATCTTTTCTAGATTTTCTCTTTCTAAACCTTTTAGAAGGTCCTGATTTTTCTTCTAACCTTTCAAACTTTCTTCTCCTATATTTTTCTATAGGATTTATGCTTCTTTTGTTTTCTAAGCTCATATTTGGAATATGGTCTTGCAATATCATAACCAAATTAGGAGCATAATCTACCCATTTCTTTTCTTCCTACTGATTTTTCTCTTTTCACATGTTTTTGCCACTTTATTTCATGACACATTTTTAAACAAACTTCTTTTATTTCTGCTATAATTTGACCACAAATATAATTTTCTAAATTGGGATGACCTTGGCTTTTCTCCTTAATGTGATCCATAAGTAATTGACCAAAATTTTTAGGTAATCCTTGTATGAATTTTTCTTTCCAAACAGAGGGTCTTCAATCTTCTCTTTCATAAACCATAGTAAGGAAAGTATCCTTATATGATTCTAAATATGATAAATTTCTACATATCAGATTTAAAAACAATTCACCATTTCTAATTTCTTTAGTTTCTGCATCATTATAAAATGAGAATAAATAGTACACAACAAAGCACTTACAACTTCAGGTTCACTTGTTTGGATTAATTGGTTTCCATGTTATACCATGAGCATTTTTCTTGGATTTTTTTTTATTTCTTGTCTACCTTGTTTAGTTAGACACTTTCCCATGAGTTTCTTAAGTGTCCTGTAAACCCAGTTGTGATCATTTTAGCTATATTTAGGTTTGAATTATCCACTTCTTTTCTAGTAGCTATCTCAAACATAATCATATTTTGAATAGTGTTTATTATTTGATATTTTAACAAACCATCTATATTCCATTATCTTATTGAATCTCTTTTATATTCTGAAAAAGTATGACGTTCAGAGTAATTATTTAATTTTAAATCCATTAGAGATGGTTTTGTTGGAGTGTAAGAATGAGGTACATTGCAAACCCTTGAAACATTTCTAATTGGACCTCTTCTCCTCCATTCAGAACGAAGATGATTTGATTCTAAATTTTCATGTTCTAAATGATGGGAATAAACCAATTCTTGGATATTGGACTTTCTCCAATAACGTTTATCTGAAGACCCTTTTGTATTTTTTTTATCTATAGTTTCTTTTTGTTCTTCAGACCTAATTGTTAATTTAGTTATTTGCTCAGTTAAATCAGTAATTCTATCATTTGGTTTTAGTTTAAATTTTGGAAGTTTCGTGGGAAAACTTATTAGGGATTTTGTTGTTTCTGGTAAAAGTTCTGAATTATAGACAGAAGCCTTTATGAGACTAAACTTATGCTTATCCAAAGATGTTTCAATTCTATTCATTTGTTTACCTATAGATTGTAGGTAAAGGTTTGTGTAATTATTCTGTTCCATGATATTTTAGAGATCTTTCTTATTAATAGGTTTCTTAGTAGTTTCAGGATTTTCTGCATCAAAAGCTTTAAAGGGTGAAGTAAATGTTTTAGTTTCTTCTCCCATTATGACTATAGTATTTGAAGAACATGAAGATGTAATTTCTTTTCCATCTTTAGTTTTATATGTAGACCAAGTTTCTTCAAATACATCTAATGTAGTTTTTTCATTTAACACTATGGTAGAGATAAGTTATTCAAAGAATTTCAAATTCTTCCTAATTCTCATTATTCTTTTATACCAAAGGTGTTTAATCACTTTACTGTCTTCTTTGGTATAAGTATCAAAAAACCATTTTCTTTTAATCTCATTTTTCTCTGACCATAAATCTTCATTTATGCTTTGACGGTCAAACCTAAATGTTTTGTTAAGACGTTTAGCTGAAAATCTAAAAAACTAGGATTAGGAGATCTTATGGATACAGATTTTGTTTTTTCCTTTTGTTGTCCAAAACCTTGACATTTTTCTAAGACAACTGGATCAATTTTATATATAGGATGTGGAACTTGTTCTATTGATTCTCTAACTCTTACAAGTTTATCATGTTTAGACTCTGGAGCATAAGAGCATGGTTTGTAAGCAATTCTAGAGGGAAGCCTTTTTTTTTTTTTTTTTTTCTAATTCTAAAAAATCAATTTTTGTAATTTTGTCTTTGTTAAATCTTATTTCAACTTCTCCATTTTCGTATTCAATAATTCTTTCTAATTCTTAAAGTTTTAAAGGTTTCATGGGTTTTTCATTTTAGAAAATTCATTTTTCTGGAAGCTTAATGTCTCTCCATTTAATTGGTTTTGGAATGACAACATGACTTTTCTCTGTATTAGCTTTCAATAATAAAGTTTCTTTTCGTGTATCAAATTCTAAAGCCTTAGGCTTAATTTGTGCTGTCATTACTTTGTAATAGATTCTATATACCAAAGCAAGATCTTGGGATCCTTCTAATATATCAAAACCCAGTTGTCATGATATTTGTAGTTAAAACTTTCATGATATGAGGGCCTTTCAAAGAAACAGTGAACTTGGGATGACAATTAAAATAAATTGGTCAATCACAAAGACTTGATTCAACAATGCTTAGTAGAGAATCAGAGAATTTATTATATCTACAGTCTCCTAAAGTAATTATCATAGAAGTATTTAAACCATTTCTTGTTAAGCAATTTGCATCAGTCCAACATGCAAGTAGTTATAATGATTTTCTAGATGATCTTTAATCGTATATTTTGAAAACAATTCAAATTTATGATCTTCTTCCATTATTGGAATAGTATTTTCTACCGTTTTAATGACATAAGTCATTCTAAAATCAAAAGTTCCTTTTTTATAAGCATCCCATTTATCCATTTTAGGAATATTTCAATTTCCTAATTTCTTTTCAATATCCCTGATTAATACAGCTTGTGAGTTCTTTATTTTTCTATTCCCTATAATTTCATCATTTTCTTGTCTCTTTTGAAGCAGACATTGTCAAATTTCTAAAAATTTTATCCATTAGTAATTATCAATTAGTGTTAATATCTTTACCAGCTATTTGTCAATGCTCTATGCAATCTTACTGCCCTTTCACTTTAACAATGGATCTTACAGTTGCTACATGACTTGGGTGATAGTCTAAAAAGATATTAACAATATTCTTTAATTACTAGTAGGAGAAAAGCTTTGGAAGTTTCATTATTTCTTGAATCAAAGAAATAAGACAAAAAATAAACTTTAGGGACTAGAATCTTAAAAACTTGAAAGTTTAGTGTAGGTGTATGACATACACTGGGTATACATAAAAATTGGCCTTTCAACATATCATGAAAATTGGGATACCGCATACCAAATACCTTTAGTAAGCGGTATACCGCACATATTAATACTATGTTTATAGCCGAGTGATGGACCTTAATTAGCGACAATGTCTCAAAACTTTGGGATAGATCTCTAATATTTTGGATCTCTTTAAATGACTCACAAAATTTCAATTGTGAGGTGGTTTTTTTGGTACTTGTGAGATTAACCTTCAGAATTCTTGAAGTTAAAATTAAAGTATCCACTCATGAGTTCTCTAGTAATATATTGAAATTTGAAGAATAATTGAATAATAATTTCTTTATTAAAACATAAAACACTCATTTATCTACAAAACATAACTATGAAAATACAAATAATAGAAAACCTTGGTGAAAAAGTGTATTTATTTAAGCTCATGTGTCCCTTGCTAGGTGTAGAAAGGAGCCGAGCCAAGTTTGAATATTTTAGGCATGAAGCTAGGCTCGTTAAGGATTGGCTCAGCTCAGTCTTGAGCTCAAGCTCAATAAGCTCAAAAAATAGGGCTTGAAGCTCGACTAAAAAAGATTTAGCCTCAGCTCGGTGGCTTGATAGACATGAAGTTTGATTCAAAGTTTGAGCTCGATTTCAGCTCAATTATTAAAGGTTCAAGTTTGATTTATGAAATAAATATTAAAATTTAGGGTTTAGGTATATTAAAAATAAAATTAATTTATTTTTTATATTAAAAAACATTAAGCTTGTTAGGCTTAATAAGAGTTTGAGCCGAACAGTACTAGACTTGAAGCTCAGCATGTTAAGAGTTCAAACTTATAATGAAGCTCGAAGCTTGGCTCGAAGCTTATTAGGCTTGGCTTGATAACAAAAAAATTGAGCTTGAGCTTGAACTATTCAATAAGAGGCTTGGCTCATTTCCACCCATAGCTATTCATGTGCAACGTCCCCACAACGTGAAATCCAACTTTTTTTTTCAAGGAAATATGGATTTATATCAATACTAGTACAAAGAAGATGATAACCAAGGTGGGAAAGAAACCCCTACAAAGTTTTACCTAAAGTATGAAGGCATATCTAGCAAAGGTATGGACAGCTCCATTGGCTGACCTTCTAACATAAGAAAAAGAGCAAAAACAAAAAAGTACTAGCAAACGACCTAATGTCATCAATCAAAACACCAAAATAACATATAGATGGTGAGTTCCATTTCTGAAGCTCCGAGATAAGCTTTGCCAAATCAGATTCCATAACCACATCTATACAATGACTTATAGCCTCTCTTAAGCCCCACATGGCCACCATTGTCTCAAAATAAAGTGCATCCCTGCTAATGTAGTCCTTCCTATATGACAATACAAAACTCACCTCGCTTATCTTATTCCGATAGATTATTCCCACCGAGCCCCGTTTGTCTTTTATTGACATGGTCGACAGTATGTTTACATATTATATATAGTGGAAAACTACATCTGGGGTTGATTGAATATAGTCCAGCTCTTGATCCATTATCTTATAGATTAAGCCACTTACCTCAGAGTCTAGCAATAAGACTCGTGAATGACTTTATTTCATTTATACTACATGCTCTATCCTAATATTGCCTAGTTGAGAGCCTTTTGCCCATCATTTCTTCACGTGGTCTCACATATCTTCCATCCAAGACTCTTCAGGCACATATTGAGAAAGGACACCCAAAATGAAGATGTGGCACTGTTTCCTCATCCTGTAAGCACATTGGACACTCTAATGAGACTTCCATCCCTCGCTTGTTAAGTTTATCTCTAGTGGGTAGTGCATTAACACACGTTTGCCAAAGGAAAAAATGAGTATGTGGAGGCAGCATAAAGCTCCAAATCCAAGACCAAAATCTAGATCACGTTAAAAATCCCTCCTACAGTTAATTGCATAAGCAACATAGTATTGTTGATTTTACCTAGGGTTGAAAGTTTTGGGTTTCAAGTCAGGTTCATGTCCAAACTCAAAATTAGTAGACCCATTCAATGCTTTCAATTCTTGACCAGAACAAGCCCGATTTAGGCATACAGCCCAAATTGACCTTAACTTGAAAATATGGGTTTAGGTCATTTTAACCCGACATGGCGACTTTCACTTCTTCTATTTCATCCCCAATGCTCTTCTTCATCTAGCAATGACATTGACACTAATCTTTTCCCTAACTTCCTTATCCTTTAGCTTATAAACTTCCCACTCACAGCCCATGGCACTAGCTTGTACTTGTCATAAGCATCATCCATCGAATTTTTCTCTTCCTGGCTATAATGCAGATCTTTAAGCTTGATTCTCTCTTCTCACATCTATCTCAGTAAGGGTAGAGAACAAAGGGTGAGGTAAAAGAGGATAGCTAGCAAGGCAGGGTGAGTTGAAGGTGAGGCAAAGGAAGGTGGTCGACAGCATGAAGGTGAAGAGAGAGAAGACGATTGGCGGCGTGAGGGCGAAGAAGGGTCTCGAGAGTAGTCGAGCAAAGCATTGAAGGATACTGTAGGGTGAAATTTCTTCTCAAGAGAGGTGAGGTTAATAACTAGTAAATTTAAAATTAGTTAGGGGTTAGGGAATTGGGTTGGGCTAGGATTTTTATGGGCAAGGAGTTAGTTTAGAGGTTGGGCTAAGATGGGTTAGGGTAGGAATTGAATGAGTTGGTGGCTTGCAAATGGGCTGGGAAAGGATTTGGGTTCATTCGGGTTGATTTAGGTTAGACTTGAACTGACCTGATTTTTTCCCTCTTTATATTAGATAGGGTTTGGGTCAACCTAAAGTACACCTTTTCTACTTTCTAACTCGATAGTTTAGATTAGGTATTAGGTTAGGGTCATTTGGTTATGCCCCTAATTTCACTATAAACACTCAATTATCATTCATCCCTCAGGTTAAAACATCTTCCACGGGTTGAGGAGATAGGGCAATTCTCTTGATTGTTGTGGCATCTGAAGGGTGGAGCAACACATCAATGAGATTGTAATTCCAATGAAAACTAAATGATTAAAAAGTTGCCTCACCCACCAATCTAACATGCCCAAAGTAGCATTATAATTGGCTTCAGAGTGCCTGAAATCCACTAGTCTCTCCAAATAGGGATACCTAGTCCCCTACTGACTCTCCAGTCTGCCCCTACCCTTACCAACTCCCTACTTGCTAGAAAACCATTATATAATGTAAAAATTGAGTTAGGAATCAAAGCTCTGATAAATGATGAAAGGTGAAAATACTAACTCTGAATACATGGGCCATTAATCCTTCATTATTTTGCTCCAATTTCTAGCCTAATTTTGCCAACATAGCTAAGATGAAGGTATGGACATCATAAAAGCCAAGAGCTACAACCATCTTCGATAGGCATAAATGCTCCTAAGCACACCAAGATATCTTTCTTCTATCCACATCTGAGGACTTTAAAAAGGTTAATGCCAATGATTGGCATTTATCACAAACCTCTTTCAGGATAAGGACATAACACATCAAGTTTGTAAGCATCACTTGGACAACAGTTTTAATCAATAAGCTATGCCTAACCTGTGAAAGCAAGGAGGCCTTCCAATGAGCCATTTTCTACTTTACCCTTTCTGTTAAAAACTCAAATTTGGTCATCTTCTTTTGACCTAGCAACCAAGGAAAACTAATACTACCTCCGTCCCAAAAAACTTGAAACATTTGACTGGGCACGGAGATTAAGGTGTTTGTAATTTGTGTTAATTTTTTATGTAGTAAAAGTTTAAATAATGATTAAAAAAGAAAAAATTCTTTTTTGGGTTTTGTGCAGGGATAGATTGAGTGGATATTAAAAAAAGAGTCTTTATTGGGTTTTGTGTAAAAGGATTATTTAATTGTTTAAACTTTTCCAAAAGAGGAAACGTTTCAACCTTTTGGGACATCCCAAAAAGGAATATTTTCAAATAAACTGGGACGGAGGTAGTATATTTTTTTACTCTCAGACAATCTCTCATCTCTAACAAATTCATCAGGCATTCACGATTTACTAGATAATAATTTGGATTAAAAAAGATGCACAATTTCTTTCTATATACCATCAGACCCGAAGCATTTTCATAAAGCTTTAATATAGCTAATAGGTGACCTATGCCCTCCACCCCATCTTTAAGAAACAAAATACTATTATTCAGGAAAACTAAATGTGAAACTAGATGATTGTACCTGCTTATTACTATCCTTGAAATTTGGTTGAGTTCTTCGGCATTCTTAAGAAGTTTTGACAATCCTAAAAAAAAGAAAAAGAAAAGAAGATAAGGGATCTCTGTGCCTTAGACCCTGTGAAGGCCTGAATCATCTGGATGACTACCCATTAAGTAGTACTAAAAATGAAGCAATCTTAACAAAGCTCATCACTTTCCATACCCACACATCATTAAAATGCATCTTGCACATCCTAGCTATCAGGAATGACCATTTAACTTAGTTGTATGCTTTTGACATATCCAGCTTTACTGCATTGCTCTAGCTCCTTTACCATAGAGACTATTAATAAAGTGAGAAGCTTTGAGTGCAACCAGACCATTATCAATTAAGAGGCTCACCAGAGTAAAATCACTATGGTTATCTTAAATAATGAATGGAAACATTAGCTTCAACTTATTCTCCAGCACTTTAGAAATAATGTTATACAAAACATTGTATGAACTTAGGGAAAAGGGGCAATTTTGCCACTAACATTTGGGCGATAGGGCATTTTTTCCATCAATAGTTTTTTGGAGCAAAATAGCTACCAATGTTTATTAAAAAAGTATTTTTACCATCATAGTTTTGGTTTGGGAGTGAAGTGGCCATTCATGAAATTAACGGCTAGAATATTTAGTTGTATAGAGGAATAATTCAGTAATTGATTGATTACATGGCATTTGATAGACAAAATGATGACACAAATAAGCAAAATGCAATATGATGTGGCCTTGAATTGGAGATAGCTAAGTGAGATAGGGGAAAATAAGCTAGGGATAAAAGCTAGGGTTTTTGGAGGGTTTGTGAATTAGGAAATTAGTAGAATTGGTGAGTGAATAAACAAAATTGATGTAGAAAAAATGTGAATCGATGAGTAGTTCACTGGGTAGTTTAGCCAATTCATCAAATTTTCACTCTATGCATGATGAAAGAGGGATAAACAACATCATCTGCAAATGCAGGCAGAGCTTTCAGATGGACTATATGAACTCTCATGAATCATGATAGATTCTTTGGATGTCAAAATGGGGGTATATGTGCCTGTGATTGTCATGCTTAATTATGTTGCAATAGTTTTACCTCTGCAAAGACCTGATGGGTATGATTTTTATGGGTAGGTTGACCTTGCATTCCTTTCCCAAGCAAACAAAGTGATAGAGGAACTATTGGATATTAGGAGTTCAATGTGTTCAAATAATGAGTACCTACAGGTAAAGATAGAGAAGTTGAAGGCAAAGCTTGAGATTGTCAAAAAAGAGAAGAAAATGTTATAGGAAAGTTGATGGGTATGTAGGTTAATGCAGAATTGAATTTGAAGAAAGTGGAAGAAGAAAATATGATGATACAACATTTGCTGATCATTGATAAGAGGAATGTTGCTGTGATGAAGAAATTTGTGAGATGCATGTTGACCTTTAGCCCCAAGAAAAGTGCACCATTGCATGTCCTTGCTCTGTACATGTCCGAATGGTGCTCTAAGTGATTCATATGAGTTTCAGCCTTATCTTGCATGAAATATTGCATAACAAGCCCATGAGGTGTCATAGCCAACTCATTTGCCTTCTTCCTTATGAGAGGTCTACTTGAGATCTTTAAGGGTCCTTGGGTGTGCATTACTACTCCACTTCCGGCTCCAGCTTCGACAAAACCTCTCCATCTCTAACAAGTACTAATAGGTATGGACTAAAAATGGCTAAGACCTTTTCCTACTTTCTTGAATTAATGCACTCCTTCGAAGATTTGCCAATGGACTCCCATGGCATTGTGTCTAGTCTCCCCACCTATTGTTCCTCTTGTTGGTTGCCACCACCCTTAGTGGAGGCTAAATAATGAGCCAGTCACCACACTGTGATGCACCATACTTTAACCCAGCTAGAAAATCTAAGCATTTTATTTCTACATAATCAATTTGTCCACACTTATAGCGAAAGTTCTATAGTCTATCATACTTCACATAAAACCATCATTTCACCAAGTCATCTTGAACCAACAGTCCCCTCCTAAGAGGCCAAGAAATGTTCACCAAAATTTTTATCCTCAATGACATACCAAGGATGTTCTAATGCACCACAACTCCAATGCGATTACTAAGTACTTTAATGATCTCTTCTTTAAACCATGCAAAGGGTGCATCCATAATGTGCACCCAGAAGGCCACCCACTTGATTTGAAGTGAAGGTTTGTCACCATTCTGTAGTTGGCACATAACAATTAATCTATTATTGAAAGACAAAGCCCCAACTAGCCGTTCTTTTTCCTTTTGAAAATTAGCGATGAATAGATTATAGCCAAGCTTTCAAGAGGGCATCCTGCAAATGATCTAGTTGGGCAACCTTGTTTGACACAATTTTCATAGTAACCATCAGTTTTGAAAATCTTTCACAGGCCTTATCCCTCAGTACTAGGTGAAATGATGCCGCCTTATCATTTATTAGACTCATCGTGGTAAAACACATGTTAAGGGAGTCCATCCCATGCTCTGACAGAATCAACCAAATATGGCATACACTCTCTGAAGAACAACTCCTTGCTAAGCTCCAAGATGAAGGCGTAAGCAGAATGTTGCCAAATCACCAAAGCCAGAAAAGCAAACCAAAACCAATCACCAATCATAAGTTGAGTTGAAGAAGGAGTTAGGACCCACAAGGAAATTGAAATTCAGCAAAGGTAAAAACTCTAGTAGGGCTCATGCAAAGCAGGTATTAATTACCATGACTTACGAAAACCAACTTTGACATTTTGATTCAATGGAATGCAATAACCCTTTCCATGTAAAACTTTTGGAAGTGATTGCACATGCAATTTGATAAATGTTGTCATAAGAAAATTTAAATTTTACAAAAACTATATGTACTATAAAAATAGTTAATTTTTCTACATATTTAGAAGCATTTAAAAAATAAGGAACTATTGTGTTTATAAAGTTGATGGCTCAAGACTTACAAAATTATTTAGCTATATTACATCATTTTTTTTTGTGTATAAATTTATATGAGAACCATTAATATTATTACCATTATAATCATCATTAGTGTTTAGTACTACCATAAGGTGTCTCACCTAATGAGGGCAGATAAGCTTTATTTACTATTTGTGGCTACCTATGACTCACAAATAATTTTATGTTAGACGGTCACAAAGAGTTTTACACATTTTATCAATTTTAAATTATTTTTTTATAAAGTGATTATTTATCTAAATTATTAGTTGGTCCAATAATTTGGACTTGATCATCCATTTTACTTAGAGATTTTTTTATTAGTAAAACAAAGTATTTTATTAAGCAAATGAAATAAGTGTTGGAATATTGCAAAGGTTGCTGTGTGACTGAATACACCTAGTAGAACACCATTATAGGATAGAAGCATTACACCAATTCATCAAGAGAATAGACTAAATAGAAAGTGAAGGGCTAGAGCACCATTCATGAAAAAAATTCAAAGGGCTTACCTATTCTTTTCAACAACTTGATGTGACTGCCCTTTAGGCTTGCTTAGGAAACCTATGTGAATGTGTCCCATACTAGTCATAATTGGCTACTTGATTACATACACACTAGTTAAAACCTTCATGCTTCTAGTTATTAAACCTACTATGTAAATCTGTTTGAGTAATGCTTTGACTTCATTAATAATAAAAAGAAGTAACACTTAAATTATCATCTGGGTATTTCATTAAAAACTGAGTTCAAAATAGTCTAAAGAATTAGAAAAAAAATCTATGGAGTTAAGTACACATAATCAAACACATGCAAGCATCCATAAAAAAGTAGACTATGCTCACACTTAAGAGCGATTCTAGAGTTCAACTACTCAATCATGTACATCAAAGGTAACTAGTTTATGAAACTATACAACAAATTTAAACTATTGAGATCCATAACTAAACTCCCTCCTTAGATTAAACTTTCTGTGGCAAGCTCCAAAAGTCCTTCTTTATGCTTCACTAGCCTCTTTCTGTCAAATAAACAACTGTAGTTAATGTAACAACTTAACTAATAGGTGAGCCATAAATATATAGTCATAAAGATTTAAATAAACAATATACATACTTATGAGCCTAGCTCAACAACTTTTCATGGTTGTTGGTTTAATTGAATAAAAATCTGTACAACAAACACTAAGAGAATGAGATGAGAATAAACTATTCTCAGTAATAAATCCTTCAACCTATAAGAAAAACACTAAGGACACACACATATATATAATATGCAGTCTACTTTGAACTTAAAAGAGTGTAAGGATAATCCTATACACATAGTATCTCAGTCCCTTGGGATGTGCCCTCTACCTAGTCCTACCATGGGCACAACCTCGTGCTTAACAAGTTCTAGCCTCTAACTCGCTCATAGTAAGTCTTAACTTGCCAACCTAGTGTGCTTAGCTAACCATTTAACTTTTCATTGATTGTTGTATAGGTGAATATGGTGGATGCACCTCAGTTGAGTTCCAAGGAAGTCACTAAGTGTACTAAGCCTCCACATAGTGCCTCAAGTCATCAAGCTTGCCTAGGTCACTTAAGTAGGAAGGTTCCACCTCAAAACCTTACTAAAAGTGCACTTGGTTCTCATTTGTGCCTTAAATAAACTTTCCTAGGCTACAAGTGCACTAGACCTTTACCTAAGGCACATGCCCATTCACCATATTCACTGTTGGATAGGCTCTAAGAAGCATCATTGAGTTCATTAGGACTCTATATTTGTACCTTAGGCTCCTAGGCCCAAATTAGGCCACTAATGTCGCAAAAATCCTACACTCAACCTAATGGCATCTATTGTAGTCATTGTTGCTCCCAACATCTTAAACTTGCCTCCATGTGGTTCATGAGTAGTCTAGCACCTTAGACAACCATAACAAGTCATTGGTAACCTTCCACCTAAAGCTTCCCAACATGCCTCTTGCCCTCTTCCTTGGGCCCTCCTTGCAAGGTTGAAATAGGCACGTCATTTGCCTATGGCACTATAGCACTGCAGCTTCATAGTTAAACCTTCTTGGGTTAAAAATAGAGGGCTAGGCACTGTAGCGTCACCTTGGCACCGCGGTGCTAAACCCTAAAGTCTTGCAGAATAAGTCTTCCTCCTAAGCCTTTTTGGAGGCCTCCAATGGCCTTTAGGGACTCAAGGAATGTCATCCCAGGTTTCATGTCTCAACATGTAACTATAATGAGGCTCTTTATAGCATTAGAACTATTCCTAAAATGCTCAAACTCACTAGCTTTGGCTTTGAACCTAGTTAGTCCACTATGAACAACACAATCCCATTCAATGCAATTCTCATAATCCATACAATTTCACAAGCAACCAAGCTAAGAAATGTATCAAACGAGTGTAAACAACAAATCCTTTACCTTAATTAACATTGAAATAACAAACATTAAGCATCACACCTCAAGAAGTTCATAATCCAAGGTTCATCTATGTTTCCTAGGTTCTAACACACAAACAAGGTTCATGGCACTAAATTAAAGCAATTCAAGCAAAACCTAAGCTTCCATTAGCTCAAGAAACTAGTGAAATCAAGAGTTAAAGCAATATCTCATGCACACACCAAGCCTATGCTAGAAAAATGCGTCTAAGTGCTTTAAATCCATAAAACAAGTGCAAAGGAAGCCTGCTCCTACTTCGATACCACATGGGCCTTCCAAATTCATCAATAAATTATGGTTTGAAGAGGATTTAACAAGAAATTAAGAAAGAGGAGAAGAGCTATGAAAGTGGTGGAGAAGAGAAGGGTGAATAGTGGCAAACTACCTTATCTCACAAGTTTCAAATTATAAAACTTCCCCAAAAACTTTTTTAATTTTTTAAAAAATACCCTACCTCCAAATAGTAATAAAGCATTTAAACACTTAGTTAAAACATGCTTAACTTAGGTTTTGGCTCTTAAAAATGTGATTTAACTCTCGAGACTCGTCACGACCCTCTAGGTCTAAAATTACCATTTACCCTCAGGGCAAACCTAGTGCCTTAAGCCACTTGGAACCCACTAAGCCTTAAATGACTTATGTGATCTTGCTAATTTACCTCTAATTAAGGTATTTAAGCTAGGGATTCATAAACTTACCTCACCACTAAGCTTTCTGCTAGGAGGGCTATAACACTTAAAGTGAGAGAATGAAGGTCTATTTTTCCACATTAACCATAATGTTGTTTTGATGGCTGCATCCCATGCCTTTCTGTAGTCATTTTTTTCAGAGAATGGAAGTCTAGAAAATAGTTGTAAAATGCTATAGCACTTCTGAAACCAAAAATAAATTGAAGAACAAATTTGGTTAGATATACAACACTGAAGAAAAAGATCTGAATACTCTAGTTCCAAATCGCATAAAGGACACAAAAGAGAAACTTAGAGATGTAAAATAAAATATATTAACACCTACTATCACTATAAGAAAAATGAAAAATTTGTAGAGGAAAAGAGTGACAAAAAACCATTCAGTAACTGATTGGTTATGAAATTAGCAACTGACTAGCGACCAATATTAGTTTTAGTTTTTAACATTCATATATTTTTATATTTGGTTTTTCAGCATTCATTAAGATTCCTATGTTCTCTAGCACGAACAACAAATTAAATGATGAATGCCCTGATTTTTATTCATGAACACTTATTTTCATTTTCCTTAAATAATGTATTGTAGAATACATCATTTTCATTTTTAGTGATATTCCCTTAACATATATAGACTAAAATTCTACACTTTAAGAAGCAAACAAAATACATTTCAAAGTATTATTTTTTTATAATAAAAACTAGGTATATTCTATTCATTTTTCTTTTGTTGGAATAAATATAGGAAAAATTCATAAAAGTTTATTACTTTGGAAAATGAGAAAAGGAACAACCATCAATGTGACTGTAACCCTTTTACTCTAATTGGACCCTAAGATGTTTGGTTTAATAAGATTTAGTTCTTAATTGAACTTTTGTTTAGTGTTATACCTCTTTTTGGTGTTAATTTTGCAAGGAAAAAAGTTTTATTTCTTGGGTTCTAAATCTTGAAGATTTATGTGTTTAATTAAAAAGTTCCTAAGGGTTGAATTATAGATGAAAATTAGGAGATGTACTATATTGGAACAATTGAGAAAGTTTCTATCTAGAATTGCCTAGTTTTAGTGGTTTTTTATAAACTTCGAGTCAGAATGGTTGCATGCAAAATGATCAAGTATTGATCTTGGCATTTGGTCCATTTTGATGAACACTTGCCAACAATTGATTGTTTGCGTGGTTGTCCAAGTCTGATCTATGTCTTAAGGCTTGTTAGCTACCAAAAGTAAGGAAGAACAAGGGAAATTGAAGATCAAAGCTGGTCCTTAAGAGAATTAAGGTGGAACTGCAAATTTATTCTTGACATTATGAATGTATATTTTGATTGCACAATCAATGCATTATTAGAGGCATTCCCTAGTTCTGAATCTTGTGGTTCTAAGTTGCTTTGGTAAGGGATAGTTTTTGGCTTAATTTTAGGTGTATAATAGTGCTCGATCCATAATCTTATCGTGATTTTCTTAGGGCCTTGCTGGTCAAGTTATCTCTTGTGCTAATTCTATTTAAGAGGGGGATTTGGTTTGATTATAGGGCTTAAGCTCTACTGTAGTTCATAATGGTTATAGCTAGCTTTTGCTTAGGCTAGTTGTAGGGACTTGGGGTTTCTAAGGCCTTTATACTTGGCCAACATCCATAGTCCTAAGTTGAGTTCCTTGTTAGATACATATCTATATGCCTTGGTTGAGCTACTTGGTAGGCCTTTAGGGCTGCTCTGAATCTAAGGTGGTGTGTGAGTGTGTTATTGTGTGCTTTTGTGCTCGTATGTATGTTACAACCATCCTAGCAGACAGCTCAGTGAGCAAGGTAAGTTTGTAAATCCTTAGCTTAAATTCTTTGATTAAAGATGAATTAGCAAAAAAAAAGTTATTTAATGTTTAGTGGGTTTTAACTGGTTATGGCACTAGGTTTACCTAGGGGCAAAATGGTATTTTTTCACCTTAGAAAGTCTGGACGATTCTCAGGAGAAAGAAAAAAAAATCAGGTTTTCAAAAAACAAAACCCAAGTTAATTAAGCTTTTGCTTTAGTGTTAATCCCTAGTTACTATTTGGGAAGGGGGTCATTTTGTCAAAAGTTAAAATGTTTGGGGAATAGGGGAGTTAGTTGTTTAAAAAAACATGAAGGGGAGGTAACTTGACACAATTCATTATCCTTTCCCTTCCAAAACATGTAGCTCCTAAATCCATTAAGAAAACTAGCTCAAATATCTTCCAAATCAATATTTCACGATGAATTTGAAGGCTTTCTTGGTGACCATAAGGAGGGAAGCTTGCTTTGCACTTGTTTTGGTGTTTTTGAAGTTTGTTAAGGCATTTTATAGTTTGTTCTTGGTTGGGTGTGTAAGCTACTCTTTGAATCCAGTTGTTTTCATGTTTTTTTAGCTAGTTTGAGCTTGGGTTTTGTTGGTTTTGTGTTAATTTGGTGTAATGAACCTTTATTGTGCATTGGGACCTAGGAAAGCTAAAGAAGCCTTTAAAATTTGGAATTATTGGTTCATGATGCATGATGCTTGCTAGTTCAAGGTTAATTCAGGTAAAGTATTTGTTATATTCATGTAACTGATGCTATTGATATTATTTTTTCTTATTCGAATCAAGTAATTTGGTGAACGATATTAATTAGTGGATGGTGTTGTTCATTGTGTGTTAGTGTAGAATTCATGCTTAGTGTGATGCTTGTGTGCATCATAAGATTGGTTTGGATGCTGTATTATGCTATATTGCATGTCTATGTGCAGGTTTGAGGCATTGGAGGACATCCTTTGGGCCATTGGGATGCATTGGAAGCCCTTTAAAGTACCTAAGGCATGTAGGAACAAGTGCAGGACTCGAGAGCACTAGAGTTGCGACCTTGGAAATGAGAGCTGCGACTCTGGAGTACTCTTGTGCACCAATGAGCACTAGGGCTGTAGTCCTATTTTATTGGGCCACAGCCTTAGGTGCAAGATTGAAAGAAAAAAGACCTTTTCTTGCATGGTAGCTTTAGGGGAAGGGTAAGGGATGGGTGCCTAGGGTACCTAGGGGTGGAGGATGCTCGGTGTTGCCTGGGACTTCCGTAACTCTCCTGGGAGCTAAGAGTTTACTTAAGTTTTTGGGGCTAACAAATGTACAGATGGAGGAAACTTGTTTAATTAGTCATAATAGCACACCACTAGTTGGGTGTAAGGTTTAGTACGATTGGAAGACTAGTTATGGATTTGGGTTCAAGGCCCATGTGGGGCTGTGTCATTGTGTGTGCTAACCCTTTGATTATTGTGTTTTAATTTAAATGTGCTATTTTGTATCTTTCTATCTCTTAGTGTCTTTGTAGCTTTGTAAGAGGTCTATAAGTTTTTTTTACCTGAACATAGGTTAACTACCCTTATTGAGTTCATTGAACTCACATCCCCTTTTGTTTGTTTGTAGGGAAAGGATTTTTGCAAACTAATTAACTTCTTTCTACAGGTTAATTGTCAGTGTTTCGGAAGGTACACTTAATTCTACTTTAAGAGGTGTTTCTGGACTAACTTTGTTTGTGCTAGTAGGCTTAAGTTGTGAATTAGTTCAAAGAGGTTCTAACATTTTTTGTTGGCATAATGGTGTAGCTGCTATGGTGGTAGAAAATATGCCCAACATGAGGCCCATAATGGACAATTCTACATCTAGTAGACTGAAAATGAAAAGCCCAATAGATCAATGAGGGTAAGTCTCATTCTAAAGAGAAAGGACGCTTGCTAAGGAACCTATGTATGCTGACCAAACAAGCAAGAATGAGGAAGCACCCGAGGAAGATGTGGAAGAAGAAAAGAGGCACCCAAGATCCAGGATGGTGAGGTTTGAGGTTAGGTAAGAAACAAGTGTAGAAGAAATAAGCCCTAATTCAGAGGAGCAAAAGCTAGGCAATGATGTTAGAGGTGACAAACAACTTACTAAAGTCACAACAAGAGCAAGGCCATTAAAAGAAGGATCTAAAAGCAACAGGCTAAAGTGCAAAAAGTGAAATGGAAAAGGCTTAGAGAAGGGTCAGCTAGAAAGGTTCTTAGCCTTCAAACCCCCATGTTTTAGAGGATGAGGTGATCCAGAAAAGATAAGTATCAGATATATCAATTGAAGAAGATCTTTGAGAGGCTGAAGGTGAACTCGCCTAAGAAAGTATTGTTGTCCACTTTCAGGCTGGGAGGGAGTGCTGAGCTCCAATGGAGGGCCATCCAAAGGGCCTACTAGAGCAAGAATGAGTGCAGGCCAATGGCTGGAGGGAGGGCCTTAAGGTGGGATTAATTCTTTCAAGTGTTTTAGCAATAGTATGTTAGCAGCAAAACACTTAAGGACCAAAACCAAATGGAATTTAAGTAGCTGGAACAAGGAAATCTTATGGTGATTGAATATGAGTAGAAATTTCAGAACGTCATAAGGTATGCTTCCCAATATGGTGGTCAAAATGAGTTAAAGACCAAGAGGTTTCAGAGGGGACTAAGGTTAGAGGTAAGGCAGATTTTGAACGCTATAGGAGCCAAGGATTATCATGAGGTCTTGCAAAGGGCTATAGCTCTGGATTTTAGCCATGAGCTTGATGAACCAAGCTTAGTGAGGGGAATGCACTTATTGAAGGTTTTGTGACCTAATGTGAAGTGCATAGTGATGGAAGCAAAAATTAGGGTTTCTAGAGCCCAAAGTTAGTACTAACTAGTGTTAAAATCCTCCTAAGACCAAGCATTAGCTTACTTAAGTTTATTGCATGTTTTATGGACTAAACTAGGGTTTATGTTACTGCCGCATTTCATGTGTTTGTTGGTTGTGAATGGCTGTTGCATTTGGTTGCTATATCTTGTATATATGCATTATGGTTTTTTGTTTTAGTGTCTTTGAATGTAGGTTTTAATGAGGGTCACATTTCCTTAAGAAACCAAGTGTTTCCCTTACTAAGTTTCACAAAGAAATTTACTCCCCTCAGTTCTGCCATTTCAGGTCCAGCAAAAATATCACATTCAAACTAACCTTTGTCATTTGATTTTTGATTTGAAATTTTAGGTATTTTAACTTCCATATGTCTAGCTGTGATCTGGAAAGTTTGGTGATTTAGGAACACATTTGGTATTTTGGTGATGGTGCTTATTGTGTTATGCAGCAGCTGTTCAGCATCCTATTTCTGGAGTCCATTGTGTCTCAGGCACTCTTGTAACTTAGGGTGCGTATTTAGCTGGGTTAAGACCATTATGTAGTGCATGTATGCATGTACATGTAGTGTATGTAAAATGAGACAAGTATGTGAACATTTTATCAATGTTTTGGCAATGTATGTGATGTGGCGCAAAGTTGCCTAAGTGTGAGTGATAGGTTGCTTACTTGTAAATTATGTTTTGGCCACATATTTTCACTAGATGCAAGATAGCCTTGGAGGGCTTACCCCTTGTGAATGTAGTATTTTCATGGATTGGAAAATTTGTATGGGCAAAATGGTCCAAAAGTGGCTAGATTTTTGACCCTGCACCTAAGGTTTAATATTTCCCTGTGCAAAATGAAGCTTGGTATGAAATTTTAACCACATCTAGAGAACATCTAGATGTTGAAATAGGATATAGAATTTCTGAATTTGGAGCCCTGTAGCCAAAGATATGACGTTGCAAGGTTGGAAAAATTGGCTAAGTCTCAGGCATTCTTGTAACTTAGGGTGCGTATTTAGCTGGGTTAAGACCATTATGTAGTGCATGTATGCAAGTACATGTAGTGTATGTAAAATGAGACAAGTATGTGAACATTTTAGCCATGTTTTGGCTATGCATGTGATGTGGCACAAAGTTGCCTAAGTGTAAATCATAGGCTACTTACTTGTAAATTCTGTTTTGGCCATATATTGTCACTAGATGCAGGATAGCCTTGGAGGGCTTACCCCTTGTGAATGTAGTATTTTCATGGATTGGAAAATTTGTTTGGCGAAAATGGTCCAAAAGTGGCCAGATTTTTGACCTTGCACCTAAGGTTTAATATTTCCCTGTGGAAATGAATCTTGACAACATCTAGAGAACATCTAAAGGTTGAAATGGGATATAGAATTTTTGAATTTGGAGCCCTGTAGCCAAAGATATAACGTTGCAAAGTTGGCTAAGTTACTGTTCATTTGGTCAGAATTTTGTAACCAACTTAAAAAATCCATAACTTTGTCCATAGGTGGGCTATTGATGTTAAATTAAATTCCTTGGTTTGCTTAAATACTACCTTGATAATAAAGCAAAGAGAATAAAGGATTATGTTGCTAGATTAATACAGTTTTTTGGAAGAAGGTTCAGGGGCAGTGGCTGGCCACTTACACTTAATAGGATTGCCTAATGTGTGGTAGCCAAGATTAAGACTTGTGCTAGTGTTTTCCTTCCTTGCTGCCATGGTGTGTATAAAATGTGAATATGTGTGTAATGGTTGGCCCAATATGCATGCATTTACATAGTGCCCAAGCGGGCCACTTGGGTATGCACACTAAGGTTATTGTTCTGATGGCCTACAGAACATACTAACCCTAAGAGTTTTAAATGCACAATTTTGACACCATAATTGGACTACCCTAGAGTGGGTAACATATGGTGATCATTATATAATATTTCATGCCATATGAGGTCATGAAATGCTCATATAGATAATGGATAAGGTTCATGCATGTATGGCAATGTGTGCATATAGTCCATTATGTGTATTGTTGTTATGTTTTGTTTGTTTTAAAATTCTTTACTAATAATTTTATAGACTTACCCTTATTGTTAATGTACAGATAATGTTGTGTAGGAGCCAAATAATCCATAGTCATTATTTAGCACTTGTTTGTTAATTTCTCATAGGTACATTTTACATACGCTACATGTTCATTTTTCAAATATTGCATGCACTCATGGTCAGAGTCTAACTCCAAACTTATTTGCCTTGTACAACAAGATAGTTGGGCAACAACTTCTTAGGCCGCCCTTCACCTGGGTTTTTTTCTCTAGGGCAAAGGTGGGCCTATCAATGATTTGGGTCATGAATATTTTGTAGCATGGTGGTAGTAGGAGGTCTACTAGTATTGACTTTGACTTAGCATAACCGTGGCATGTATTATTATTAATTCGGGTTAGGCTTATCAACCCATGACATTACTTGCTTAGGTTGATAGGCAAAACACTTAGATATTGTGTTGCCATAGTATTTACTTGCTATGAGTGTAGTTTTCATCCATGGTTTGGCATGATATATTATTTGTGCATGCATGAGCATTAAAAATGTTTTTCTTACATAGCCGCACATATTTATTTCATGTTTTCTTTAAATCTCACCAAACCACTATCTTAGTTTAATAAACTTAAGTGTTTTATTGGAACTAAGTAAATGTTTTTCTTAACTCTCAAGTAAATACTAAACACTAGGCAAGTGGCTAGGATTTACATAGTAAATCTCAACAAAAGATCCTAGAAATGAGGAACGATTTTGGCCTAATTAAGAGTTTGGATTAGGCAATAGATTGATTTAGCCTAATTAAGGTACTAATTAGGCATCTATTGGTACAATTCTTCACAATTGGTATTAGAATCTAAGTTATACTCAGGGCAAAGGTCTAGGTTGCTACAACCATAGGAGTCCCATGTATAGTGTCAGAGTTGGACTAATGATCATGAGTACTGATTGTGTGTTGCATTGTTTGTGTTTGTGAATTGGGTTTGTAGGTCTAGTTAGGGTTTGAATGCCCTTGCTAAGGCCCAAGCCCATAATCATGGGGCCAATGGGCCAGAAATTGAGGATGTTGATGATTTGGATGATGGGCCACAAGAGGTTGGCCATCAGGATCCTAAGCCAGTTGCCTAGAGACGTTACAATGGCCAAGATTGAGAGTCTGCTGTTATTAAGGCTCTGCATGACAAGGGATCCTTGGTTTCCATGCTTAGGCAGATCTAGCCTTACTTTGACGGTAAGGAAGATGTTGATGATGCTGAGTTTTGGCTAAATTGGATGACTAAGATATTTCAGACCCTACAGACTAATAATGACATCAAGTTGCATTTGACATCTTATTATATGAATGTGCCACAGGGATTTGGTAGAAGAATGTGCAGGATCTTCTCAAGGAGGAAAATGAGGGCTAGTTTGAGTATAAAGACAGGCCTTTGACTTAGTAGTATTTTCTGGAAAGGCTCCAAGGGGAGTACATCAGTGACATTGCTTGGGACCTCAAGAAGCAAGAGTTTGAAAGAGTCACCCACTATGAGTTGACTATGATTGAGTACTCTAGGAGATTTAGTGCATTGGTACGACATGTGCCATACTTCGTTAGTTAAGAGGATACTAAGATAACTCAATTTGTGGAAGAGCATAGGCCCCATTTGCTGAAATTTATGGTATTTCTTTTTTAGTATTTATTCTTAAGCAGTACAAAAGGCACAAAAATTAAAGAGATTGATTGACCCTGCCAATGTCAAGGGCGGGTATGAGCGGGGATAGCCTTCAGACACCAAGGCCCAAGGCCAGAGGCTAGCTACCCTTGAGACATGTGGCAATGGCAACAATGTTAAGAAATCCAAGTTTCGAAATGCCCTATGCAAGACTTGTGCCAAGTTTTATGGCAAGAAGGTGTGCCTTCACCTAGGGGGATAGTAGTAGCTTGGCAATCGGTCAGTGGGCAGCTGGGCATGTAGGGTATTAGACCATTGGTCTCAGGATTGCCCCAGAGCATGTTGTGATGGGCTGGGAGTGCCCTGGAAGTCTACAGCCAGGTCAGGACAATGATGAACTGGTGGAGTTGGAGTGCCTCGAGTAGGAGAAGCACATTAAGGAACTGGAGGAAGAGCAAACCGACCAAGACCACCCCAATAAAAAGTGTTTGCCCTAGGGCACCGATACGGGCGTCCAGTGGCACAAGATACTTTTATGTTAAATAATACTGGTGTTAAAGTATTACTTGATACTGGTGCATCATTATCTGTTACATCTGCTAGATTGGTAGATAGATTGGGTTTAGTTAGGACCGAGGTCCTGAGATCAGGATTATTAGGATAACAAGTCCTCATCTTGCTTTCATTAATGAAAAATTATTGAGCTATCCCTTTGACATAGGCCACCACAGATTCTGTTAGGTTTCAGGAGCTAAACAGCGCAACGGAATTTAACCGAAACTCTCTAGGATCCAAGTGAAATGGGGTAAACCGGCTGTTCGAAAATTTTCATACCTAATTTTCGGTTGAGATCTCTTACTCAACTGTAGAGTCGAATCACAAAACTTGAACAG
The DNA here is from genome assembly GCA_005392925.1 of Aquilaria sinensis. Taxonomy (NCBI): domain Eukaryota; kingdom Viridiplantae; phylum Streptophyta; class Magnoliopsida; order Malvales; family Thymelaeaceae; genus Aquilaria; species Aquilaria sinensis. The sequence goes on along the minus strand of SMDT01002772.1, from coordinate 27,373 downwards.
TTGATGTGTTCAAGCTCTCTATGGTATCCACATGAGCTTTTTGAGATCACCACACTTCCACCACGTCCCAACAGATGCGTTTCTCTTGCGCTCGCAGTGCTAGCTTGCGTCCTCCAAGGAATTGCAAGAGAAGAGTGCGGCTGTCCTTTTGGGAGGCTAGGGCAAAGAGACCTGCGAATTTCTCACTATAAGTTGTATTTATAGTGAGACTCAACTTCCAGGCCTAATGGGTTTCAAAGCCCTAATCCAATTAGGCTTTAATTTCGGGCTTAATAATGGCTCAACTATTGGGCCCATTATTAATACGAAATTATTGTGAAACCAAAACCCAAATTATTAGCCCATGCACTCTAATGATCCAAATAGCTCTATGTGTGCGACCCAATAGGCTCTTACCACGTTGGCAATGATCATAAATCACATTTATGATCATAAGCAATGAGCGGTGTCTAGCAACACATCATTGCTACCCAAGTGACAAGATTGTCGATGATTCGACTAAACCTTTATGATCATCACCGATATATGCCATTGTCCCTTTGTCCAAGATATCAAGACTAAGCACGAGACATGGAATGTGTCACTCTCGTATAGCCCAATCTTTGGTTTCTTGATTACCGAGTAGACCAACTTAAACTGATGACATTGATATCGTATATCAACTCATCCGAGCATGGCCATGCATTTTTCTAAGTCTTACTCTATCAAGGGGCCCGAAGATATCACTCCCGTTACATAGGAGGGACAAATCCCATCTTGATCATACAAATCCCTCCGCATGATATGTGACATACCCAATGACCTCCTTCAAGTTCACTCAGTTATGAGCAATAAAGGAAAGTATCAAAGTATGTGACTCACATGTAGGGAACCTTGATGATCTTAGGTCGAAGGACTACATATACCATGATCATTGTGAGAATCACTTATGACACTCATATAACGATCCATGTAGTATTCTCATGGTGGGTCGGTCCAGTACACAAGTTCTCCAACTTGTACCTATATGCAGACTACATATCTCATATTAGTCTCCACATATACTAGTCGTTATGTATTATTGCAACCCGCTCCACAATAATACTAGACTTGGGACGTTTGAGAATATCATTATTTTAGGGTTGCAATTATGTTTATTATGTTACGCAGAAACAGAACAACAAACATAATTGCTGGATTAATGCCGTAATAAAATATCATGACTTAATGTGAAAAAATACAATCATCTCATGATTGGCCTTTTGGGCACAACACTAACAGATTCCACTATGACTTCTGGGTGATTTCATTAGGAAGGCATGGCCTGGTACTTAGTATGGATTGGTTTGGACGACACCAGGCCAACATTGAATGTCTGAGTCAAACCATCATCCATAAAATTGAAATGGGGGAGGTGGTAACTTATGACAATGGGTTGGCAACTGGTGTCAAGTCCACTTCATTAAAGTTGATTGATGTGGTTACCATTATGGATGAGGAAGAGTACTATGGCCTGAATGACAATGAAGTGGCAGAGGAACTAAGGGGTAGACAAGTTGTTAACATGTTCCAAGAAGTTTTTCCCACTAACCTACTAGGGTTACCACCTAAGAGAGAAATGGAGTTCTCTCTTCACCTATTACTTGGAAATCGTCCCATATAAATTCTTCCATATAGGATTTTCGCTCATGAGATGGATGAATTGAAGGAACAACTAGAGGAGCTATTAAGGAATGGCTTCATTAGGCCTAGTGTGTTACCTTATAGTGCCCCGGTGTTCTTTGTGAAGAAGGACGGTACTCTTAGGTCAGTGACAGATTACTAAAAGCCACATCAAGCAATAGTAAAGATTAAATACCTTTTTCCAAGAATTGATGGACTCCTTGATAGACTCAATGGAGCCAAGATATTATCAAAGATTGATCTAAGAAGTGGTTACTTTTTGATTTGGATTAATGAGGAGGACTTACACAAAACCAGTTTTTGAACGTGGTATGGGCATTTTAAGTATGCGGTGATGCCATTTAGGGTGAGCAATGCCCCTTTGGCATTTATGGAGGCCATGAATAGGAAATTTATGCCTTATTTGGATAAATTTGTGGAATTTTTCATGGATGATATACTCATATACTCCCAGACTCCTACTCAGCCTAAGGAACAACTTAAGATGGTCTTACAAGTGTTAAAGGATAGTCAATACTATGCAAAACTGTCTAGGTGTCAATTTTGGGCAAAGGAGATACCCTCCCTTGGTCATGTGATCAGTGACAAAGGGGTAAGTGTGGACCAAGGGAAGGTACAGGTAGTGATGGAATGGAGCAACCCACTAACCCTAGTGAGATGACAACCTTTCTTAGTCTAGCAAGCTGTTAATGGAGATTCATTGAAGGATTCTCCCAAATAGCTTAGCCATTAATTACCTTGACCAAGAACGCACAAAAATTTGTTTGGACAGACAAGTGTGAGGTAGCCTTCTAGGAACTCAAATGGGGGGTGACCGAGGTGCCGATCTTGATAGTGCTAGACCCAGGAAAAATCTATGCTATGTACACAGATGCATTAGGATTGGGCTTGGGTTGTGTACTATTGCAAGATAGGCAAGTAGTTGCCTATGGTTCAGGGCAATTAAGGCCAAATAAGCTAAAAATTGGCTTAACACATGATCTAGAACTAGCAGCCACAGTCATTGCCTTAAAACTTTAGCACCATTATTTGTTAGGATGATCCTTTTAGATATATACTGTTCATAAAAGCCTTAAGTACCTATTCACTTAGAAAGATTTAAACATGAGACGAAAAAGGTGGATAAAGTACATTAAGAATTATGATTGTGCCATTGAGTACATAATTGGAAAAGGCAATGTGGTGGCTAACTCCCTCAGCTGAAAGTGTAATGGAGTAGTAGTTTCCAAGGATCAAGTAAGAGATTCTAAGGTTAAAAGTTTTATGGCCCTATATGGGTAATGGTCCAAATGGGAAATTGACGAAGTCATCGAGTCAAAAATTCAATCAGGATGACTAGATAAGGTCTGAGGGTTGTACACAGAGATGCATGAGGTTTTTAGGGAGGCCAAGCATAGAACCCTCCAAGAAATGTATGAGTATCGAGATGGGTTGCTTTTACTTAGGAAAAGACTCTATGTGCTTAGTGTCAATGGGTTGAGGGAGTAGGTGCTCCAAGAGGGACATAGTAGTCCCCTTGGTATCCATCCCAGGGTCACCAAAATGTATTATGTCTTGAGAACTAATTTTTTATGGCCTAGGTTCAAGGTTGATATTAAGAATCATATGGCAAGTGCCTTACCTATCAGATTGTAAATGTAGAACACCAAAAGCTGGGTGGTACCTTGTAGAGCCTACCTATTCCAAAGACGGAGTGAGGGTAATCACCATGGATTTCTTAGTAGGTTTGCCAAGTACAAGGAAACAACATGATGTCGTATGGGTCACAGTGGATAAGCTGACTAAGGGTGCCAATTTCCTACCAATTAAGTTCACTTATCCACTAGAAAGGTTAGCAAACTTGCACGTTAGAGAAATTGTTCGACTTTATGGTGTGCCAAATTTGATCATATCTAATTTTGATCCACAGTCTGTCTCTAGGTTTTAGAATTCCTTTTAATAGAAAATTGGGTCAAAGGTAAACTTGAGTACGGTTTATCACCCTTAAATAGATGAACAGTGGAGAAGACTATCCAAACTCTAGAGGACATGATGCGGAGTTGTGCGTTGGATTTTAAAGGAGATTGGGATGACCATCTTCCACTCATTGAATTTGCCTATAAAAATAGTTATCAGACATCAATTCAGGTGGCTCCATATAAGGCCTTGTATGGCCAGTGATGCATGAAATTACTTTGTTGGGCCGACAAGGGTAATGTGGACCAAGAGAGACCACAAGTTGTGGAAGAGATCATAGCCAAGATTAGGCAAATTCAAGCTTGAGGCAGCTATTGGTAGGCAGTAGACACATGCTTGTGTCAAGCAGTATGAAGTGAAGCTTGAAGTAATGGACATGGTGTTCCTCATGGTTTCACCATTGAAAGAAGTAGTACAATTCAGTAAAATGGGCAGGGTGGCTCCTAGGTACATTGAACATTATCAGATTCAGAAGTGGGTTGGTAAAGTTGCCTATAGATTGGCGCTGCCATTGATCCAGACTCATATACATAATGCATTCCATGTCAATGTATTGAAGAAATGTAATGCACTTGACTGGTAATCAGTGATACCACAACTTATCGAGCCAGTGAACAAGCACTTGACCTATGTGAAATGTCCAATTAGATTCTTTAATCAACAAGTTAGGAAGCTAAGGACCAAGTGGATAACCATGGTCAAGGTCCGGTGGTCCAATCATTTCGAGGACTAGGCCACGTGAGAGATAGAGCAAGATATGGAAACTCAATATCCCAACCTATTTGTAGAGTTAAAGCATGAATTCATAGACCAATTCTCTGAAGAGGGGGAGGATATGAGAACCCTTATTTTATTAGGTAGTTAGTTTATTTTATTTGTGTGTTCCTTGATTAGATTACACTTGCAAGCTAAGTTAAGCCGAGTCAATAAGTCAATAGTCCTTGGAGTTTATATGATTAAAATCTATAGTAAATTGACATAAGGGCAACTAGTGGAAAAATGATAATTTGGGAAGTCAAAGAACAAATCTGACCAACAAAGATGGAATTGAGTTTCTAGAAGTGAAATGAACATCTCGATGAATTTTTAATTCAATTTGACCAAAAATTGGTTTTTTCTTGCTAAAGAAACAAGGAAGAGAAAAAAGGTAATTTGTAGGTAGAACATGTTTAAATGGGTTTGGGAAGGTGAGAAATGGTGTTTTAATCCATTTGGTGAAATTTGGTTAAGTTTGGAGTTAAATTGACCAGGTTTGAGACTTTTTTTGCAAGTGAAGTTATAGAGGGCATTTTGGTAATTTTGGTTAGTCAAACTTGGTGAAAATCGATTCAAACTTGGTAAACCAAATTCAAACCTATTTATCGGCAGGAAAATGCATGGTTGGAAGTGGAGCGGAGAAAATTTAAGATTTAAAGTTCAAAGAGACATAGTTGAGAATTTTATGGAGGTGATATGTTTTTATCCAAATATTTAAGCACTTTTTCACCCATCTAGACTTTGTGCACTTGTGGGAGGAAACAACCTATTAATGAGGTAGAAAATTAGCTTAAAAAAAGTGGGTGAGCTCTCCTTCCCCTTGGTTAAGTAGCCTAAACCTCTACTAACCATGCAAAAACCTTAACCCTTTACCACTTTAACCCCTGCATCCATTTTCAAACCTTATTCATCCCTAAACCCATAAACTCATTTTCTTCTCCTCTTTTACTCATTTCGCATGTCCTAATCCCTCAAACACATAGACACTCGCCAAATAAATGAAATAAAAATAAAGGAAGGAGAGCTTGTAAATAGAAATTAAGGGGAAAGTGTATGTGTTGTAAAGGAGGGCGTAAGAGTTCAATTTTCTCCCAAAGATGGATACGGTTTTGGAATGTTTTTGAGGTGAGAGTGTGCTTTGGTTTCAGTTTAGTTCATCCTTATTTAGACTGGACTTTGTGGTAACCAAAAACACATGATTTTGTGTGAGGTTAAGCTTAGGAAAATAAGGAAAACCGATGACCATCTAGGAAGGGAACCCAGATTCTAGTGTTTTATTTTTTTAGGGTAAGGACTTTATCTTTTTTTCTTTTGGTTCTTGAATAATGATATTGCCCCTAGGCTCAAAAATATTTTATTAATATGGTTGATTTAATATGGTTAAACATGGAACTCCAAGGGACTAGGACCGGGCTTGTAGGGGATAGATCTTTGAGCAAGCGCAAATCTATACAAGGCTAAATTGTTCTAGCCTTTTTTTTTTTTAGAATCTTTGGCCACATTTTAGCTTGGTGAAATCTAGGGCAAATGGTAGGGCAAAAAGGGCATGAGGTGACCAATAAAGCCAAAGATGGCTCAAGTAGCATTAAGCTGTGACCTAGCTCTTAGTTTGGGCAATAAGTGGTGTCCTTGGTGCATGGGCTAGAAAATGGTGTGTGGACCAAGCATTGGATGCTTGGTAGATGAGTATGGCTAAACCTTCAAGGGTTCGCAAGCATAAAAGAGGTGTGCCTCGGTTTGGGAATATATGTGTTGTAATCGAGCTTTAGGGCTTGGTATGTGTGTGTATGTGTGTGTGTGTATGGCATGCACTCCTAGGTGAATGATTTTTTTGTGGTACCTAGGAGTATGGTTAGTTCAATGTGCCGAGATGCACACGAATGTGCTTAGGTGAGCACATAGCTGTGTATGTATAAAGGGCACCCAAGGGTGCGCCCAAGAGTACACATTTGAATGCGCATGCGGGCTCATGGCTGTGCACACTTGGGGGGCTACATGGGCACATCCCAAGGGCCTTGGTTTCTTGTGGGCATTGGGCTGCACTTATAAGGGTTAGCCCAAGGCAAAGCCTTAAAATGGGCCTACTGGGCCAATAGGCCCAAAAGGGGCAAGATACGTCCATGGGCATCATGACCCACATAAACATGGTGAACCTTTTTGCATATAATAAGGGAATATTTTTGAGCTAGTGGAAGCTGGCAAGCTCATGGGCGAAAATTAATCAACAGATATTTTTGTTTATTTGCTTGTTTGCTTGCTTGTGTGAGAAGTATCAGTAGTCATGTACCCAAAAAGGCATGATATGATGATCACTATATAATACTCTATGCCATAAGAACTCATGGCATGCTCATATAAATTATGAGCAAGGTTCATGCATGCATGGCAATGTGTGCATATGGTTTATTGTATGTGTTGTTGTTATGTTTTGTTTGTTTTAGAATGCCTTAATAAGTATTTTATATAGTTACCCTTATTGTTAATGTGCAGAAAATGTTGTGTTATAGTCGAATAATCTACAGTGATTATTTAGTACTTGTTTGATAGTTTCTCATAGGTACATTTTTGCATAAACTACATGCTCATTTTTCATATGTTGCATGCACCTATGGCTTGGGTCTAACTCTAAACTTATTTGCCTTGTACAACGGGGTTGCCAGGAGAAGACTTCTTGGGTCATTCATCACTTATGCTTTTCTTTCCTAAGGAAAGGTAGGCCTGCATTTGGGTCATTAATGTTTTGTAGCATGGTGTTAGTAACTAGCAGGAGGTCTTCTAGAATTGACTTTGACTTAGAACAACCGCGACATGTATTATTTTGTGTCAGGCTTATTAACCTATAACATTGCTTGCTTAGGTTGACAGACAAAACACTTAGGTATTATGTTGCCATAGTGTTTACTTGCTATGAGTGTAGTTTTCATCCATAGTTTGACATGATATTTTACTTGTGCATGCATAAACATTAAATTTTTTTCTTACACGGCCCTACATCTTTTATTCATGTTTTTTTAAATCAGGTCAAACCACTATCTTAGTTCAATAAACTTAAGTGTTTTATTGAAACTAAGCAGATGTTTTTTTTTAACTCTCAAGTAAATACTAAAAGCTAAGCATGTGGATAGGATTTAAATAGTAAATATGGGCAAAAAGATCTTGGAATAAGGAATAGTTCTACCTTAATTAAGAGTTTGGAATTGGTAATAAAATGATCTAGCCTAATTAAAGTACTAATTAGGCATTCATTACGACAGTTCCTTACACGAAGGCCCTGAACCACTGATATCCTAGGATCTATTTGATGGCCCTGGGGGTAGTGACATCAGTGCTATTTTACAAAGGCTCGATCAAATGTAACAGTGTATACGGGCCCTGAGACCCCTAAAGGAAGGCCTCGGTCTCAGCACCGATGTATAATACATGTGGCTCCAGCCTTTTACAGCTGAGAAAATTAATGCTCTTGCATCTAAGGGATTCTGCATGCTGAAGATTGACATGATGGACTTATATTGACCTGGTTAACCACTTGTAGAGATATGTTACTTCTATAGGGTTAGAACTGGGCCATGGATGCAATTATGTGTAAAGCCTTCAGTTTAATGCTGACAAAAGCTGCCATTTCTTTGCTCGGAATGAATCAAGGGCATGATTTTTCTTCATTTAAGGGCCTTTCCTAGGATTCTTGTGCCATAGGAAGCAGATAGACCCTTAAGACAGTGGCTCACCTTTTTAAGAATCAACAAGGCCGCGATGAGTCTTTAAGAAACATTGTTCAAATATTCAATGCTGAGGTCGTGTAAGTGCAGGACTATCATTGAAGTTACATCAGGTCACCATTACTCAGGGACTAACATGAGACTTGAGGCTAACTTGGGACCATTAGGAGAATCCCATAAGATATGTAGATGAGTCCCTTGATCTGGCTACCCAGTACATGCCCACTGAAGAACTCAACCAACCAATGGTACTAAGGGAGCGAACAAAGACTTCAGAAAGTAGATCATAAAAGAGGGGTAGGGGCAAAGGTCATTCATGGACAAAACCAGTCCTTTTGCCTCTAAAAGGGACAACCTCAAACATCCTATATGCCCCAAAAAGGAAAAGTCACGTTCCCAGGTGGTCTCCACGAATATAGCCCTTGAACAAGAAAGATACATGGAAATACTGTAGATACCATAATGATAAGGGGCGTGACACTGAGGAATGTAGGCAACTAAAAAAATTCTTTGAAGAAATGATCGAGGTAAGAAAGTTAACCTAATATTTGTCTAGACACTTTTCCTTTTGTCAAAGGTAGGACGATAGGCCTTGCAAAAGGGGTAATGATGAGGATCATGACAAGGGATAGAGGCCAGATTGACAGCGATCCCTTTTGAGGGACCACAGGAACCCTAGACCACTTCCAAGAGTCATCCATATGATTGCTAAAAGAGAGTCCTCTGCGGCTCAAAAAAGGAAAGGGCGGGAAATTGCTCAACTAGAGGCGACTAATACTAGTAAGGTCTTAACAAGACCCAATAGGTCTTGGGTGATTGTACCTCATATGGATCCACTAGTATTTAAGGCTTGAATAATTTTTTTTTAAGAAGATAGGTTTCAAAATTAAAAGGTCCATACAATCCCTTGTGACGGGACCTAGCTTCAGGGTAAGTAAAGAGAAGACCCCCACGCTTGGAACCATCAATTTAGCCCTCATGTTGGTAGGCACGGAAAAGGGAGGAAGGGTCATTTGTGACTCTCACAATACAGAGATTCTGGTCTTGGATGTCCCTTCGCCCAACAACGCTATACTTAGGAGACCAGCCCAGGTACATTATCACATCTGATCTAATGTTAGATGACTAATGATGCTTTTTGTGACCGCCGCTGGAGACACCACCATCTTTATTGACCAAGGCTCCGGTTCAATGGGGCTATGTGGCCACCTTGTAAAGGCCAAAAGATGGCAAGCTCACACTAGTGGAGGCAAAGTAGAAAAAATAACAACCCTAGGAGAATGAAGCTGGGAAAACATTGTTTAATAATATCGAGTTCGCAAAAGTGGCCCCTAGAAAAATGTTAAAAATAGGCAAGGATCTTTTACCTAAGGTAAGACAGTCATTCATTTAGTTCCTAAAAGCATATAGATGTGTTGCATGGTGCCCCGATGGTCAGAATAGACCAAAAAATTATCACTCATAAATTACAAAAACATCCCCTAGCTCGACTAGTACAGCATAAAAAGTACAATATGGCACATAAGAGAAGTGATTTCATTAGAGAAGAAGTTAAAAGGCTATTGAAGGCAGGCATCATCTAGAAAGTGCGATACGCTGAATGGCTCGCTAATGTTGTCTTGGAAAAAAAATAAAAATGGTGAATGATGCATGTGCATTGATTACACAAACCTCAACCACGCCTACCCTAAGGACCCGCACGCACTACTTTACCTAGCCCAATTGGTTGACACCACATCACAATTCAAAATACTGTCTTTTATGGATGCTTTCAGCAACTAACACCAAATCCATATACACCCTGAGGATAAAGAAAAAATGGCCTTCATAACTGGGGACACAATGTATTTTTACCAGTGAATGCCATTTAGACTGAAAAACGCTGGAACGACCTAGTAGGGGCTCATGAACCGGATCTTTACCAAATAGTTGGGGAGGAATATTAAGATCTATGTGGATGACATAATCATCAAGAGCATAGCAATAGAACATCAATTCAATGACCTTCATGAAACCTTTCAGAGAATGTGCCAATACAACATAAGGCTCAACTTTTGGGGTAAAGGCTGGAAAATTCCTTAGCTATATGGTCTCCAAAAGAGGAATTGATGCAAACCCAGATAAGATCAAGGCTATTCTCATGATGCTTGACCCTCAAAATAAAAAGGATGTCTAAAAACTAATAGGAAGGTTAACAACCGTTGGATGATTCGTGTCGTGCTTCAGACATTATTGCAAGCCTTTTTTTGAAATGCATAAAAGGGAAGCAATATTCGAGTAGACTAATGAATTCAGTGAAACATTCATGCAGATCAACGATTACCTATGACACCTCCCTACACTAAAGTAGCCGATGCCTGACAAACCCCTTGTGCTCTACTTAGCAGCAACAGAAGGGTCCATCAGGGTTGCGCTTATGAGAAAACACGAGATAGAATGGTGGCCAGTTCACTATGTCAGTCCAACCCTCTAAGGGGCAGAGTCTAAGTATGTCATACTCCAAAAAATAATCCTAGCCCTCATCATGGCTTCTCGAAAAATATGTTCATACTTTCAGATGAACCACATTATTGTTCACATAGAGTTTGCTCTAAACCACATTATTGTTCACATAGAGTTTGCTCTATGGGACATCCTCCAAAATCTAGATAAGTCTGGAAGACTTGCTAAATGGTGCATTGAGTTGGGGGAGCACAATATCAGTTATGAGCCTCAACTACCGAAATGACACAAAAAAAAAGAAGTGATAAGAAGCGGTTAGATAAAGACCCACTTTGGGAAATGCACATCGATAGAGCCTCAATACTAGAAAATTGAGGAACAAGCCTTGTACTAAAAGTACCAATGGGTAAGGAAGCATGCCTTAGAATAAAGTTCTAATTTCTTTTTATAAATAATGTCATTGAGTACAAGGCCCTTCTAGCTAAGCTACAGGTGGCTAGTTAGGTGAGAGTATGATGCGTACAGATATACAGTGACTCACAATTAATAGTAAACCAAATTATGGGAATGGTAGGGGCAAAAGAGCCTACTATTTTGTAAATAGCTAAATATGGCAAATGATTTGATGAAGATATGTAGCCTTTAGGGGTAACTGTAGGAAACTGATCTTACTTTACCTTGAAACTGAGGCTCTGAATACGACGCCCGAGGAAAAAGAGAAGAATTAGAATTTGAGCTAGAAGATTTGTCATCATTGGAAATGAACTGTACAGATGATGATTTGCCTCTCCCTTACAACAATGCCTAACTCTCTAGGAAGGGTAGGCTATTCTCCAAGAAATCCATCTAGGAAATTGTTGAACGCATATTCTTGCCAATTCTTTGGCCCACAAGACTACAACAAGGATACTTTTGACTCACAATTCGAGGAGATGTCAGAAAGTTAATCTAGCGATGCCACACCTATCAGCTCAATTCAGGAATACAGAGGCTGTAATTTTCTGATGCCTTTTTGGCCACTAACCCTTGGCCATTCGTTATATGGAGTTTGGACTTGATTAGGACACTTCCCACAGTTCTAGAACAAGTTAAATACTACATCATGGAAGTCAATTACTTCATCAAATGGTTAGAAGCGGAGCCCTTAACCTCTATCATAGCCTTTCAAATCACTAATTTCTTATGGAAAAGCATTATTTGTCGATTTGGGTGCCCCTTAGCCATCGCCATTGAGAATAGCAAGCAATTTGATAATCACCAGGTTCATTAATTTGCATAGACAAAGGGCATCTGCCTTTTTTTTGTGCCCATATCACATCGTCAATCATATAGACAAGCAAAAGTGACCAACAATACTATCAAGTAGGGCTTGAAGAAAAGGCCAGGAAAGGCCAAAGGCAAATGGGCAGAAGAACTGCCAAGTGTACTATAGGACTATAGAATGATGCCTCGTAGACCCCTTAGAGGATCCCCACTTGTGATGGTCTATAGAACTGATGCCTTCATCCTAGTAGAAATTCCTTTTCTAACTTTAAGAACTCAAGCCTACCATCCAACTCAGGCATATGCTAGTTTTTCCAATGCCTTGTACATGTATATTTTGGATATTAAACCCTAGGCCATACTCGCTTGTTTGTCACCCATGCATCTTGTAAACTAAGGCTGGATTTTAAAGTTGCTAATGCTAGTTTGACCAGATGTTGACTTTCGGCTTATGGATGTTCTTTGCTATGTTTGAAAATTTTCCTAAGTTTCTCTAGTTAAAAATGACTTGTACGAAAGGTCATAGCTCAAACAAATAACTAGAACTACCTTTTAGATTTTATTTCTGGAAACAACATTTCCTATAAAGCACAATTTCATTGGTGCTATTTATGTGTAGTTTCAGTTGTTGCTGCCTAAGTGCTATGTTTCTTGATTGGTTGCTTAACTAACCAGTGTACTTAAGTGAGTTCATGGCAAAACAAATGTACCCTAGGCAATTTAGCCTGCAACAAATGACAATATGGTCTAAGCCATCCAATTACAAAATTTAGGGCTCTACCATCAGAGACAGAGACTATTAGGTTGATAAAATATTAACTTTTAAAATGACATTAGTTTTAGATAAAAAATAGTAAAAATGAAAAAAAAAAGGCATTAAATAAACAAACAGAAGCTTGATTTAAGGTTGAACTCAAATTTACAAGGTTTGCGACTATCTTCCTCTAGTATATACACCACTTAACAACTGTTATATTGCTAATGTACTCCAAAATCTTCTTTGCTGTCGCCATTCCATAGCACCAACGATTTTGAACCTCAACCCCAAAATACTAAACTCCATCATCCAGGCTTGTCTCATTTATGAAAATTGTTGTATGAAATTGTTATGTGATGTGATAAATTGGATTCCTATTATCAAAATGAATTCTTACTATTGAATGAAAGGGAGTGGCTTATGAAATTGAGTTCCAATTGTATGGAATTGTGTTCTTATTGTATGATGCTTTGTTACTATACATAAGCCAGGAGTTTCAATAGTTTAAAAATAAGATCCTAATGTATGAAATTGAGTTCAAACTATATGAAACTGAGAAGGTAAGGTAAAAAATTGGGCTCTTATTGTATGGGTATAGAATTGTACGGATATTTTTCTATAGCATGAAACTTAGTTTCTATTATATAAGTATGAAGTTCTAATTGTATGAAATTGAGATATAGGTGCATAGAACCAAATTCCTATTTTATGAAAATGAGATGCAGATGTGCAAAATTGAGTTCTTATTAAAGGAAATTCATATTTTATGAAATTGAATATTTCTCAGAATGTTTAGCGAAAACTTCATGTAAGATATTTTTGTAGCAAAAAAAAAATAATAATAAAACATGTCCTTTTTCTAATCAATTTATTTAATGCTTTGGAAAAGCCAATACGTGAAATTTTAAAACACAGTCCCCGTCATATCTCACTGTCTTCTCAGCAACATTAATATCCTTTTTTGATAATTACCTTATTTAGTATTTTTCAAAAAGATATTATATTAAAGAATCCCCAAAACTTGCTGACTTATCCTTATGTCTGTTGATGTTCGTTAATTTCTCTAATCAAAACTGATGGAAAACATAAACCTATTAACGTTGAGCATATACTCTATATTTATTTCAGGAAAGGGCCAAATTAAGTCCTCATTTAAACTATTTTATATGACAACCCGACAGTGAGCATTAAACTAATAGTTTGTTTATAATTTTATGCTTTTGCAAAGTAGTTCACAAACTAAGAAACACTATGAAGTGGTGTCTGAACTTTCCATTAGTTGCATGAGTGGTACTTCTATATACTTCCCTTCACTAAATGTGGGTGGAAATATCAATTCTCATTCTTAATTTTATTTAATTCACTACAAGAGAAATATTAAATTCTGACAAAGAGGACAATTGGTTGCCAAGATGTTTTTAGTAACCGAAAGGTGACCAATGTCGATCAATAATCGGTTGCTAATTTTGTCACTTGAACTCTAAAAAATGACAATTTAGTCACCAAAAGGCAAAGCACAGACCGACTGAAGACCGATTTACCAATCGATTTTATGCCACCCATCTTGTAGTGGTTGTCTTAATTTTATCTCTAAAATGATAGAACTTAAGAACTAATAAATGTAGTGCTCATTTTCTATGAATTACTTGTGTATTCAATTCCGAAATATATCATGGAAAGGCTGTTATGGAACAAAAAAGAGAAGAAATTAAAGGCCATTACGAAAAATATAAGAAATTTTTTATCGCCCTTTTATATGAAAACAAACAAATTTCCCTGTATTTATGGTTTTATTATTAAGGACACAAAGATGCCAGAAGTCCTGAAAGTTGATAATCTTAAACAATTAAGTTCCACTACAGCATAGAAAAGAAAAAGCAAAGGGGGCAAAACAATGAAAAAAATTAAAAAAATTGTGTTGGAAATGGTTTCGTTGTTTTTTTTTTTGGTGGCTAATGCGTACAAAAAAAAAAAAAAGCGATTCAAATATCCTATGAGAGAGCAGCGCCCTAACAAGATCTTGCTTTTTCCTGATAAGATTGTTGCTTCTGAAGCCATGAATTTGCCACGAAGAAGCAACCCCTGGTTTGGACATTGCTTTTATTGTGACAAATTTGTGGCTTTTGGGGTGTGGATTTTTTGGGCAAAGTTACAACATTTGGTTTATCCACAATTTCTCAACAACTAAGTATTTTGAAAAATAAAATTATTGAAACTAATTAATTTTTTATTCCTTTATTTACCCAGCTTAATAAAAAGCTTTTAAAACAAAATACTTAGTTTTTCAAAAGATATTTTAAAAATGCCTTTTATGTTTTTTAAAGTATATAGTTCCAATAAATATCACAACTAATTTCCAACGGCCAAACTATTGAAAATTTCCAACGTAATAAGACGTTGGAAAAGGGGGAGAAAATAGCTGTTGAAAATTTTAGGATTATATTTTCCAACAGTGTGCTCGTCGGAAATTTCCAGCATGTTTAGCCATTGGAAACATACCCATTAAAAATTTCAAAAATTTCAATTTCCAACGTTAAGGCCATTGGAAATTTTTGGGGTGGAAATTTGTAACACGAAGGAAATTGGAAAAAGGTGTTATTGAACAAATAAATTTGTATTTTCAAAATGTTTGTTATAAATAATAATAATAATAGAAATATAATAATAATAATAATAATAATATATGTATATAATTTTATAATAAAAATAATATATTTATATTATAATATGTATACCATATTTAATAATTGTATATATATTTTATATACTATATCTATGTGTGTGTGTGTGTGTGTCAATATTTTTGTAATATATATATATATATTATATTTATCATATTTATTTTACAATTTCAGAAGATGAAGTAGTATTATGAAAATATGTTGTTATAATAATAATAATAATAAATAATGTACATATTTATAATGTGTATGAACATATATATGAATATATTTATATGTATAAATGAATCATATAATATATTATATATTTGATAATAATAATAATAATCTTATATATAATAAGTTAATTATTATTATTTAATATAGTGAAATTAAAAATTATGGTTTTAATATATATATATATATACATACACATACATATATATATATATATATATATATATCTATATATATATATATATATATAATCCCATAAAACCCTAACCCAGCCCATATAAAAACCTTAACCTATATCTCAGTTCTCGTTTCCCCCACCCTCTGCCGCTTCTCATCATTCTTCTTCCTCTATGTCATCCGTCTCATCTTTTTTCCCTCGTCTCCCCTCACCATTCTCCTTCTGTCATGCCCTAGGTCCCTTACCCTTTGTCCTTCATCACCGTTCTTCCTCCATCCTTCCTCATCCGCCTCACCCTCCGTCCTTCTCTACCATTCTCCTTTGCTTGTCAATCGTCGCCGTCTCCACAGTCATCTATAGCTCATCCACAACTGTTGATCCTCGGCCTCGCCTTCACAACCACCATCCTCCTCAACCTCACTTGGCATTTACAGCTTTCTTACTTGCCTTCCTGTCTCCTTGCTGTATGACTTCATCACCTGCCTCCACAGCCTTCCCCCACCACTTCACAGCTTCCTCGATCACTGGAAGAGATGGATCCTTAGTTTCATTCAGATATAATGGTACTCCTACAAAGTATTTAGGATTTTTTATTTTGTTTGAATTTTTTTATTTTTAATCTGTTTGGATATTGTTTCAATTTTCTTTGAATTTTGGATTGTGTTTAAATTCTGTTCTAATTTTGGACTTTGTTTGGATTTTGGATTGCTGATTTTGTTAGATTCATTAGATTTGTTTGGATTTTGTATTTTTTTAATAACACAAAATATAATTTTATTGCAAATTTTATGTTATAAAATATAAAATATTTAATATTAACAGTTGATAGAACATAAAATAACATATTTATCAATAATATATTACATTTCCAGGAGTTATATATTTTTTTTATAAAAAATTTGCTAATAGCCAAGCTGTTGGCAACTTTCTAACGGCATAGCCGTTCGACATTTCCAACGGCCAAGGTCATTGGAAAACCGCTTAACCCTTAAAAAATATTTCACAAGGTTTGGAAATGAAAAATTTCAACAGCTCATTTTTCAATGACTAAGCTGTTAGTAACATGAATAGTCAAACCTTGGGTCATTGGAAATTATTTTTCCAACATGTGATTTGCCAACGTGGCAATTCCCAATGCGAGGCCATTGGAAAATGGCCATTTTTTAAGTGGTTATACAGGTTAAAGTATAACCCCTAGCACTAAAACTAATCCAATAAATAATACATTATCTAATTTCAAATGGACATACCCTATAAATTTTTTAAAAAATTATTATTGTTATAAGTTACATTATTTTTTTCGTCCAGATACTAAAAGAAAAACAATTAAGAAGGAAAACATTGTCGCTTCACCTAGAGCTTCAATTAATTAAGCGACGATAGGCCTATCCTTAATTACATAATCCTTTTATTTTAGATTATCACTCTCACCTCGCACTCTTATTCCCGCTATCAATTTCCACTTTTGCTTTCATTTTTACAATTTTTTTACTTAAATTTGAAAAAGTGATAGTGATGTGTCGTTTGTTGCCCATGAATACTAGTTCACAAGAATAGTCAAATTGCTACTCCACCAACTTGGTCCAAGATTAAGAAACTGATTGAGAGAGAAAGAGAATATGTTAGAAAAAGAGGCAAAGGTGAGAGAAAGAACTAAAGAAGAGAAGTTAGAAGAAAATAAAAAAGAAGAGAAGAACTTGGGCACAAGTGCACCAAGGAGTTGAGAATGAACAAGGGAAAAAAGTATTACTTAAACCAACTTATATTCGTATTAATCTATGTTGAATAAATGAATATCAAGCTCTATTTATAGTATTCTAATCTAAGGTAAATAGCTATACAAAGTTTAGAATGACTAGGAACCCTAAACCTAGTAAAAGAAGCAATCCTAGTCAAACTAGGGTTTGGAAACACACTTTTTACACAAAAACACAAGGAATTCATGTGGCATATTTTCCATGTGTCACAACCTGATTTCCACGTCTACAAATCAGTTAAATAATCATCCTAAAGAATTAAATATTGAAAATAAATCCTAGAAAACAAATTGTCCCCAAAAACCCTCAAGGGTGCTCTCGGGTGCACCTTTTTGTGTCATTTGGGGTTCATGCTTGTGCCTCTTATGTCAGACCAGATTTGTAGGGTTTCTTCCACTTGACTCTTCATAATATTGTGTGATTTGAGATTCTTGAAGCCCTGGACACATAGAACTTGGCTGCCTGGAGAAATGGCATGAAGTGGCTCCAAGGTAGGCTTTAAGTGCACTAGGATGAGTGCTTGGAGTGCCTCTTATGTTTCTTTGGCCTTCTTCCTTATGAGAGGTCTTGTGCTTATGTTCAATAGGTCCTTGAATGTCTTGGAAGCCTTGGAGCTTGATGGTCCGCCATCATCTCCCCCTTCCTCAAAGGGATTTGACTCCAAATCATCACCTACATTGAATAAAAATAGGTCTGAAACATTGAAACTTGCACTCACATTATGCTCACCTCTAAGTCCAATTTGTAGGCATTGTCCTTGATCTTTTTTTAACACTTAGACATTTTTAAGCTTAGACTTCCTTTTGTTAGGGAACCTATCTTTCCTTATATGAACCTAAACCCAATCTTCGGGCCTAAAGGTAACTTTCATCCTTCCTTTATTTGCTTAGGATGCAAATTCTTGGGTCTTCTTTTCAATTTGCAACCTTACTTTCTCATGCAATACTTTAATCATCTTAGCCTTCTTAGCACGATCTACACTAGAAATTTGGCTTAAAGGCAAAAGCATCAAATCCATAGGGGTTTTGGATTAAAACCATAAACAACCTCAAATGGTGAATACCCAATTGTTTTGTCCACTACCCTATTATAGAAGATCCAACATAAGGCTAAACTTCTTTCCAAGTTTTCAAATTCTTATGGATGATGGCTCTTAAAATAGTAATCAAAGTTCTATTTGTTACCTCAATTTGGCCATCAGTTTATGAGTGATAAGTTGTAGAGAACATGAGCTTAGTACCTAACTTGTTCCACAAAACTCTCCAAAAGTGACTAAGGACTTACAATATTTCTTGGAAGTCCACATAATCCTAAAACTTCTTGGAAGAAAATATTGGCAATGTGCATAGCATCAACCATTTTATGACATGGAAGAAAGTGCGCCATCTTTGAGAACCTATCCACAATCACAAAGATTGGGTTTTTTTCCATTTTTGGTGTGAGGTAATCCTACAACAAAATCCATAGAAATATCAATCAAGGGTGAGTAGAAATAGGTAATGGAGTATAGACTCCATAAGGGTTTAGTTTTGACTTAGCCCTTTTGCACTCGAGATAACTAGCACAAACTCCTTTAATATCTCTTTCCATCCTCAGCCAATAGAACCCTCCTTTAAGCACACTTAAGGTCTTGGAAACACCAAAATGTCCCATTAAACCTCTTGCATGGGCTTTCTGAACTAGCAAAGATCTCAAACAATGCTTAAGCATGCACAACTTATCTTGCTTGAAAAGAAAACCATCATCTTTAAAGTAATTGTAAAAACCCTACACACTTAACATACAGATCACTAAAGTTAGAATCATTCTCATATAAGTCTTTCAAGTACTCAAGGCCTAAAACCTTAGCATTTAAAGAAGTGAGAAGGGCATACCTCCTTGATAATGCATTTACCACAATGTTTTGTTTACTTTTTTTGTACTTAATATAGTATGGAAAAGTTTCTATGAACTTTACCCACCTTGCATGCATCCTATTCAACTTCCTTTAGACCTTTAAATGCTTCAAAGGTTGGTGGTCCATATGGATGATGAACTTTTTCAGCCACAAATAATGTTGTCAAGTTCCAAAAGCTCTTTCTAAGGCATACATCTCTTTGTCTTAGATGGGATAGTCTGAGGTAGGTCCACTTAGCTTGTCACTTGTAATGCCCGGACAATCCAAAGTGATTAGGTCCCGGGTTAAATGGATTTGGAGCATAATAATTTTTCCTTAATTAGGAATTTAGCTCAATTAAATTGAGAAGACAATATGGCATGTGCATAATTGAGTGTTGAACATCTTAAAAATAAGCTTGGCTTAGGCCAAGAGAAATAGTAATGAAAATGGTGGTTTTTAAAGATGAGGGACTAAATTGAACAAAGGGATTTTTAGTGGTTGGGCTCAATTGCCCAAAATTAGAAAGTTGGAGGACTAAAGGGGGAATTAGGCCATTTTAATGGCCTAGGATGCCTTGGCCAGCCATGCCCCTCCAATTCCCAATATTTTATGTCACCTTCCTCCAAATCCTATTATTTTAATCCACCTCCCACCCTTAGTCATCACCTTGGATTCTTTCTTCACCTACTTTTGACTTTTTCTACCAAACTTACCCAAAAGTCTTCCAATTAGTCTTCATTTCTTTTAATCTTGTCTCCCACTCATTTCAAACACATTATTAATTTCCTACTATTTTAATCCACCTCCCATCCTTAGTCAAGACTTTGGATTCTTTCTTCACCTACATGTCTCCTACTTTTGACTTTTTCTACCAACTTACACAAAAGTCTTCCAATTAGTCTTCCTTCCATTAAATCTTGTCTCCCACTCTTCCAAGCACATTATACACTCATTTTCCTTCCCATATGGCTGGCCATCACCTTCCCACACATTAAAACATAATCAATCCACTCATTCAAAGCCATTTGCTCTCAAACTCTCTCATTCTCTCTCCATTTTATTCCATACCAAGTCTCACCATTCCAAACACATTTCCAACTCTTTTCATCATCTAAATATTCATCCATAGCTAGAAATAATCCTTCCTCAAATTAAAACCAAGTATTCTTGGTTGAAATCAAGCTCTAAGACCATAAAGAGCAAGAATCAGGTGAAGAATTCAAAGAAAACCAAGGAGGAAAATTCAGCCATTTCCATTTCTTGGAGGTTTTAAACTCTACTCAAGGATATCTTTGTGTGATTAAGTTCCTAAGTTCATTAGAGGCAAGAAATCAAAAAGAAGCTTGAAGAACATCAAGCACAAGAAATTGGCCTTACCTCTTCTGTGAGGTTCTGTAAGTGTACACCAAGTGTTCTTGGTATTTTGTGTTATTTGAGTTAATCACCAAGTGTTCTTGGTACCTTATGGTTACTAATAAAATTTGGCCCATCTTGGTTCTTATGCTAGAAAACAATTTCTAGAGTCAACAAGCAAGGAAAACGAAGGAAAATAAGCTTCTAAAGCTTTCGGTGTTGTGGGTAAGGATTCCTATACTCACTTTATTGCATGGCATAGTTCCATGGATTTTTTGTGTGAGTATTCGGGCCCCTAGGTGATGGTCAAAGAACCATGTGATCCTAGGAGTGCTAAGAGGGCTTAAGTTATGTTATTGCTTCGGCAATTCTGTTTTGCTCATGAGCTAAGTTAAGTAAGCAAGCATTATGGGCTAGGAGTTAAGGCGGCCACCTTAATTCCTATGCTAAGTGAGCTCTCCGAAAACATTAAGTATATGAAATTAATGAATTAAAACTTGAGGGATGCTTGCTGCCCTTCTGTGAACAAAGTGTTAAGTGGTGTGTGTTTGTGTGCTTCTTTGATTTGTTGTGCATGCTAACCCCCGATTATGATATTATTGCTATATGCATGTATCTTTTTGTTTTCTTTGTCTTTATGTTTTCTTTGCAGGAATAAGGATTATTTTGCCATTACATTCTTGGCATATGTTAGGCCTTGGAGGCCATAAGTTAGGCATTGGATGCCACGGAATCCTTATTGAGTTTTATAACTCACCCGCCCTACTCTACTTTTGTAGGTAAAGGTTTGCTTGAAAGATCAAGCTAAGAGTCTTGAGTACTCTTTCTGTATTCTAAGGTTGGATTTGTGTATGGTATTGCTCAAAATATTCTAAGTATTCTAAGTATATAAGTTGCTTGTAAACAAGCTAAAAAAAAAATGTGGACTTTCTGTGCAGGACTTGAAGTCTTAGAATTGTGGGAACAAGGTCTATTAAGGTGGAAATTTGTGTTCCATGGCTTTGTGGATTTATGGCTTGCTTTTAAGCATGTTTTTGTTGGTCTAACTTTAGTGACCAAATTATGGACTTAGCTAAAATTTGGCCAAACTTGGCTTTGGGCTTGTATTATGGACTTGGACATTTTTGGGTATTTTTATTGCTTGGTGGACTTACCAAGGCCCATGCATGAATTTATGGGTTATGTTTTCATGAAACTTGAAGCATGTTGAAATTGGGCTTAAATGTACGTTTTGGGCTTAAATAAGAACTTGGAAAATTTGAATTTTATTCTTGGTTAATTTTGGGCCATATGCATGTTAAGTACTAAAAGGCCCATAAGCCCATGTCTATGTTGAAAGCATGCAATGTTTGGCTATGTATGCTCACTTAGTAAAGAACATGCAAGTAAACTTAGAAAAAGCATGAAATTGGATGCTTGTGTAAAGTTTGGCTAATAAGAAATTTAAGTGCACGTATGTGAATTAATACATGCCTAAGCATTAGTTGCATTTAAAGGCATTAAGTGATTATGTGCACTAGTGAACTCCAAAACACATAAGCATGCAAAGCATATGCATGAAAATAAGTTTTTAAACTTAAGTTGGTGTTTTAGTTGCCATGCATATTCTTGGCTAAGCTCGGTAAAGACCATGAAAATGAACACATGAAATCCACATAGGTACTAGCTTGTTTCTGAGAGCACATCAACTTAACCTTAATTAAAGAACTTAACGAGCTAGTACCGATAAGTATCCTGGGGTTCGTGCCCATAAGTCTTAGTGAGTTTTAAAAGCCCCTTCTGTGTAATGAAAACTTCCGCTGCATGTTTAAAAAAAAAAAAATCAGGCCCAAATGGGCCAGGGGCAGTTTAGGGCACGACAGCTTGGTATCAGAGCACAGTTGCTCTTAAGGACCAAAGTTTTGGTCTATGATTCTTAGTATAGACTTGTTCCCACATAGGTTAAGTCCACTAATGAATATTTATGAATATTGAGCAATTGTGTGCCTTGCTTGTTGTTAATTACAGGATGATAGCCAAAAATACGAACCGAGGCCGAAATGGAAATGAAACTTCCCATCAGAGGAATGAAAATGCTGGCTTTGTGCTAAAGGCCCAAGTCAAGCCTTCGAAGCTCATAAGGGCTAATGTTACTGGGCCTAGCATTGATGCCCAGGAAAGAAGAGAAGCAAGAATGGAAGCAATGATGGAAGCTATGTAGGCCACTATGGCCTAATTAGCAACTAGCATGCAAATCCTGGCAAGGGGTCCAACCCAAGTCCCAGAACCTGTTAGGCAACAAAGAGAGCCACCAATGAGAAGAAGGCCAGGAAATGAACCTATACTCGATGATCCAGCTAGCGAAAATGGCGATGATGAGGACGAGGAAAGGAGAAACCCCAGAGCCAGAAGAATAAAATCTGAGATCAGGCAAGAACTGAGGGAAGAAGAAGAAGAAAGTCTAGATGCAGAAGAGCTGAACATAGAAGATATTGATGGGCCTGCCCAACTCACTGTCACCACTAGAGTAGGGAGGGCCCAAAGAGGGAGGCCTAATATGGATAATGGTGGAGGCCTAAGAGAAGGCCAACTAGAGGGGTTCCTTACCCTAAGACCCCTAACATTTAAAGGAAGCTGTAACCCAAACGAAGCAGAATTCTGGGTAAACCAAATTGAAAAGATCTTTGAGAGAATGGAGGTTTCCTCTTCTCAGAAGGTCTTACTGGCAACATTCAAGCTGGAAGGAAATGCTGAATTGTGGTGGAGAACAGTCCATCGGACTTATGCCATCAAAAATGCTAGGCGGCCCGCTCAAAGTAGAAGAACAATGAGATGGGCCGAATTCCAACAAGTGTTTCATCAGCAATACTTCAGTAAAGCACTAAAAAACTAGAAGCAGGTTGAGTTTGACCTGCTTGAGCAGAAAGAGCTCTCCGTACTGGAGTACGAACAGAGGTTCAGCAACCTCATACGGTACGCACCACAGTACGATGATCGAGAGGACCTTAAGGCCAAGAGGTTTCTTCGGGGACTTAGGCCAGAGCTGAGGCAAATACTTAGAGCAGTAGGAGCCCACAAATACTACGACATTGTACAGAGGGCTATGGTCCTGGAGCAAGAATTTAGGGGGCAAGCCATGAATAGCCTTGGAAGTACTAGCGGGATGCAAAAATCCTCTAAGAAGAGAGGCAGAGAAAGCTTGGCATATGAGCCAAGAAAGGCTAACAAGAGAGAGAACCGCATCCCCCTATGGACCACAATGTGAGACATGTGGAAAATTCCATGGCCAGAAGCCATGTTATAGGCTCACTTCCAGATGACTTAAGTGTGGTGCCCAGGATCACTAGGTAAAAGACTATCCTGTCAGGGGAGAAGATCAGAAGACCCTATGAGGGTTCAATAACAGATGGGCACAGAGGCAATTGCCCATAAGGAGGCCCAATATGCCTCCACCCCCACAGAGAATGGACCAAGATAAGGCCAGGAAGGGACAACCTCAGGCTACTGGAAGAGTATTCCAGATTGAAACATTGATGAAAGCACGAGAGGACCCAGAGGTCAACAGAGCTGAGGAGGATGAGGAAGAAATAGACCAGGCTAAGCTGGTCAGGAAGACTCTGAAAGGTACCATTTTCATAAATGGTTATGAAGTATCAGTTTTGTTCGATACTGGAGCATCTCTATCTATAGTATCCTTTAAGCTAGTCAAATATATGAACCTAGAAGTGTGCAATATGGATAAAATGTACCTAGTTAAAACTGTCGGGAATGAGGTTATGATAACATACCATATGGTAAAAGATTGCATGCTTAAGCTAGGTGAACTAGAGCTTAGAGTCGACCTGATGGTCTTGGATACTAATGGATATGACATCATCCTAGGAATGAACTGGCTTAGTGCCAATCAAGTGTTTATAGACTACCATGCCAGGAAACTTTATCTGCCCAGACACAAACCTCAATCTCTGGAAAAATCATCTGGGTTAGTCCCAAAATTTCGTTTAAAGGTGGTGGAACACAAACCCTTATTAATAAAAGGTGAATACCTAGGGTTAAATGGAACAGAAGTGGAAATAGTGCTGGGTAAAATACCCATAATAAGAGAATTTCCTAAAGTGTTCCCCATAAATCTTCCAGGACTCCCTCCTGTAATAGCGGTTGAGTTTGAAATCAGATTAGTGCCAGGAGCTGCACCAGCATCCATTGCTCCTTACAGGATGGCTATTCCTGAAATGATGGAGCTAAAGAAGCAACTGGATGAGTTGCTTGAAAAGCGTTTCATAAGGCCAAGTACATCTCCCTGGGGAGCACCTGTACTTTTTGTAAAGAAGAAGGATGGAACCCTTAGATTGTGCATTGATTATAGGAAGCTCAATGCACTAACCATAAAAAATAGGTACCCCCTCCCAAGGATTGAGGATCTATTTGATCAGTTGAAAAGAGCCAAAGTCTTTTCCAAGATAGACATCAGATCTAGATACTTCCAGCTGAGAGTCAAGGAAGAAGATGTCCCAAAAACAGCTTTCAGGACTAGATATGGTCACTATGAGTACACGGTGATGCCATTTGGTATCACTAATGCACCAGCCTTTTTCATGGACCTCATGAAAATAGTGTTTAAAGCTTATTTAGACCACTTTGTTGTGGTATTTATTGATGACATATTGGTGTACTCAAAGGATGAAGAAGCCCATAAGGAGCACCTAAGAGTGGTGCTAAGCCTGTTAAAGGAACATGAATTATATGGCAAACTAAGTAAGTGCCAATTCAGGGCTACAAAAATTGGATTTCTCGGACATGTGATCAATGGGCATGGTTAAGCTGTTGATCCCGAGAAAATTAAAGCTGTCTTGGAATGGAAGCAACCTCAGACTATGAGGGACATAAGAAGTTTCCTAGGACTTGCTGGCTACTACAGAAGATTTGTGCCCAAATTTTCTGTACTAGCAACTCCGCTCACTCAACTAACAAGGAAGAACCAAAAGTTTGAGTGGGATGAGCAATGTGAGGCTAGCTTCCAGGAACTTAAGGAAAGATTGACTACAGCCCCAATACTGGTATTACCAGACCCTACTAAGGAGTATATAGTTTACACTTATGCTTCTCGAGTACGTCTGGGCTATGTCTTAATGCAAGGGAAGCAAGCAATAGCCTATGGATCAAGACAACTAAGGCCTCATGAGAAGAATTATCCAGTTCATGATCTGGAGTTAGCGGCAGTGATCTTTGCTCTGAAGCAGTGGAGGCACTACCTACTTGGAGGCAGATTCCAAATCTTCACAGACCATAAGAGTCTAAGGTACCTGTTTACACAAAAGAACCTAAACATGAGGCAAAGAAGATGGCTCGAGTGCCTGAAAGACTTTGAGTGCGTTATGGAGTATACGGCCTGGAAGGCTAATGTGGTGGCTGATGCTCTCAGTAGAAAGTACAGGGGAATACTCAAAGCCACTAGAGAGCCTACTGAGGCAAAAGTACTTAGTATATCTGAGTTGGCCCAAGATTGGGATAAGTGGGAAATGGACCAAGTAAAGGTCCTAACTATTAGGTCTGAGTGGAAAGACCTAATTCAGGAAGCTCAGCTTCAAGATGAGGAGATTCCCAGGATCTCTGGGTAGAAACAAGGAAAATTGTATCAAGGATTTTCCTTTAAGGCTAAAATATTATATTTCCGGGATAGGATTTATGTGCCAAATAAGGATGGAATCAGGCAACAAATCCTAGAAGAAGCCCACTCCAGTTTGATGAGTATGCATCCTGGAGCTCAGAAAATGTATAAGGATTTGAAATCCCATTTCTGGTGGCCATATATGAAGCAAGAGATTGGTGCTTATGTGGCTAGGTGTATGACTTGTCAACAAGTCAAAGTGGAGCACCAGAGACCTGGTGGAAAATTACAGAGCTTACCTATACCAGAAAGAAAATGGGGATCCATATCTATGGACTTTGTAGTGGGTTTGCCACTGACTCGAAGAAAGTGTAATACAATCTGGGTCATAGTGGATAGATTGACTAAGGCAGCCCACTTCTTGCCCATAAACCTTACAGACTCCCTTGAGAAATTAGCCCAACTATACGTTAAGGAGATAGTAAGGCTACATGGTGTACCAGACGATCTTGTCTCAGATCGAGACCCAAGATTTGTTTCCAAATTCTGCAAGTCCTTGCACCATGCCTTGGGCACTAAGTTAAAATTCAGTTTTGCATACCATCCTCAAACGGATGGACAGACTGAAAGAACCATTCAAACTTTGGAAGATATGTTAAGGTGTTGTGTTATTGACTTCCAAGGAGAATAGGATAAACACTTGCCTTTAGAGGAGTTTTCATACAACAATAGCCATCACTCAGTGATTGGCATGGCACCTTATGAGGCACTCTATGGAAGAATATGCATAACTCCACACTGCTGGCATGAGCCAGGTGATAAGTTGGAAATTGGCCCATAACTCATAAGAGAAACTACTGGGAAGATTAAGCAAATCCAGCAAAGGATTAAGACTGCCAACAATAGGCAAGAATCATATGTCAACCTCAAGAAAAGAAGAAACCTGGAGTTCCAGGTAGGAGATCGAGTGGTTGAAAGTATCTCCTATGAAATGAGTAATGAGGTTTGGAAAGCGAGGAAAATTAGCCCCAAGGTATATAGGACCATACCTAATACTCACAAGAGTAGCAAATGTAGCCTACAAGTTAGAGCTACCGCCTGAGCTGGGACATGTACATGACACATTCCATGTAAGCCTGCTGAAAAAGTGTGTCTCTGATCCTAAACAAA